>NW_027018659.1:3780136-3839802 GCF_013076305.1 Rhopilema esculentum
TATGAACACACCTACATCCTTAAAAACAAAAACCGCAGCATCAGCACAAAATTAAAATCATTTAGCACCTACAATGCCTGCCAAAAGTCTTGGAACACTGGCATCAATTTCCAAGGTCAAAACCAATCATCCCCCTCTCCCCCACGGAACAATATTGGTTTACTATCAAACGGGTTAGGATTTTAGGAAGCACTTTCTTTTGCGCTTCTTTTATGATATTTCTCTAAATCATCAACATTTTTTGAGGGGGAAGGGGGCGGAAGTAGCAATTTTTTTTCATGAAAGGAATGACAGATATCAAATGCAGCGAAAATTGGTGGGTGTTCTAAGTACTTTTGGCAGGCATTGTAGAGTACTTCAAATTCAATTCTCAGAAAGTGTAGACCGTTGACACTTTCCTGAATTTCTTCAGTTTTACAACTTGTATCGATCTGAAAACCTACAATATTTTTTATACTAGCCATGCACACCTACTGACGAGGTTTCGTCTACTTTCTTTGAAAAATACGATTTTTATGAACATTTTAAATGTGTAGACCGTGGCTGTAGACCGTTGGTAACCATTGGCAATAGGCATTTTCAAACTACACCACATGCCCATCAAGAAAGGAGCGTTCTTTCAATTCCTAGCATACTTTAACAATGGAAAACGAACAATTATAATTGGCACAAACCATTTTCCAATTACTGGGACAAGGGAAGAAAGAAAATAATAGGGAATGGGGTGTCTAAGAGCGCTACCATGTTGCCACATGTGAATGCGAAGGAGCATAGTCTAAGCAAATCTATTAAATTCGTAGATGGTTTTGGGAGGGTTATGGTGGATAAAATTGAGCCATTTGAACAGGTTCTCACCAGCATGTTGTTCGTACTTATTTATATCATGCATGGTTTGTAGACATTCTCATGAGTTTTTTTGCTTTTTTATCAACAATAAAGCCATAAATAACGGGACTTTTCAGCAAAAAAAACACTTTTTCAAAAGCACTAAACTGTGCTGTTTTTCCTTTGAAAATGATAGTTTTCTTAAACCGATGATCGAATTCTGCACAAAATACTTGTATTCAATAATGATTTAAATGATATTGACGGAAAAAATCAGTAAAATGTTTTTTGTAACATGTAACAATACTCGGATATCTACTATATCAATCGTTCAGAGTCCCAACCCCCTCCCCCCTTTTAACTGGGTAAAGAGTAAAAATTTTGAATTTTTATTGGTAGCAGTGAGATCAGCACCATCGAAAACCCTAGGGTAGGACAATGTTTTGATATCGCAGATTGCTGTTTTCGAGAATATTTTCAGACAATGCCTGCCAAAAGTCTTGGAACACTAGCATCAATTTCCAAGGTCAAAACCAATCATCCCCTTCTCCCCCACGGAACAATATTGGTTAACTATCAAACGGGTTAGGATTTTAGGAAGCACTTTCTTTTGCGCTTCTTTTATGATATTTCTCTAAATCATCAACATTGTTTTAGGGGGAAGGGGGCGGAAGTAGCAATTTTTTTTCATGAAAGGAATGACAGATATCAAATGCAGCGTAAATTGGTGGGTGTTCCAAGTACTTTTGGGCAGGCATTGTACATTACATCCATATTCCTATACATTTCAGAAATCTGGACATTAACGAAATAATTTGAAAATAAAATTGACAGTTTTCATGGGAGATTATTATGAACATACATCTTTGATACAATTTATCCAAAATTATGAAAAATGATGATTTCTACTAACAAACCGATAAAACTCCATAGAGCAAAAAATCATAAAACGTCAACTTACATGGTTAAGACACGCGTTTCGTTTACCAGAACAAACCCCTGCAAAGCCAGCCTTAAAAAAAACTATTCAAGACCAAGAGGCCATCCAAAACTAAAGTGCCTCTCCAAAATAAAATCAAACCGACGGGACAATTATAAAATCGAATAGAAAAGAGTTTGTGAACTAACACAAGATGGACTTGCTGGGAAAAACATTTCAACTGAAAGCATGTATTACACTAAGAAAATTTATTTACGAAAAAGTGTTTAATGAAGAAATAACTCATTATAATCTTTGGTTTCTAGCATGTAAAACGATGTTAGAACAGGTTATCCCTAGTAAATTAACAATAAGCTTGTCGCAATTATTTTCAAACAGATACATAAATTTCAAAAGAGGAAAAAGCAGGAATTTGCAATATAAGATTTACCTGCCTAGAAGTCAGAGCCTAGGTAGGCCTTCAAATTTTTATAATAACGTCAAATTTGATTGGCAACTAATCAAGTGACGTCACAATAAATCAAAATGCAATAAAAGCGAAAAACCCCAATACAACTTCACACTTGATTTAAAGTGCCGTTCTGAGCATACGATCAGAGCTAACTTCCGAGTGATACTAAGAGATTTTCTATTGCTGTCTACATAGGAATCAGCAATGTCGAACACAAGTCCAAGAAGACCGAAAAATGGGTACGTTGAGGTGAAAGGAGAGCTGTCCAAAATAAGACTGGATATGCTGGCGTTAGGCGGAAAGCTGAACACGGTTGAGAAAGACAAGGAAAACCTTCGCTGCATCAACCATGCATTGCTTGAAAAGATCAAAGAAGAAGCAGACAAGGACTATCCATTCAAGGTTAGTGATTTTTATCTGCCACAAATGAAAGGTGCAAAGAATAAAGTAAAGAAAGAAAGAAAACCCATGTATTTATCAAAAATTATCCACATATGACTCTCTAAGTATAAATAACAATTGTTTATATAATGATTAAAGAGTAAACCATGAAAATAATCATATCTATTAAAGAATATGTAAAAATTGAACTTTAACAACGAGTGGCATGATAATTGAGGCAAGCTATAAAGTTTTAGAGAAGTTTCATTCATAGAAAAGAACTGTCTTATCAAAGTTATGAATCGATAAAAATTATTTTGCTGAGAAAGTTAAAGTATTGATTTGATTTCATTCTTAGATATTTCTGCTGAAGAAAGATCTCATGATGGAGCGTGAGAGATCCACACTTACGAAACAAAAATTGGTCGAGAACCAGATCCTTACAATACTGATTCAAGAATACTTTGGGATATCCATCAAAGAAGATGGAAGCAAAACTCCATTGAAAAGAGAGAGTGTTGCGAACATCCTCAAGGTGAGTTCAAATTAAGAAAAAATTGAGCAAAGTAGAAGCGACATTCTAGTCATGGTAGCTAAATAAAAGCTGAATAATTGTAACAATTGAAAAATAAATTAATTGTTAAGTCAACTACCGAATGAATGCACTTTTGATTTATATTTATCATTACGCAATGCATTCATGGTTTACATTTTATTTTCAAGGATAATCCACATTATATTTCATATTTTCAAATTCAAGAAAGAGTAGCTTTAGTGCGATTATTAATTCGATGCTATAGTCATATGAATACAAAGGTCTTTACTTTTTTCAACAGCTTGTTAAGAGCAAATGTGATGAAGAAAAAGATCTTCTCAGGCTGAAAGTTGGGGACTATCTTGAGCGTGAAATAGTCCTTAATGATGAAATGAAATCATTGAAAGAAGAAAATCGAAAATTAAGAGAAGAAAAGATAGCGGAATCGCTGAGTAGTCAAGCGATAATTGAATCTTTGGAGGAGCTAGTTCAAGAGCAGAAAGAGGATCATGAAATTATGGTGGAGAAACTACAAAATGAGGTAAGAAGAACTTGATGTCAAGTTGTTAGAACTTCTCTGATGTTTGATGCTTGATGATAGAATAAAGAAGGCTGTATTCTGAGTTTGCAAGTTATACAATCAGCTGATAGAAAAAAATTAATTGGTTTATTTTTTACAGCTGAGCATCACCAAAGAACAAGAAGCAGCACAAAGTGGACAAATTTGTGAATTGAAGCAGCAAGCTTTGTCCGCCAATGAAAAACTATCGGAAAGCAATGCAAAGGTTGACACACTTGAAGAGGAAAAAGCTGCTCTTCAAACGGAAGCCGAAGAAATCAAGGAAAAAGTAATCATTCTTGAGGAAGATGTTTCTAACAATTTGGCGAAATTGAAGGAATTGTCCAAGGAAGTGGTTGAGTGGAAAACAAGAGCTGAAGAATCTGGGGATAGATGTTTGTCACTAACGAAGATGGTAAGCCACTTAATAACACTCCATTACAACGTATGAATTGGGCAAAACAAATAAGTGGAAATGCTTTGAGGCAATACCTTAATTTCTTATGCCCCAAAATAGAAAATTGTTTCTTTCATATACACAAATATCAAACAAGGGAAAAAAGATTTCTCGGGTTAGATTTGAGTAAAGAATACTCAAGATAAGCGTTGGTTAAAGCAAGTTACATTTGTGATATGATGAGAAACCAAGATATTCCAGGAAAAAACACTAGGACATGATGCAAATTTTAGTGCTTGGTTGGAGTTTCCAATGCATCGCTCGTATTTGCCTTGACTTGATTTCGTTTTAACCTTAATACAATATTTAGCAGTTGTTAATTTTCAAACTAATTCTTAGCTTTTAGAGACGGAGCAACAAGAGAAACTAATCATGCTACAGCTATGCGAGAAAGAACACAGAGCTGAAAAGCTGCAGCAAGCGACAGTTCTTCTAGAGAATGAGATCAAAAGCACCAAACAACAGCTCAGGGCGACTCAGCAGAGCCTTAAAGAGGCAGGCGATAACTACAAAGAAGCATCCTCAAATTTGCTGGAAATGACTTCTGAAATGAGCTGTTGGAAGACACAAGCTGAGGACTTAGAGTCGAAGTTATTGGTCATGGAAGGGAACGTAAGTTGAGTTATAGCTAGTTGACTGGATATGAACACCTTTGTTTTTCTAATAAACGCATAGTCTCAAGCAAACCACTAAAATTATGAAAGGAAAAGTCTTCTTAAAAACCAGCGTATACATTGACGTAGCAAATTCAAAACATACAAGTATTGAAAATGATAATTGCTATAGTTTTGGATATACGATCTGCTTTCATTTGGCAATAAGATACATCTCTACAATATTCAGTTAAATTGCAACTATTTTCATACCCCTTCTTCAAATATTCGTGTGGATTATTTCTTCGTTGATTTATAGTGTGGCAAGCAGAACAATCGCATAATACGTATCCCACGCCTTCTACTTGCCATAATCAATAAGAGGCAATCTGATGATTCTGATACAGTAAATTCTAGAGAAAAACTGTTTCAAAGTAATTTATTATTTACACATCACTGTTATTTCAATTTCCAGAATAAAACCCTTGAAGAAGAGAAAAACAAATTGCTAAAGACAATGATTGTAGAGTATCAAAAACATCTGGATCATTGTCTTGAAATGAAATCAGACATCGCCTCATTGAAGTCGAAGAAAGAGGAACAGAGAGATAAAATCAATGAACTTGAGAGTGAAAACCAAGTGCTCATACAACAGCTTAAGGAGTCAAACGAAGAAGGAGAGAAGGAAAAGAATTCAAAGTTTTTGCTGGAAGAAGAGCTACGTGTGGTGCGTGATGAGAATAACGAGCTGAATGACGTCATCCATCAACTTAATCAGAGGCTTCATAAAGCGAAGAACAGGCGATGGTGGAAGAAACTTGTGTCTTGTTCATGAATAAACATTTTTCTGAAACTGATGAAGACGTCTTTACATGAAAAATTATATTTTTTACCATGATGTAACATTACGATTTGATATATTATAATGGTTTATTTACGAAGAAAATGTCTTTTTATTGTGTCTAGCTATTTAATATGGAACCTAGAAGTGGTACCGTATGTAATTAGATTTTAAGGGGTATCTCAACCTTTATGGTAACTGGTTCAAAATCAAGAAGATTTTCTGCACATATAACAGAATCCGCAATAGCAAATATGCAGTTCAATACAGCTGTGCCACCCATTTTAAAATTACACAAAAAATGGGAACAAGTGAACATCATTCCTTGGAAAATTTTCTCCGAGTACAAAATTTCAACTCAGCATTGTTTCAACTTGTTATTACCAACAAGGCTGAAAACATGCTGATGAGAAACAGAATATTGTGCTTTTATAGTTCAAGACATTAGCTCAAATGCAAAAATTTTTACAGTGACATTTGCATATATACATGCTTAACTGCTCGGTGCCGATAAATGTCTAACTGCTCGATGTTAGCAGTTATCACACCTTATGCCAGACCGGTAAACTGTGATTTTCGTTACATGTCTCACTGAACGACTTTGTGATGAAACAGTTCCAAGGGGCGTAGATAGTTTGTTGGGTATCATTGGATACCAAAAACGTATATCTGGTGAGTGTATATGTGGTAGTTTGACTTCAAAAAAGTGTGAAATATTTACCATAAACACTGACGTCATGGATTTCCATCGCAAAATCTTCAAAATTTCTCGGATTTAAAATCGCCATGCTGAATTAAGTAAATATTGAAAATTTCGTGTCTTTTTGTCTGATCGGATGCGAGTTACTACGTTTTTAAATATTTAGATATTCTAGATCCCATTGTGGGTCGCTTAATACACACAAACGCCTTAGTCACAAGAATTTCATAATTTTGAAATTCCTACATCTCTGTATTGTTCTCAGTATTCAAATTGGTTTGTTCTTGATGACGGGCCTGTTGTTTAAGGGCCACAGGGTTGCATGTCTCAGTGGTATCTCCTTGTGACGTACATTAAGTACCAAAAAATTCGGTAGGGTTTTTTTCAGTGAATCAGGGCAACCAAAAATTAGTCCCACCAATCCTTTTTAAACCGAAATTTTTTCTTACCGAAATTTTTAAACACTAGAAAAATCTCGTTTTACATGATGGATTTCAAAAATAGCAGAAAAGTATCTTGATATTGTCTGAGTATTACTAAATATCGATCTTCAGTTTCTGCTTCTCCTTTATCATTAGAAAAAAAGATATCTAGCTCATCTTCACTTTCTTCTCATTCACCATGATGCTTCTACTGGGTCTTCCATTTCTCTGAATTTCAACATTCCAGCAGTTTCAATTTGAGTGCCTCATAAACACATAAACATTGACATTAAAAACGTTAATGTGAACAAAACTTACCCGATAGTGGTATATGCTAGTACACTGTCCAGCTTAATTGACGCATTGCTCGCCCAAGCAGTCCAATCATTTCTCTCGATCTTTCAGTGGTCAGTGGGCATCCATGAAAAATCAGGATTCGAATATTTGGGCATGAATTAACAATCAGCTCTATGCCATTATCAGTAACATCTTTGCAGTAACCAACGTGTATCTCCTACAAAAATG
Source organism: Rhopilema esculentum (assembly GCF_013076305.1). Next base: position 3,787,366 of record NW_027018659.1, read on the forward strand.
ATTCCAGCTACAGAATCTTCTTCATAGGTATATCCAGTCTAAGTTGTTAAATACTTGCATAGATTACTCGCAGCATCCAAGCAGTCAATTCTTGATCTATTTTTCAAACAATTCTCGACATGACAAGACATGACATGACATGACATGACATGACAAGACATGACATGACATGACATGACATGACATGACATGACATGACATGACATGACATGACATGACATGACATGACATGACATGACATGACATGACATGACATGACATGACATGACATGACATGATTAAGCTTGGATGATTAAGCTATCTAAAATAATTTATTTGTTGGTATCTTACAATACACCATAATTAAAAACAGTTCATACTCACCACTAATGAGCTTGTGCAGCAACCAAGTGAGATGAATTCAAGACCTTTGTCTGAGACCTAGAAATGAGAAATTTCTGCTTAACAATCATCTGATCCAGTGGATGAGATATAGTGTTAACAAGGTCTTTTTCACTTGACTATAGAAATTTCTTTAATTCCTTTGTAAATAATTTTTACTGCCACTTGTATGAAAGAATGAAGGGATTTCATTCATAATGTTTCATCCGGCAACTGTGAGACCATTTTTTTATAACTGATTCTAGCATTAGGGAGAATGAAACGTTCTAACTTGTATCAGTCATGTAGATTAAGAAAGTTGAAGTATTTTAATAATGCTTTGGAATGCTTCCTTTGGCTCTTAAAACATATTATTCTCCTAGCATATTTTATTTGTTCTTACAATACCAGTATTTTGCTTTTATTGTCTAGGTGTCAAAACCACCAGTTTATTCCAATCATTACAGTTCCAATCATATAATCAGCAATATTAGCTAGTTCAAAAATGATATCTTTTTCCAGTGTTTTGATATTTGAGAGTAAAATAAACTAGTGCCATCATGTAAGAGATTGAGTTCAATTAATTCAGAGACTTCAAGTGAACACTGATACTTAGAAAAACAAGATGAGAACAAGTACACCCCCTTGATGCACTCTGCTCTTAAATACTCAATAAAAAACTACAATGAATCCATTATTGTATTTAAAATTCCTTGTTTTCAATATTCTATGATTTAAAGACCTGTACATGAAGCAAAAACATTATCGTAAAACTGTAAAAAATGAATTTCAAAGATAGCAATTGAAGAATTATGAATCATTCTTTTTTCAAAAATTTGGTTTGAGAGTTAATAACTCTGATGCCCTGAAACAATATAGCAGCATGTATGCATTTTGACAATTTTACCTCATATCTGCCAGCAACCCCGGAGAAACCAAATTTGCATTTTTTCTAGCTTACATACTAAAGAGACTTCTGATACCAGGTGTAAAAAATTTGTTTCTAGGAAAAGGGAACAATGGTATATTGTCTTTAAAAATTCACTTGGGATCCAGGGATTATAACCTCATGGCCAGTTATGTCAAAAAGGCACTGCTAGCTTGAAAACATCATAAAAACAAAGGATAGGGCTACAAGACCAAACCAATTTATTGGTCATATGAGACACTAACCTTGGTTCTTGAGAGATTAAGGCTCTGCATTTTTGGGCAACATTTTGCTATATTTTCAGCAGATTTGTCTGTAATGAAACTGCATCCTTCCAAGTTTAGCTAGGTTAGGTTTGGACAACAGGATGTTAAGCTTGAGATGGCAGAATCATTTATCAATTCACACCTCCTTAAAAAAGCAATTTCCAGCAGTTTGCAGCTTTGGGCTAGCATTTTGATACCTAAAAATATTATATAATATTCACCAAAATAAAATATAATATTTAAAAAAAATTTAGACAGAAAAATGTAAAATGAATGACTGTTCAGACTGAATAACCCTTGTGGGGACAGTGTCAAATTTGGAGGGGCAAAGCAGCTTATTGACCAGTGGCTTGTACAATACAATCTAGTGCTTCAAATTCTATACAATTTCAAAACTGAGATTATTCTTAAAAAGAAAAAACATCGTTTTCTTGGAAAGATTGTGGTAGAAAACACTAGACCATTGGTAATGTATATTTAATTTGCTAATGTATATATACATATACATATATATATATATAAATACTATCAAAAGCTCATGCAACGATTATGATAAAAATAATATAGATTTACTGATGAAGACTTGGTCAAAACGTTTAAGCAATAGTGTTTTTTCTGAATATCTATATATATATATCTTATATATATATCTATGAATATCTATTTATATATGTTGGCAGTATGGATTGATTTCAAAATATACTAATATCTTGAAGACAATTAAGGCTAAAATATAACAGGCCAAGACAAATGCTTTTTGATCCTAGTATGATGTATAACCAATTCCTGATCTATCTATTTTAAACAAAAACATTCTTTTTTAATATTTCAACTTTAATTAACTTATATACACTTTATTTCTAATCCTAGCAAAAATCTACATCCTAAAATACTAAGACCATGTCCTTTCTTCAAATTAAAAAGTTTATGTCTCTTTCCTCTTGCACATAATGGCTTTGTTTGTTTAGGAGAATTATTTTCAGGTTAAAAGGAAAAGCAAAAGCACTTAACATGCATGCTAATTCTAAGGTTCATAACAAGAAATCAACAGAAAATCAAAATATAGCTGATAATAAGAAAGTTACTCTGTTTATGCTCAGATGCAAATTAGATTTCATATCTATTGATCAGCATGAAGTTTCTAACATGTTTGCCAAAAAAATCTTTTGAAATACATTTGAAAAAACTTTTCTTATTTTTTCTTGAAAAAAGCGTGTTTTTAAACACATTTTTAGAGAGAGTTTTGAAGAATTTTAAATAGAGAGAGTTTTAAAGAATAGTGTTGCATTTGTAATTGCAGCGGGGACCAAACCATAAATGAGAATGATAAAACTCTCTCTGTAATTTTTACCACCTATTTAGAAGTTATAGGAATATAGTTATAGTAATGCTTCTCATGATAAATCAAAAGAAAATCCTTAGTCACCTTCTGATGAAATACTTTGTCTGTTTCCTTTCAGAGCATTCAAATCCAATTTCTTTAACTTCTTGCATTTACATACTTCTTTAAGCCCAGCATCAGTAACTTCTGAATGTGATAAATCTATTTCAATGACATTTCCATGCAGAATCTACGGATAAGAATTTCACAGAAACTATGCATATTTCATAACTTAAGTTAATCATCTTTGATAAGATTAACTTAATTTTAGGATGGCATTGCAACTCTGTTGGGTGATTTACCCATAATATTACTTTCTTAATAATGAAAATAAATCTTGACAAGTGCATTTCGGCAAAAACGTCCTTGTATAAAAAGTTATCTCTACACTATCTACCACCTCCCACAATATACCTTCTCCCCTGTGATTACCTGTAGTGTGTCATCATGCAACAACCTTGCTTGAAAAACTGGCAAAATATGAGATGGCTGGTTACATGAACTTGAGAATTTGATATGGAATCATCCATCTTTATTGTAAACAAAATGTTAGTCATATGACTAATATTTTTTGCTCGCTTGCCTACCACTATCTGATCCAAAAGATTAATTAAAAACTGGGACTGGGCAACCTGTAAATGCAACGTATGCTACACTTAATGATTCTATTGTAAATTTGTATTTAAAAACTATTAAAAATTGTTGATTTAATATGTATATTTTGTAAATAATCGAATTAGACAAGTTACAGTATTGTAGCTTAAAATCATATATATTCGATTCAAAATAAGATTACAAACAAACAAACAAACAAATCACTCCAAAGAACTATTGTTGGCCGTTGAAATAAGATTAAAGAATTACTGACAAAGTTTTAGTAATAATCGGTTTTTCTTATAGTATTCGTATATTATCATAAATATCATATTTGTAGTAGATATTGTTTTAGAGCCTAGTTTCAGCATATTCAACCACTTTATTCATGAGATTTCAAATCATATGAATTGATTTGAAAAGAACTGGCGGCGGCAACTGGGCGGCTTAACCGGGATGCAGTTGACAGCGTCGCTGTTATTTTCGTTATATATTTCAACAGTTCGCATATGTTTTTGAATTGATGTTGTGTCATTCGCATTTACAGACCAGCCTTACCTTCAGATTTTGCTGAAACTATGGATACTTCGATTTTAGGAACAATTGCAAAATCTCATGTAAACACTTACAATCCACTCACCTTTCCTATGTTTTCGTCAGACAGGCTCCCTCTTTTCGACACCAAATGAAGTAACTTAACTTTTACCTCTTCTGGGAGTAATTCTATTTCGTCAATATTATCTTCTACTTTCTCTGCAACCTTGCGAATGCAAAGGTTGAGCAGTTTGCTGGGAACGTAAACACTCGCCATGTTTATTTGTCTGAGCCTCTCTTCCGTAGAAGAAAAATTTCGCGCGATTAGGAAACTTGTTCCCAGGACCCTGCAGGAAGCACGATTTCTTCTATTCATGAACAACTTCATGTTTTATCGTGTTTTGTACATTTTTCAGAGAATAATGAAACGGATAAACGCTTAGACGAAGAGAAACGAAAAGATTTCAAGTTCTGGAATTAGGGATAATCCTGAGAAACGGAGAACTGATTTTGGGCTTCTTGTCTTTGACCATTGAGGAAGAAAGCTTTTTCAATTAAGATTTTTCAATCAAATAGTCAAGTAGGGTAGTTAAAATAGCCTCATGATCCCTTTTTCAGACACATTTTTAACTATAAGGTAATCTACTTATTCAATAATAATTGAAAGATCACTCACCATTCTGATATTACCATCCTCTATAAGACCTCTTTTCGACATAAGGTAGAAAACTGTGCCTTTAATTTCAAATGGCTGGATTGGTATTTGAATGATGTGCAAATCTATTGACTCGACAACTTTCAGGAGGCTCATGTTCCAAAGACTTTGTGGTCTAAAAGATCTCTGCATTATGGCTGCTTGATAACTGCGGGAATGTCTTGTTGTAATGTGTTTTTGGTTTGATACGGAGGGCTGGGACAGAGTTACAAAATATGACGCAACTTTTGCTGTTGTTTGTTTAAAGATGCCACGACGACACATTACGAACTATTGCAAAACACAAAATGAACCGAATAAGATTTTTCTTAAAGTAACATTCATCGACGCATTTCTCTCCTATCCCGCTAAAAGATACATAAACAGCATGGTCTGTATTTTAGTCATGGCGCTTTGTTCATCCGCAAGAGATTGCTGTGTGAGAAATTTTGCTGGCAATGACGACAGCGATGAGCTTTTGGCAAGTATAGTGGACGCATTTGCCAGTATGACATAAGTTGTCCATATATATATACAATCCACATTTTATATATTTCGAATCAGCAAGTGAAAGGCACCAGTCAACGTAAACAATAGTAATGAATGCCAGAGATAAAACATGGATCCAAAAAGACTTTCAGCATTTCATTAACCAAATTAGGTTTTCAATGACCTGGATTATCATATTTTCTTACAATTGAACTGAAATTCAAGAAAGAACTAAATTTATTTATTCAAGAAAAATATTTACGACAGAAATAAAATATTGCTGCTTATAAATATCCTTTCAGGAGAAATTTAAAATTTAAATATATTTAACGGGAAATACATAATGCAAACTAAATAGATGCAAAGTAATACTGAAGAGCAAGGAATATTTCAATACTTTTAGGGTGTATTACATTCTAATCAAGATAATGGAATATCTACATTCAGTAACCTTTTCTCAAATCCATATCACGCTCATTCAAGTTATACTGTCACACTCTTTCCATTTACAAAAAAATTGCAAGCATATGATAAAAAATGGTGAAACCTCTTCAAGTTAGAATAATCAGAAAAGAGGGAACCTATAAAGATAATGAAATATCAACTTCGAAGTAAAAGTACAATCGATGTGCTAAAAATTAAAAAATTCACTGCAATACTAAACTACAAAATATTCTACCCATGTTTTTAAAAGACAAACTTCAGACATTAATTACACCTCACTACCGACAAAACCAAAAAATCCAAACAAATGGCCATTATAAACTTCCTTGAATTAAGTTGCTTCTGGTTTAGTTCATACTACTGGCGATATCCATAAGATTGCCAATTTGTGATTTGAGATCAGCAATGACATCAACCAATTGCTCTTTGTTTTCGATTATTTCCACTGACTGGGTGTATGGATTATAATGAACATGGAATGGCCTTGGTATGTGTGCAGCCCAAGATCTGGAAGAAATATTGTTGGGTAGATAGAAGCTGCTACATCACTACATCGACGGAGGACGACATTGTCGTGAAAACAAAAGAACTGAAGTCGTCTAAAAACTAAGCCATTCTCCCATCTTTAACATCAACGTGCATGCGCATTGTTGTCAATCAGCATTTGATTCCAATTTGATAAATGATATTCCAATATAATAAATCACATTGTAATCAATCACAATAGAGTTCTAAAATGCGACGTCACCAAAAACCAATTTTTAGAATTTCTGAATTTTAACCACACAACATTATAGATCACCATGAAACACTTTCAAATATGCGAAATGAGTTAAAAATGTCTAAAATCGTTTAAGATATGGCCAATGAAAAATTTTAAGTTTTCTAACGGATTTAGTGTTATTTTGGCTCTGTTCATAAAGTTATGAACGAAACCAAAATACAGAGGTTTGATGGGAAAGAGCCAATACACATATGGCCATATCTCAGCCAATTTGTTACAAATTAGACGGATGTTGCACATTTAGAGGTATTTCATGATGCTATTGCGGGCTATTGGATCTAAATTCAAAAATTCTAAAAATTTATTTTTATGACGTCATCACTTTAGAACTCTATAGAAATCGAATAATGATTGATTACAATGCCCATTCATGTTGACATCAAGGACGGGGAATGGCTTAGTTTTTAGGCCACTTCAATGACCATGAAACAACAACCGCATGGAATTTCTTGCAGATCCCATATCTTTGTTTCTTCACTCAAAATTCTAACTTTGAATAGCTATCATTGCGCAAAATCAATTTGACATCCTTCACGGCAAAATATGTATGGGTCTTTAGACCCATTGTTTCACTCTGGCAGCAAAAATATTATAACCAAAAATACGTGGATAAACTTTAGTAACTAACCAAGCACAATTGGTCAACTAATAAACACCGAAATGCAAAGCCTTAGAAGTTGGTTACTCTCTTAGGCAGTAAAGTTGCTTCCTGAATATCTGAAAATAAAGCATTACCTCAATTTCTCTTTGGCATCATCAAAGCTGTTTGCCACAAAATACACGGGTTGAAATTTGGTAATGGGGTACTCCTGAACACAAGCTTTCTCTGGATCAAAGGCCCGTCTCTCGCATTCACTACTCTCAATGCAATACTGCAAAAGAAGTTTAAAATATCTAGCAAAAGAATTTACTTACTTATAATATTGAAAAAAGGAGATTTCACCACTGCAATCATTTCTCTAGACGACAACTTCTTATAGTAATACTAAAGAGGAGCGGAACCACACAATAAAGCCATGTGGATATTCTTTCTATCCATTCATAATAAAACCAACTGTCCTCGAAATAGAGGACCGAACTGTGACGTCATCAAAAATTTATTTTTAGAAATTCTCAATTTTGACCGAATAATGTGAATGAACGGCATAAAATACCTCTCAATGTGCATTATCAGCTAGATATATTTAAAATTTGGCGGGATATGGCCAATGAAAGTTTTAAAGTTTGCTAACGGATTACTGTTATTCTGGCCTGGTCCATAAAGTTATGAACCAAGACCAAATTACAGAGGTTTGATGGGGCTGTGTTCATGTGACCATATCTCAGCCAATTCGTGACAAAATCAACTGATTTTGCGTGTTAAGAGGTATTTCGTGATGCTCTTTCAGTCTATTGGATAGAAATTCAAAAATTCTAAAAACATATTTTTGTGACGTCATTACTTCTGTACTCTATACTCATATAATCTAAACACGCAATACTTAATGTCAATGTTCTGTTCGATACTATGGCTCAGTACATTACTTTTGTTCGATACAATTTTTCATTTTTCCCTCGGCATTTCCTCTGAGTAAAATAGGAGAAACTTGTCAGACATAGGAATACCTGTAATTCTCCAAATGATGAAAGGAGTCCAGCTCCGTAAGCTTTCATCTCACCCTGTTGTCTGCACAGACCAAATTCCACAGTGAACCAGTAAAGCTACGACATTTACAAATAATATACGTCATAAAAGATTCGACCTATACGCAGCTCGAATGGGGCCTAAATCAAAGAGGTAATGTTGTTCATGAATGATTCGACATTTGCAATTTGCCAAGTAATATGTACCGTAAATTATTATTCGTACTTAAGGACTGTCAGCTAAAGTAGTTTGAAGACTCCTGAAAAAATATTTAGCAGGAATCAAATTGTTTTATCAACTGGTTGAAACGGATAGATACTTAACTTCGCTTGATTTAAAAAATAATGTGTGGAAAATGGTGGCCTAACTTACTCTTTGACTCGCCAATTATTATGCTCAAGACGTTCGTGCTATATTAGACGACTTAAGAGGCCACAATCTCGAACACAATCTGAATGATCTGCCCACGTTGCAGAACCCGTTTCCAAACTATATTAACTAAAACGGTTTTAAAACGATGGCTGAAGCTTAACTATAATTTCTTCTCATCAAACGCGTGCAACTCTCCAACTCTCTCTCCCTAACTCCCTGATCACGTGATATTACGTCACCGGTAACAGAACAAAGCGCTATTTTTTACATATAATAAGACTTGAATTGAAGAATACCGTTGCAAGTTTCGTGACCCACTCGTCCGATATTCCAAGTGACAGCAAGCCGATTTCCTAAACAGAATAAACATTACATTAGAAAGGCTATAAAAGAGATATGGTTAAAAGAACATCAGTGAAGACAAATATATTACAGCGCTGCTTAAGAATACTATTTTTTCAAAGTACGTTCAATAAACTAAAATAAATTAGTTGAAGTGTCGTTAGCAATAATTCCTATGGCTATTTTAAAGAACCCCCCTCGGCCCACCATCACCCAATAAGCTCTTCTTTTAAGCCCTTTCAAACATCAGAGTAACGTCGGCAGAAGGTTAATAAAAAAGTAAAGCTATAACTTCGAACTTTTTTAATACTTCGAATTTTCATTTCTGTTGAAATGTAAATGAGAAATTTTAACCAGATTGAAAGTTTAAAATAAAAATCGATTATGTTCAATATAGTGTTATCTGAAATTTCAATAAAATGTTTCAAACAAATTTTTCTCTTTTGATTGATCAAGCTCTAGGCAGCAAAAATGACCTGCAAAGTCATACTTTATTAAACACTTGGAGAAAATTTTATTGAAAGGCTCACCTGGGAAAATCGTGCAAATTCTGGATCAGCAAACAGTGGGACATGACCGATGAGTTCGTGACATACATCACTACAAAAAAATGGTTTGGTGATGAATTTATTTGAAAGGTTAATTTACATCTCAGAATGATTGAAAAATACCTTTTTATAAGTTTGTCAAATACTTTACCAATGAAACTTCTCTTTAACAAATATCTATCCATAATTTCTACTCCTATGGAATTTATTTCTCATTGATATCATGTAAGGCAAATATCAAAACGGGCTGTGAAGGAAATGAAGGCTATTAAAAAGAGCATTATCTTGGCATGTGATATTCTAGGCTGGAGGCTTAACGTAGACTTTTTCAACAATGTTTCCGGCAATTATGTACTTTAGGGATAGGGTGTCTCCACTTGCCCCTTGGCCCCTCTCCAGCCAGTGTGCCTCTAGTGATATACAAATTTGGTATTAGAATAAATGGAACATCTTGGGGGCATCCATTATGTATGTACAGTCAGAGAGAGCTGGGAATAGGTTCAAGGATACGGTACAGAGAAATGGAGGTCCAAGGGAACGCGTAAAAACACCCTTGTATCCGAATGCAAGTTTACATCAGATTTAGATTGATTGGGTAAAATTTTTTCTGTTAATAAAAAAGGATATCTTTGAGCATTCAGCTAAGGCATCGAACAGCCTCTGTTATCCATGTTCCTTCTTTACATCGTAGGCGGGAGATACTAAGCACATTCAAACAGAGAGGATAGGCAACTCGTACAAGCCTGTTCAGGTGAAACTCAGGATATCATTGCGTTAATAATCGAAATGAAGAATTTTTAGAGTTAATACTCAAAAGATGTTCCAATAAGAAAAGTTATACGGTACTCACGGCTCAGGGGTGTACATCGGGACAGAGGAGTGCCTGATGTATTGTGTGGAATGAAAGACACGAAAAGCCAGACCAGCCAAAAAATCCCTTGATGATAAAAGACCAGCAACAGGTCTTAGTGTAAAACCTGTTTTTCCTGCAAAAAATAAATAGACAATTTGGTTTTGTGATTCTGTAAAAATATCGTATATTACAATGTAATTATCCATATTTGATAACAAATTGAGATACAAAATATCAAGAGTTTCCATATAATTAAAAGCAAAATCAGTGCACCATATTAAAGATAAAAAAACGATATATCTGAAAGCTTTTTAGGAAAACCCTTACACTATAAGCATAACATTGATTGATATATAGAAATATAATTCCTAGAATAAGAACCTTTATAGGTAAGCCCCAAATAAATGTCATTCTCTGCAAGACCAAATAAACTTCATCAGAACCCCACCCCCAGCCCCCCTCGCCACATTGTAATGTTGGAAATTACAAATTAATGTATATGTTTGACCTAATGTAAAATTCCTTTCAAAAATTGGTTATCATGTTTATGAATCGAAACAAAACGACGATTCTTACTTTTCAAAAAATTTGAGACTTTGCTCAGTTGAGGAATGGTGTCTTCCCTGCAAAAAACAAGTCCAATTATAAGATAGCTGTTGAAAGAGGCTAGCTGCATCCTGGAAGGGGGAGATAATCAAGTAGCGTATCAAGAACAAATTTTCTAACGTTTTTTCAGGAAAAAAATTGCCACTTCGCAAGCATTCATTTTTGTCTTTATTCTTCAAGTTGGAATGCAGGATTGCACTTGTTTAACTCTGACCGTGCAACAGAGCAAATTCACTTTTGCGCATGCGCTAAGTTAAACCATCTCTGCTGTCACCCAAAAAAAACATAACAATAAGATATTTCTGCAATAGTCACCAAGATGGATTTTCAGCTAAAGGTAAGACATACCAGTAGTTTATCGTCTCCTAGATTTTTGAATTTCAAGAACTTAATAAGTTTACAGTAGATTTTTTTCAAAAATGCACAAAGGTGATTAATTTGTCTAATTTAAGGTTGTTGCCAATTACTTTGTTTATTGCTTGTATTCAGTTACCCAAAGAGCATGTGAAATTACTTTTAGATCGGGGCAAGGAACAAGAGAGGGGCTGTCAGAAAATGCATTAAAAATCTTGTTGGAAGTCGTTGCACTTTCTTGATTTTTTAAACTTTTTCCAGCGGAATATTTTCGAAAATTACTCTTTTATCTATCCCTCCTCCAAAAAGTCTTGCCACTGCTGCCCTTGTAAAATTTACATGAAGTAACATAAACAATTTTCCATTGAAACATGATTGTAGTAACCACTGGCTTATTACGCTTTCCCTAACAGAAAACGGTGACGGCAGGCCAGTTTTGCTCCATAGCACACCACCTTGCTTATAACAGTAAGAATGTTTACAAAAGTATCATACTCATATAATATTAAAATGGCTATCGCAACATAAATTTGTTGAACTGAATGAATATGAGAACATTTAGAATTTAATACCTGTAATCACAGTCACTCACAAGCTCTGGAAAAACAGAATTCAATTCTTTGCAAGCATGGGATGGAAATAACGTAGTCAATTTCTTGAAAATTGTCCCCCTTCAAAAAAGAAGTACACACTTTTGTACAAATTCTTTTACAAATAACTGCTGAGCTAATGAAAATAACTGTTTACTGATCTGTCATAAAATAGTCAATACCGTATATGCAAAGCTGTACACGCTCTTGCTGTTTAAAACAGGACGATTTTAAGTTGCGATCCTGAGTTTTACCCTTAATGCAATCATCAGGCCACTTTTTAACTACTCCCTCTATGGATGTTAATATATCTATTTTTTTATGTCCCTGGAAGTATCGGGAACTTCAATTGCTCGTGGGTGTCAATTAGGTGGCATTAGTTAGGGGGTGTTAATGGCTAAGCAATATATAGTAGTTAATAAAGATCGACAAAAGTTTACAGCCTTGGATCGTTTTACAAACATAAGCTAAAGTTGTAGCAAATAAGAAACACCGCAATGCGAAGAGAATGAATAACGATAAATAAACGTAAATTAGTAAGCCAAAGTACACGGAAGCTTGGGTACGAGTTTGGAATATTATGACTGACAAATTCAGGCTTTTATGACTGTCAAATAAATTTCAAACGTACCAAGTCTTGACTTCCTCTTCAGTATATTGAACGGTAGGGATTTCTTGGTAACTGAAAGAGATAACAAAATACAAGAGCTACTTTAATATAACAAACAAAATAATATAGCCCTTTAAAACCTGATCAAAAGCCAAGTCAAATCAAAGGGTGATTCTATCATTAGAAATGCTCGATTAATTTGACCCTTTTTAATCCCCCATTTGCCCCGAACATCCATGAAGAAAATCATTTGAATTCCTTGGCAAAGAATGAAGAAACATAATGCGAACGATTTGATTAAAGAAAGCAGATTTCATAAGAGATACTTTAACATCAAGCCTCTTAATTCTTAGAGATTCTTGTCTTCACTTTCTTTCCTTAAAAAATCAAAGCCTTTTTACACAAAGGGGTACCGAGCATGCTCTGTGAGTACATACCTACAGTCTTGTTTTCTGTCCTTATAGAAATTCTCTTGTAATGATGTTCACGAAGTATATTGTAATATCATAGCAACATAGTGCTTTGATAACCGTAACCCCAGTATTGCATATTTTTCTAACTTTAAATCTGATTAATACTGGCTGACAAAAATTTTCAGTCAAAGAAATAAAAGTATTTACTGCTTGTAATTGATGGCAATATCAGCAAATTCCTTTCTCCTTTCTCGATATACTTTGTCTGTGAAGCCCTATTAAAAATAACAAAAGCAACCTGTCAGCATAGCAGACACGTAAAGTACAGAAAGAGAGACATGAAAATCGTCGAGTTTCCTTAAAGCATTTTGCTTGGACTTCAAACCTGGTTTTGCTTGGTGGAATTGGAATCGAATAGACACACGAAGAAACCAACTACAAGTGCTCTAATAAGCCCCCGAGTGGCTTCTTCGGGGGGGGGGGGGCTTATTCGAGGACTTTAGGTTCATTGAAAAAACATATCGTAAGCAGGAAAAATACGTACAAATTGAATGAAATAAATAAAGATGGTATGATGGTTAAAAATGCTATACTGTTATATTTGACGGAAGATGAAAGGAAAGAGAAGGGGAAAACATATAACAAAAAATGAGAAATATTAATGTCCCTCGTCTGTCCTTTACAGGACTTCTTAAGTTGAATGGGTCATGTTTTTAACTTGTATAGTGACTATTTTAACAGAGTTCAAGCTTACAGGGTGATCTGAGTCGAGTTCTGCTCCATAGCTCAGCACTCTGTCTGCAAACCGGTCTAGATCGCCAATTGTTCTTGGGAACCATGGCACTAAACGAAAAAACAATAATCCCCTTAGTAATATTCCTTTAATTTTCTTGATAATTCTACAATATTCTTTATAGTTACGATTATGCGTTAAAACTCCTACAAACTAATAGCATTAACTGCAAACATAGAAATTTTTCTATACATGATTCGCTGCATGTCATTTTGGCAGGAGAGCGGTTCGGAACCTATACAGAGTCATTCTAAAAGCATCCCTTATAGATTTCTTTCGACTGATTGTGGCCACCTTAATTTACGATACTTGCGTCTTTCGATGGAAACTTAAGTGCTATGAAGATTCTAGGTAGGCTACAGCTTCGAAAAATCAAGTTTAGGAGAGAATCTTCTCCCTCCTCGTTTTTAGCTGTGATGGTATCGGCTTTTAGCCCCCTTAATAGGCCCAGGGGCGCCTACACAGGGGGGCTAGAGGGGCAGCTGCCCCTCCTGCCCTCTTCGAAAAGGGGCAGAGGGAGCTAGTAGTGCCCTGAAATATAAGAAAATACTATAGAATCTTATCAATACTCAATGACCACTTTGACCACTCTCGTTATGTTCATATCTATTAAAAAATATTAAAAAGATGTTAACACCAGCCCCAAAAACGCAAAGGATGAAAAATTTGTCTGTGACAAGGTTAACCACAAGAGATAGAGAGAGCGGCAAAGATCAGAGATGATAAACAAACGACGTGTTCCTCAGAAGTACTAGAGGAACCTAAAGAGGATAAATCGTTATAAAAACTTAGCGGGCAATCAAAATTTCACAACCAGTCAATTTATAACAGCCACGATTTTTTATAAAACCAAATATTGTGAATAGTTGCAAGGCCATTTAATACCCATTTTTATGTATGGATAATTTTGTCAACATTTTCTCTATGTTTAGAATCTTTGATGGTAAAAAACTCAGCTGTATGGGTGGCACTGTATTCAAATTAATATTTTATTATGTTTCCCAAATCTCGCCCCCTCCAACCAAGGAATACTCGATTATGTTAATAGAAAAATTATACGATTTGCCCTCGGAATCAACATTGCCCCTGCTGCCCTAACTTTGTGCAGGCGTCCCTAAATAGGCCCCCAATATGATAATACCATTAAACTACCTGGATCTCCTCCGTGCTTTTGAACATTCGCCACAACTGGTTTAAGCTTACTCATAATCTTTTCACAAATATCTCCAAGGTTGTCATTCTCGTCAAGGTTGACCAGAAAATCTTGCTTTGCTGCATCATGTTTGGATGGTCGTGACTCCACTCGCAAAACGGTTCCGCCATTCTCCTGTGAGAGAGATATATTGAGTCGGAGGCCTGATAGAGGGAGGTAAGTGCCCTGTCAGAAATTTGCGCCTAATCTCATATATAAAAGTACTGTCAATTTGTAAAAGCTTTTATGTACAGACTGTCGGTGAACAGATTCAAATCATTACGGAAATCTGCCCCCTCCTTATAGTCAGGGGTTTAGTGCTGGGGGGACTGAGCCGCCTTGCTAATGCCAAAAGTAGTCAATTTCTATTTTTGCTATTGTTTGTTTTGCAACATTTTGCTAGCACCCTTGTTATTTTTACAGCATGCTTCCCCTTACAACCCTTGCAAAAACTCTTGAACTCTAACGCAAGGGCGAATTCGGCCACTCTTTCTCCCCTTTTCAAACATTTTTTTTGTTTTAAAACACTGTGGGACTTTGGGAAAGAGGCTTTTTCCTATGAGTCAAGTGAAATTTTCCTGAACTCTCAAAGTTGCTCTGGGGGAAGAGGTTTGAAATAGTGATATTTGGAAAAGGAAAGATTTAATTTAAACAATTACAACGTGGATTTCTAAGCGTTAGAAGCAATCTTGGAAGGTATTGTAGATATATTAGAATTTCCATCTTATTAATGAAACTGGACGCAACTGAAACTATGGCTGAGTGTATATTAAATTGACACTAGGTTAGTTATACCTTAACATCAATCACATACTGGGCCATCGTTATTGGAGGGGAGGGGCATTAGGAGTGTGGCATCGACATTAAAAAGAAAATCTGTTTCAAAACGAGAAATCTTTAGCAATCTAGGGGGGCATAATTCACAAATTTTCAAACCTCTCGGCATATAAAATACGGTTAACCAACTTTGTTGGCAAAGGGCCTGGAAACGTTCTTGAGTACAACAGCTAACGATGGCCCTCATCACATACAGGATGATTTGACAAAGGCACAAACTTGGAGTTATAAGAATCTTTCCTACATTCCATAGGCATGAACACATTCAAATCAATTCTGTTCTGATTACGATATACAACTTTGATGGCTACGGACAGTGAAAAAGTAGCGGATAAAGCTTACCTTAATGACTTTCAGGGGTGACTGAAGATTTTCCAAAGACGTGGTGAAAGAGAGCGATGTTGGTAGGATAATGTCATCGTCAAACTTCTTATTACTCTGTGACAAGAAATAGTGACCAATGTGAACATAATTGCGATTTACACCCTAAACAATATATTATTCAAGGAAGCATATAGCAAAACAATTATATAACTAATAGTACATGCACATCTACCATGAAGACAGTGGAATTTAGATTTTGGGGGCTAACGATAGCATTTTTAAGAAAACAAAGGAACAGATTTTCTGAAACTTCCAAAACTTTTTGGGCTTTAGGGTGGTTGTACCACCCCCTGCCTCTCAGTCAGTGCACCCTGGAAAATTTAATTTTTACAATTCCGCTACCTTTGTCCCTTGCTTAGCTGAAATTGCAATTAAGTGATGAACTCAAATTTACCAGCAACTTTTATTTTACAAAGCTACTTTATCAAGAAGAATTGCATCTGGGATGTTGCTACTAAACGTTCCACTTTAGCACCAGTTATTTGGAAAATTGAAATAGCTAGCTCTAAAGTTTTTTATCTTAAGATCTTTGTACACAGCTACCATTTTTGAAGAATCTCTAGCAATGAAACTATCTAAACATAATAAAAATGTTTATATATAAAACATAAGCCCCAAAGCCACCTAAAGCTCACTTGGGAAAATGAAACCAGATCTCCAGACCCTGGGCAAATCCACGAGATCTGTCTATACTGTCGAACTAAGATGGTACGTTGAATTTATCAAGACATAATCTATAAAGCTGTTATTGCACATAGAGGATCCAAAGCAAGATGTATGATGGAAATATGGGTTGAGGTTATGATTACATGATGATGTATGGTTGAGAAATTTGGAAATTATCAATGCAAAAACAAGATGTGTGATGTTTTTAATGCAACTTTCAAATTGATATCATGTATTCATCAAGAATATTTTATTGGTGCTAAAGTAATACCAACATTCTAGAGCTTGATACAGATATCTGACTAATAGAAATTGGAAATACAAGACACCGGTATGCATACCTTTATCATTTGTTTAATGAAGGGGTCAAGGGGTGTCCAGCCCTAGAATCTGGGCATTTTTCAAGGGTTGGGTTATGGCAAAATGTTAAAAAAATTAACGTACAGGTACAAAAGTTAATGTACAAAAGTTTGGCAAAAATTAGAGAAAACTGGCAACCCTCTTTCACTTTGTAAATTTATGTAAATCATGAGGAAAGCTTTGATACCAACACATCAGAAACTTCATCATCAGGTATCATGAACTTCCAACTACCCTATCCTCAGATAATCAAAATCTGAGTTTTGGTTTTTTGTCATGCTCATAGATAAAACTAAGGGGCTAATAGTAGAGATGGGCCCCAAGAACCACCTCTACAGTGTTTTTGAAGGTACAGACTTAGAAGAGCATAAAAGCTGCAGAATAGCTACATTATAAATAAGCTTTTGGTACTGCAAAATTTGAAGATGGAAAGACATAGCATACTAAAGCACTTTTGGTCTGACACTCTTCAGAGTAGAAACCTCAGATGATGACTGAAAGTAAGCTGAAAACTCAAATATCAAGGTGTGGATCAAAAGCAAAGTAAGAAGAAGAAAGATGTCTTTAATTAGTTGTCTTGTTTTTACAAATAAGTGACTGCTAACCTCTCACTTAGTTGAAGAGTACAAGAGAGATAACAAACTCTATTTCTCTACACAAGCTGGTATTGTTTGTTTTGATGTAAACTCTTAGAGACAGGCTCAAGATGTAAACTCTTAGAGCCTATAGCTAGACCCTAACAAGAGAAAGGGAGAAAGGATTAGGAAGTGAGAGAGGAAAAATCAAGTTTGTTTACTTTTGTTTTGAATGAAAACAAGCTGTAGGAGTCTGGAAGCAGGAAGGGGAAATAGCATTCAGAAGTTAACATGATCTAGTGAGGGAGGACTAGTTGTGGGATTGAGTTTGCATGTTAGACAAAGAGGCTTAGAAAGGGTAAATACTGGAAGCGTGTCTGGTATTTTGTGTATGTTTGCCAAATGATTTTGAAATTGTCATCACTATAAGTTTCGGCACACTCTGGATTTGTGAACAAATGTTGACCAATTGCCAGATCATATCATACTTGGGTGTTTGGGTTATAATTAATAATTTTCATAGTTATTTTTCTCAGGGTTATAACTTTAGCTACATAATGAGCTAAAGCACAGTGTTGTGAAAGCACAATGTTGACCACCTGTTTTTTGTTCATATTGTTGTCTTGTTCAAACCCGTAGCTATCTCTACCTGCTGGCGTATGGTGTTGAATGTTTTTCAAGGCTGCAGCACGTGGTCAAAGGCTGCAACCTTGTTATATATTTGGTTACATGAGATTGGTTACATCATATTTAAAGAAATTTAAACTTTAAGCCACTGCCATTATGAGGGCTACTTTAATAAATGATCAAGGTGATTAAAGGAAATCAAGCCTTTTACAGTCATAAGTATTCAATTCAGCCCTTTAATTATTTCCTTGGTGGATAATTCCTAATTAATATCCATTTCATGCTAAAAATTAGCCACTGAAGTGGAAGTTGATTATCTGGAAAAGAGCAAAAATTGAAAACATCAGGAATGCTATTAACAATTTAGACTGCTGTGGAGACAATTAAAATTTCAAAAGTAACCAAAAATCAATGAGAATGAGGTTTTACAAATGCTTGTACTGTTGGGAGAACTCTACCTACAAGTCTTGTGCAAATAAAATATTATCAGAGGTATTGGCCTGTTGTGTCCCCAAACTTTTTGTGGAGTACACTTTTTTAAACGAACCAATAAATTTAATTTCAGGAAGACTGTTTTTAATTTTTTTGAAAACCTGAGGCTGGATTGTTTTAATTTGTTCTTAGATTAATAGGGTGTAAACAGTGTGAACAGTATGTGCTCAGGCCTCATTTGCAAACAATTTTGAATATTCACCAAAAAGCACCAACAAATGGCAGATCCTTATTTTGAGACAAAACGTTGTTCAAAATTGCATTTTGCAGAAGCTCAGCTTCAGATTGTTCTTAATTTGTTCTTAACTTTTGTCCAAGTGTGAGGCTTGTGTTGATGTAAAATTGTTCTTATAAAAAGAAAAGAGTGTCTAGTGTTTTTGCCAGATTTGCTGCCAGTCACAACAACTTATTCAACGTTAGGAGGCTGCGGCCCCTTCAGACCCCCTGTCATATGCTAATAGCTTTATTCCATTTTTGTGCAGTGTGGCACCCTTGCACTCCAATATTTAACATCCCCAACTGTATATGCATAGGAGCTATTTCTAACAACACCTGTGGGAGGCAGTTTTACAGAAATGACAAAGAAGCGTGAATGCTTTCAGAATATGCTCATTTCTGCAGGAACTCTTTAAACCGACCCCCATTAATAAATGCTCGACCAAATGTATTTATCCACGGATTTAAAATTCATCACTTATAAACGCGTGCAGGAAAAGCTGGCCGATACGCTAAAATCCCCTCAAGATAACAATTACAATACAACGAAAAACGTACGTGGTTGACCAAGACTGCCGCAGGTAATGCAAAGAAATGAACAGTAAGGGTAACGAAATTTATGCGACTAGGCGAGTGCTTTATGTAAGGGTATTTGAACTGTAAAATTTATTTATGATCTTGAACAGTTATTTTGGTGATTGTAGTTGTAAGATCACTTGACGAATTGGGTATTGACTGCGAATTCAACTAAATCCTTCATTGGGCATTTAATCTTTTCAAAATGAAGATATTTGGCCTAGCCGTTTCTTCAGCAACGTGGAGCCTTTTCGCACATACAAGTCAACCTGTTTTCAAGACAATTTACCTATGAAAAAGATATCTGACCTGATAAATGTTTCCATTCTCTTTAACGTCATTTTCTTCTATCTTTCTTTTCTTGGGGTTAGATGCAGTGTCCATTTTCTTGTTTTTCGCAAGATCCTCAAACCACCACGATGCAACGAAATGCAAATTAAGTTTTGATTGAAAACAAATCATCACGTGGTTGTAACAGGGGGTGTGTCAGCCAATCGAGGCTCGCTAAACGAGACAGTCATTAGTCATGAAAACTACTACAATGTTGTCTACAAATTTAGGTACTGTACTATTATTTGACCAAAAAACCTCAAGGAGGATTAATTCTGAAAGGGAGGGATCGAAACTAAATTGCATGTACAATGAAATCTACCGATCATGAATTCTGTAGTGATCAAATAATTTTCGTAATACAAGTGTCCGTTGTATTTAAAAGGATTGTTTTTCATACTTCGTTAGGTTATTAATAGCTAAAGTTAATAGTAAGTGGGGTTTGCAATAGCGGGATTCCACTGTTATTGAAAAAGAAATAATCAAAATAAAGGAAGGCAGACAAATATATTGCCATTTGCTTTTCCATTTTTAGCATATTGTATCCAAACAAAGCAAGATATGGTAAACCATATATTGTATCCAAACAAAGCAAGATATGGAATTTATTGCTGGGTTAGGTTTTATTTAGAGCATTATACCATAAACATTTTTAATATTGTAACGCTGCATAATCATTTTAGTCATATACCATATCAGTCGTTGCATAAACCTTTTTAATATTGTATCATATATTTTTATTTAATACTAACTATTTATAGATAGTTGGCCTTAATTAGCTTCTTTATAGCTATCAGCTGTTGACCGCTGAAAGCATGTAAAAAGTTTTACTTATGCGATTAACATTTACATTGCATTTCTAGGAAATGCCAGAAATTAGAATATTGAACTGGCCACTTGTGCATTGAAACAAAGATTGTTCACTGGCATCAAAATAGCTCTGTAAATTATACTGGTTCCCCTTTGTCTCGATGTTTTTTTGTCAACAAAAAACACAGCTCTTTGAAATTAAAACAGACAAAAATTCCTCATCGTGTGCTGTTTGTCTTTTCAAAATTATGAAGTCTATTCAAAATGTATTTGAATCTGACTCAGGATATCATAGTGTGATCAATGTTTTGCAAAGTTTATCTACAGCTATCGTTCTAACTGCGTCATTCTAAAAAGGCACATCAGCTGTAGAATTTCAGGTGTGTTTGTGAAATTTTCTACAGTGTCAACGCTAAATGTCAAAGAGTAGTGGGGAAAACTTAAATTTTAAGGCACATAATAATATTTTTTTTCTGACTTTAAAAATACGCGACTAAAAATAAAAGAAAAGGAAAAAAGGAACATAGGACATGGGAGATGGTGGCTGTGATTTTATGACTGATAACAGAGTTTGAAATTTTCTTATCAATTAAAACAATTCGACCAGATTTGTGGATGAATTTAAGCGTCAGCAGGAGTATATCTTTATTAACTTCATCTGGGAAATTTTTGTCACCATACAATAAAATCTGCATTAGAAGACTATTTTGGAGGTCGGTATGTCCATATGGTCGTATTAAAGCAGAAACTCCAGTGAGAAGGTCTCTACGGGGTACTGCAAGGGAAGGGCAAAGCAACAAAAAGTGTTCCATATCCTCAATACCATCGTTCGTAGGGCACATCGGATTTATGGTATCCTTAAAGTTGTTCTTGAATTTGTGAAAATTCAATTTACTGGGACCAACCCTGAGTTGAGTGAGATATGATTAACCTATCGGGTCATGAATGCCAAATATAGATCTTGCCGGGGGTCTGATTATAGATAGGAGCTTCTTTTGAAAACAGTAACAGACGGTGCTTTTTTTGAAAACAGTAAAAGTCTAATCTCAGGATCAAGTTCATTCCATTCGGATAAGCAATGATGGTTGAAACTAGATTTAAATTTTTCTGTTCTGGCCTTTATTTGCCCAACGACATCTTGGTTGCGAAGAGAGCAGTGTGACTGTTGAAGTGGTGGGATTGGGTCCTTAGTATAAACAGGAGTTAAATTATTAATGATCTTGTAAAGCAAAGTGAGGCGTCTGCTCCATCTTCGGCAACTCAGTGATTCCCAGCCAAGCTCCGAGTACAACTTTTCTCGCGATGTTCCTCTCCAAGTTCCTGTAATAGCTCGCGCAGCAGAATACTGAACAGACTCTAATTTTCCCATCAAGCTCGGTAAAATAACGCTACCACTGAACTCGCATACTTTTGCTGGAATATGGTAAATAACATTCCCATAGTCGAGATGTGGTCGCACATAGAGCTTATATAGCTCGTTTAGGGTATGCCTGGGCAGATATTTGGAGAGATATTTCAGCAAGCCAATACCCTTTATTGTTTTGGAGATAGCTGATTATATGGGCAGAGAAAGACAACTTTTAATCTAGTAAAATTCCTAAATGTTTATGTTCATCTACTTTCATTACCGGTATGTTATTAAAGAGAATTCCTGGATGATCAAGTTCATTTTTTCCCTTGAAAATATTAGTTCCACAGCTTGTTTTTGCGGATCAGGATTAAACGACATCCTCCAATCATGAGCCCATTGACTTATCAACTTAACTTATACAGGTCCTAGAATAGAGCCCTGTGGTACTCCTGCCGAAATATCTCCCCAAGAAGAATTCTGCTCATTCAAAACTGTTCGCTGCTGTCTATCCTTAAGAAAATTCTCAACAAGAGAAAGAAGACTTCCTGAAACGCCACATCACTTTAGCTTATAAATCAGCCCATCATGCCATACTCTGTCAAATGCCTTAGAGATATCAAGATACACAGAACGAACATCAAGAGGAGGATTACAGTCAAATGCTTTGAAAATTGTGTGCGTTAAAGAGTTTAGCTGGTTGACTGTTGAGTCACCTGGACGAAAACCTGACTGATTTGGGTTGAGTAAATCAGATGAAACAAGATGTGAATAAAGAGAGTCGTAGATGAGTTTTTCAAGTATTTTCCCAAAGATTGGCAGCAGCGAAATTGGACGGTAGTTTCCCTTCAAATTTTTCTCGTTCTTCTTGTGAACAAGCTCTACATTAGCATGCTTCCATATTTGGGGAAATATACCACTTCTCAGGCAATTTGTGAATATTATCCTTAATGGAGCGACTAATGCAGCATCACTCAGCCTGATCATTCTTACAGATATTTTATCCCAGCCATGTGATTTGTTAGGATTTAGTGACCGTATTATTTGGAGTATCTTTTCTTCGGAGATAGCAAAGGTATTTAACAAAGTAGAAGTTACTGGGATATGTTCTGGAATTGCACTGCCTGTGTCGATCGTCGTACACTGAAGTATGAAATAATCGTTGAATAATTGTGCCTTTCCAGTAAAATCAGTCACAAATAGCCCATTGTCTAGGAGCGGTGGTATTGTCGGAATTTTGGCCTTGTTTAGAACAGTACTGAGCAAGGAAGCTTTTGTAAGCATGATTCTTTCTCCTTATAAAATTTTTAACTGTTTGCGTTATCCAGGGTGCTTGCCGAGGTCTAATCGTTTTAACTTTGTTAGGAATGAAGTTGGAAAAAATGTTCAAAAGTACTTCATTGAGCAATTTGACCTGCTCATTAGGGCTTGGTATATTATCGAGATGCTCTTTCCAATTAAACATTTCAATACTTTTCATGATGGCCATAAAGTCAGCCTTGTCATAGTACCAAATCCTGCGAGTGTAAGGAGGTGATTTTATGTTTAAGGGCCTTTAAGACTGATAGTTTTCCATGGACAATTTGATGATGACACTGTTCATTTAAAGATGGATGAACACCAGTTTCAATAAAGAGGTTGGACTGATTCGTAAAAATTAAGTCAAGACAAGATTTAGAATCGCTCATTAAATGAGTTGGTTCTGAGATTAATTGATGAAGACAAAGTTCAGAAGCAAGGGGCTCAAGTAATTTCCCCTCATTATTTTCAATATCATTTTCCCACCATTGAGTTGAACGACAGTTGAAATCACCGATGATCACAACGCAGAAAGGATTTTCAGCATATATCTTGGATAGTAATAATTCAAAGTTAATTATGAAGTTATCACACTCGGTCTGATCTTGGCTTGGACTTCGATAAATAACGGCGAAAAAATACTTTTTCCTGCCCACATGAATCTCAGAAACAACGCATTCAGGGAGAGTTACTGAATCAGAACGATTTTTTGAAGCAAGGGAATCTTTTACATAAAGCCCTACGCCACCCCCTTTCACATTTTGAGAATGGTATCTAGCGCAAGCCTATCGTTATCAGTAGTGCTGTCAAGGTGAGTTTCAACGATACCGATTAGGTCATAGTTATACACTGAGTTGTAAGCCTCTATAAGAGAGACTCGTAAAAAGTCATGCGCACTGATGCTATTTAAATTCCATGTACAAAAATCCAGTGTTTCGGGACCAGGGTTTGTTTCTACATCACCACTAAGCAAAATCGTTCTGAAAACCAACTATTGCGTATGAAATGTATAGCAAGTTATACACCCAATGTAAAAATACGCATACAGAAAAATAAATTGCTTGACAGCTAAGCGCTTGCAGTGAGTAAGACCAATTATAAGGCGGGGAATACGCTTGAAAAGCTCAACAGTCGTGTAAATTACTATCTTCGCGAGGCGATGTATGCGTGCAAATAAAGGCATCAGACGTAGCTGTGTTGCCACAGAGTGTACTGCAAGTAAATGTATCATTAGTGCCAATGGCAGAACGATGATTGAAACTGCGATAAAACAACAACATATCCAGTAAAGCTTGACGATGTGAACAAGAACACAGAACGGCCGAGCACTTTTGCTCACGGGAGGCGATATTTGAATGCAGAGGTGGCGCCAGAAATCTTCCGATAGAGGGGTTGGAGCTTCCGACAGGGGGGGGGGCTAAAATGACTAAAATAAGCAGTTTTCGTACGTTTTTTGTCAAGTTAGCTCCGACAATAACCTAAAATTTCCTCCGATGGGGGGCTAGATGCTTTCGACGGAGGGGCTGTAGCCCCCTAGCCCTCCCCTGAAGCCACAACACTGTTTGAATGGATACACGGAAACACCCCATTGTTACCCGCTATTGATTAATTTCAAGCAGCATCATCAAAAATAAGCCTTCCCGCTGGTCCTAGGGGACAATAAGCCACAATGCACCCACATTCGCACATTCTAAAAAAAACACAATATGTATAAATATGTAAATAACCAAAATATGTACCAAACAAAAAGAAAACTCTTCAACAATACAGCAAAAACACATGAGTCAAATGAACACAATCAAAGAATAAATATGACGAAAATAATGAAATATTAATAAAAAAAACAATGAAAGATGTTAGGATGCAAAAGTTATCAAGGCACCAAGTTCTTTGTCGTTGTGAAAAATCCTGAACAAAAATTTAGTAACTTTGACTGGTTGTGAAAAATTCTGAACAAAAATGTAGTAATTTCTTTCAAAAAAGGGCATTCCTTTGGGAAGGGCTTTTGGAACTATTGTGATATTCAAGTTTGTAAACAAATGGTTAGTCGAAGAATATTGGCTTCAAAGTATTCGGATGTTTGGGATATATAAAAATGAAACTTTTCATGGAGAACATAAAATGAGAATTCTAACCAAATATTGAAAACGTGGGAAAGAAGACAATCCATAAAATAATCATTTACTTGATATGACTGAAAAAATAAAAAAAATTATGATTCAGCTAATACCACTGGCAAAATCCAAAAAAATTGATTCAACCAATATGAGTGGCAAAATCCATAAAGTTACCAAGTTGATACTTCAAATCTGCAACGATTTCAATTAGTTGCTCCTTGCTCTCTACAACATCAATTGACCTTGTGTAAGGATTGTAATGGACCCGGAATGGACGAGGAATATGAGATGCCCAGGATCTGAAAGAGAAATCGATTTTATATAGCACCTTATAGCCATATCTTATCTTAATGGTCATATCTTAATAGAAAAATATCGTTTATTCTATTATATGTATTTAATATGTTTCAAAGATGTCTTCAATTAATTTCCTGCAAGAAGATGTTTGGAAAAGAATTCCGTATGTTCATTGGGCGTAGTCTACAAGGGCATGGTGGATGGACTCACTTGAATCATATCCCAGCTTTAAATTCCATTAGAAACAATACACACTATTAAAAACTTACAAGATTTCAACTAAAACAAAAGTATTTTTAGGAATATTTAGATGAAACAATACGATTTTTATCAAAGATGTACGATCAATGATGGGGTTTCAATCGAGTCGCAACTAATTTACGCCCCCAATTTTCAATGCTTTCCCCTATTAAGCACCCCCTTTTGGAGAATAAAAGCACAGGGCGTTGAATAGAGAATTTACCCCACTTAGAAAACTTTAGCATCCACCAACCTTAGTTTTTCTTTGGCTTCTTGAATGCTGTTTGACACAAAATAAACTGTCTGGTATTTTGTGACAAAATACTCTTGAACACAAGTCGTTTCTGGCTCAAACGGCTTTCTCTCGCATTTGTCACTTTCGATGCTGTACTGTTGGTAGAAGAGAAGTTTCGAAAGGGACATTAATTCAGTTGGCGTGTAAGGTATAAATGTATTTACAGCATGTATGCACTGTATTTCTTTGAGTAGCTCGTAAATTCTAAGACCTGCATGGAGGCTGCATAGTGATTCTTAGTGGCGGCGCGACGTACTTCAAAGAGAGAGGAAAATGAGCGTTGCCCATGAGATCACGCCCTTTTTGTCTAATTTCAGAGCTATCAACCAAGTGCAATTTTGCCTAGTAAATCTTTAGATATTCCTGCCAAGTGAAATTTTAACGATTAGATGAAGACTTATGTGGACTAAGTTTGAAAGGATTTGGGAGGGGGGTAATTACCAGCCCCAACTTTTCTTACAGTATGAGTCGAACTCTAATTGATTCGATCTCTACTTACCAAAAGAAAGCACCTTATTGGAGCTCCTTATTATTTTTTGGCACTTTTTTCATCTTGGTGTCATAATAAAAAGTATCTAAGAACCCCAAATAATTCAGAAATTTCCAAGAACAAACAAACTATATAGACTGTAGAGACCTCCGTCTTCCTGTCGTATTTCTGATCTGTAACACTAACCCTTCACGGGCCGAAAGCCCGTTCTACTGACATTTGATCATCAAAACGAAAACTCAGCTTTTGCACATACTCGGATATTGCCTTCTGGCATGTACATTGAGCCTAGAAAAACTAACTAGAGAGAAATCGCCTCTTCGACCCCGATGACAGTTCTTTTACTTCAAAAGAAATTATTGTCCTCCTTTCTATGGAAAGAAAGGATTGACCAATGACAATCCAGCTGAAGTCGCTTAGAAGAGGCTATCCAGTTAACAACCGATAGCTGAAGTCTTAATGTTATTATCAAAGTTGGCCTAAACAAGGGTTATTAATCCAAAAAGAAGTGAAGGGTCGTCAAAAGTGAAATTCACTAACGAAGACATGGATGAAGAAAAATTTAGGTGCCATTACACCTAAAGATAGACGACTTTACCCAAAAACTAAAGATTCTGTGAACCAATTGAAGACTTATCGACCAACTCATGAGACCTCCGCTTGCTACGAAACTGGGCAGGCCTTGGAGAGGTTTTTGTTATGACAAAAGAAATCATAGATGCTTCTTGCAAATCTAATGTTGCTTAGCAATGATCATTTCTTGCATTTTTATTGGTGGCTTTTTTTTTCTTTCATTCATTTTAGATTTTTGCAGTCCAGAGACTTGCAGCTTCTTGCAAAAATATCATTTTCCCAAATCACTAGCGTATCAAGAGTTCATTTCATCCAGGGATCACGTTTCTATTGATTAAAGCCCGTTTTACCAGTGGCATTTACCTGCATTTTGAACTTAGAATTTCCCTGCAGTCAATGGTACAACCCAGCCTGGAAACGATGACTTCATATTAGAAGTCAGGCAAGCAAGAGGACTGTGGCTGGCAAAACAGCCACCTTCAATTAATTTTTGGCATAGTCATTAGTGGATGAAATTTATCATTAATAAAAAAACAGCCATTTCTCTCAATTGCGCTCGCAAAACACTCGATTCGTAATGCCTAAATACTAAAAGCTTTCAGATCTAAATTCCAGCAATGCTTAGGAAAATGTTAACTCTTTTTCATAGTTCTTCTCCATTCACAAAACCCTTCTTCTTTAAAGGAACTATACTTACACACGAAAGCCGCTCAACGTTCATAAAGAATAAAGATAAAGAATCAAATTTAGACCCTACTGAAGACCTTTGAAACAGTCCCTCCGTAAAAAATTTGGCTAGCACAAAAAGGGGAACACAACAGAAACCCTATCCTTTTGCCTCACTTTTTCTTGTTAATTGCTTCATGGAGGTTAATTGCAAAACACATACCCCTTAAGGTAGATTTAAGTTTGTTTCCTCAGATGACACATTCAGAGTCCAGAAAGTATTAAGGTTCCACGACATGATGGCTGTGAGCCGGAGGAAGTATATCCAACGATATAGCAGTTTTGAGGAAGGACATTGCATAACTTGATAGGAAGCGAGAGGAATTCACTGTTGTGCTTAAACTTTTCTTTTATCCTGACAAAGCATAAGGACCAAACTATAGATGACTTTACCCAATTTATATTTCTAAGTAACTTTTATTAAAGAGAGACAAGGAAAATTTGAGGAAATCATATAGGACACAATTGTTTCCTGACAAACATAGATGATTTTACTCAATTAATATTTCTAAGTAACTTTTATCAAAGAGAGACAAGGAAAATTTGAGGAAATCAAATAGGACAAAATTTTGTTCGAAAGAGGGTTGAGGTGTTTTTAGAACTCTGGACACATTAAAATATAAATGAAGCCTACCTGCAATTCTCCAAAAGATGACAGCAGCCCAGCACCATAGGCTCTGAGTTTTCCTTGCTGACGGCAAAGACCAAACTCCACAGTATACAAATACAACTGACATAAAAAGACATGATTGACATTAATAAGAATTTTGTGCGATTTAGCTTTGTTGTTTAATGTTAAAAAAGGGTAGGTCTCAAGATCTTAAAACAGGACAACCCATAAACAAAGTGAACAGGCCTCCAAGTTTCAAATCTGTTCAGAATAAAAATTTCAGTAATAAAGAAGCTGTAACACAATCATCAAGAATATTATGCAAATAAAAGCTAAAAGCAGACAAACACAACATATCTCGTATTCATATGGAAAGCAAAGTAAGTACATCAAAAAAGAAACGTTTATACTATAATCTGAAGCGACAAATAATCAAAAACCCTACACCTCTTTAGGTTATGCATTTTCGTTTTAAACCAACAGCTTTACTTATATTCAGTGTCTGTTTAATCTGTTTGAATTTCAAAATGCACTCGGTGCAATATTAAATTTTCTCGAGTTGAACAAGAAAATAAGGCCTGAAGTTGAACAACACAAGATAAAGGTAAATAACCTACGGAATAACCTATGGAACTATCCAAAAACAAGTTTAACAACAAAAGAACAAAATGAACCGCCCAAAGACAAGTTGAACGATGAAAGAACAAGTTAGTCAATCAAAGAATAAGTTTAAAAACGAGGACCAGGTTTAAATACCAAAGAACAAGACGAACAAACAAGGGACAAGTGGAACAAACGAAGGAAAAGTAGAACAAACGAAGGACAAGTGGAAGAATATGTTGAACAATATTATAACCAGTTAAATAACCAAAAAAAGTTGAATAAAGAAGGACAATTTGAACAACCCAAGAACAAATGAAACGATGAAAAAACAAGTCAAACAACCAAAGAATAAGTTTAAAAACAAAAAAAACAGGTTGAGCAACAAAAGAAAAAAATTAACCACCCAAAAACAAAGTGAAAAACCCAAGAACAAGTGGAACAACAAAATAACAATTTGAGCGACACAAGAACAAGTGGAAAAAAGCAAGTTGAGCAACCCAAGAATATATTCAACAACAAAAGAAGAAAATAAACCACCCAAAAACAAGTTGACCAAACTAAGAAAAAGTAGAACAACAAAATTATAAGATGAGCAACCCAACAGCAAGTTGAACAACGAAAGAGTAAGTTGAGCAACCCAAGAACAAGTTAAACAAATAAAGGACAGTGGAATAACCCAAGAACAAGTTGAACAAACGAAGAACAAATAGAAAAACTATAAGCAAACAATATTTTGTTATCAGAAAGTCTTAGGAGCGATTCTTCTAATGATCATATTTTAAAGATCGCAATTCTTTTAGTGTCAGATTCAAGTACAAGATAATTGTAATTTAAACTCTCGTGCTATTATCAGAAGCAAATCTGGCATAAAAATGTTTACAAATAAATAGAGGAAACAGAGTATGACTTCCTTGAGCTTAGAGATGATTATTGATTTTACTTCTACCAAAACAATTACGAATTCAGTTCTTTACTTAATGCACAGGTAGCTAGTAGTTTTTTTGATGTGACTCAATTCACCTGAGCCTGAAAGAAAAGCTCAAACACGTTACAGTTCACTACTTTATATCGAACGTGTTTCAAAAATGTTTGTAGGTCTTTCTGCACTGATATAAATTCTGCTCTACAGATACGTTTAATCAATTAGATGTAGCAGCTGTAGCTTGGTGGCTTATGAGAAATCCTGTGCAGTGACTTTCAGGTTCTTCTAGAGTTTTTTCGCAGTATTCAAGTTACAGCATTGTTTCACAGTATTCAAGTGATGCCTTTAAACACATTTGTAAGTAAAAATATCTTCAAATGCCTCTTTTTGCATCTTATCATTATGCATTCGGACTAAAAACAGTTTAAACATACCGTTGCCAGTTTGGATATCCACTCATCAGATAAACCAAGCGATGTCAAACCTATTTCCTGCAAAGGCAAATTAGGTTAGAAACAAAAACCCACAAACTCAACAAAAAACACTGGGAAAATCTATAATGAAATTCAAAGGTACTGCTCGAAAAAAACTTGTGAAATTGTTTGAGTAACATTACTCCAAGCAAAGGCTGGTTCAAGTATGAATTTTTCAAACGTTAAAAAAATTAAAAATTTCTTTAAAAGTTGCTAAATGTTTAGAAGGGATCAAACCTGTGAAAATCTAGCGAACTCTGGATCTGCAAACAAAGGCACGTGACCAATCAGCTCGTGGCAAACATCACTGTGAATTAAGATGTGGAAATTTGATCATTGGATCAGCTGATTTGCTACAACGTGTAAGGATCAACCAAATAACGTCAGTGTATCCTGGGCTGAAGACAGCATAAGTTTCAGACCCCCCTTCCCCCTCCACGGCCCCGGACCCCCAGACCCCCAAACTCAGTTATAACTCGGAAATCTACCTGACCAATCGACCCTTTGCCAGGGAAAACAGTGGAAATTTAGCTTTTGTGTTTGACATGAATATGACGTCTTGCAGTTTGCTAATAAAGGCCCCGTCTCAGTGTCTTCCTTAGGACCCAAGATGCCTTCGTTACGTCATTGTTGTAAAACTAACCAAAGATTTTTTTTAGAGTTGAAATGCCACTACATTATAAGCTTCCTCCCCAAAAAATCTCTATGAAAAAGGGTATTTTCTGCGTTCCAAGGGCGTGGATCCCTATTTTTCCCTTGCAGAACGCACCTTTGCCTCTCCCCAGATCTTACCACCCTGGCTACGCCACTATATTGTAACATTATTTGGTCGGAAACATAAATTAAGCAATACTTACGGCTCTGGGGTGTACATAGGCATTGACGAATGCCTTATGTATTGGGTGGCATGAAAGACGCGAAAAGCCAGACCAGCCAAAAAGTCTCTGGGTGAGAGAAATCCAGCGACCGGTCGCAACAAGAATCCTGTCTTTCCTGCAAATTTAAGAAAAGAAAATGTCAGCAAACGAAACAAAAAAAGATCACTCTCTTTTCTTTAACAAGTTGTCATTTGTCAAAACTTTGTAATGGTTAATTATATAATAGCTGAAATTACCTGCTGTTGGAAAATTCTAATCAAAATTCAAAAATCTAATTACACTTACGGTTCAGGAAATTCGATACATGTCGTAATTGAGGGATTCTATGCTCGCTGAAATAAAAATTATATGTTTTTCACGCTGTATAAACATGTTTAAACATATCATTGACAACAGTGGATAATTGTTATCATATAATACACCAGTTACTCTTAGATGCCCAATAAACTGAGACTGGAAAAAACAGGGGGTC
The DNA here is from genome assembly GCF_013076305.1 of Rhopilema esculentum. The sequence goes on from NW_027018659.1 coordinate 3,819,353, forward strand.
TGAATCTCACGAAATAATTTATAACCGGGAGGGTGCGAATAAACTGGAGTTGGGAGAGTCTGGTATAATACCATAATTAAACTCGCTAGTGCATAAAGAAGCACAATACAAGGGGCCTCTTCAATTAACATCGATTTTAACAACTAAAAAGGTCAGGAAGGTAGATTAGAAGAGTTATGATAAAAAATATATTTTTGGGTAACCCTAAAGGGCAATGACAAAAAATAAATAAACTGGGGTTCCATACTAGAGCAGAGGGTGAGAAAAATTTTGAAAAAAAATAAGCAGGGACAGGGGTACCCTGGGTACCAGAGCCGCAATTTTAATTTTAATTTTTGCGGCTCTGGTACCCAGGGTAGGACAGGGGACACCACTAGGGTAGGACAACGATGCAGTATCGCTAGTCGTGAATTTGATATTTGCATTTACTCAAACTTCCTTCAATAAATAAAAAATATACCATCACGTTTATATTTAGGGTAAATATTTTGAAATAAAATATCCAAAGAAAAGTTTATCACCTGTAGCCACATTCCTTCTCCAAATCAGCGAAGGCGTCATTAAGCTCTTTGCAAGCATGAGTTGGAAATAATTTTGTCACATTTTTGTACACCTCTCCCCTAAAGAAAACACCACAACAAACTTCTATTATACACGATAACACGTTTTAAGACCACGTCCTTTAAATGTCATTCATGCTGTGGAGCTTTGATTTCAAAACTGTCACTAGGAGCAAAAGTTTAATCAAGGGTATTTCCTTTTGGTAGCATTGGCGATCCCATTAGTATAAGGATATTGTTACTACACTAATTTTTTTATAAGAAACAAAGGTCGATGTTGAGTAGTCCAGTTTCTTAATGTTCTGAAATGCTCGTTGTTTCTTATAGTTTCTTAATTATGATGTCATGAATGTTCATGACCCTTTTATCACGTCAAGAGATTCGCTTCCGTTCTGATGCTGTTTTTAGATGTGGGAAGTATGTTTTTATCTCTTGTGTCTTGAGTTCTTGGCCAACAGAGCAATCGTGTTTTTGGATTTTACAAAAATTCAGTTTTTCTCAGTTTCAAAACAAATGTTTTTTATGGTTTTGCTCCCTTTATCGGAATTTCACAATTTTATTGATCTGCTATCACAATATGGAATGATCACAATATGAATACCTTTTTTCCTCTAATGAACGCCGCACCTTCAGCCAACCATTTGGAAAAAACGCTGCCCTCTGATAAACAACGCCCTCTATTGAATGCCGCATCTTGAAAGCGGCGTTTATTAGAAAACACACCAAACAAGAAAAAAAAGGAATTGTTTATACGCTTGCTAATCGAAAGCCATGAAAGCTTTTATCTCATAGAGACGAGGACTCTGACGGAGACAGGGATATTGCCATTCATTGACTTGACTTGACATTCTTTTTATCTTTTTTCGTCGCATTTTTCTTGTCATTTTCCATTTGACAAACTTTTCATTTTGTATTGAACGCCGCCCTCTGATGAACACCGCCCTCTATTGAACGCCGCATCCAGAATTTGGAGTTTGTAAAAAACGCCGCGGCGTTCTTTATAGGAAATACGGTATGTCAGGTCTCAAGAATTCATTAACAAAAATGTATCCCTCTCCACTCGTCACGTCATATCAGAAATGTACAGAGCTTTATATATAGACTCTTACCATGTCTTGGTTTCCTCTTCAGTATACTCAACTATTGGAATTTCTTGATAGCTAATAGAAATATGTAAACGTTATCAGTGTGAAACATACGGTTTATCAGTTTTAACACAATTTCGTGTTGAACTTAGTAATCTAAATTATCATACAAGCAAGCTTAACTTCAGCGATGTTTTATAAATGATGGCCAATTCTGTTCTGTCATGCTTATGATGCACAAAGACGTGATCTTCACGACAGTATTCAGGCAATGTTGTGACTCCGTTGATTAACAAACCATCCAATTAAAATTAACTGTAAATTATCCTACATGGCCATGAAATGCAAAAATTCTCACAGCAATATTATAATTTTGTATAATTTGATCTGCAATATTCTTAATTGCAAATGCTTATTCATACATGTGGTATATGTATTACATTTTGTATGCAATGATTGGGCATCATGAAATAAAAGAGAAACCACTAAAAAAGGCGTAACGCAGTTTAGGACACCCTTGTTTGAAAACTAAAGGCCGCCGACCAAACCCAAAATCATTTTATGACCATGTTTTCAATACTTCACTCTACTTCACCTCATGTTTAAAAGTTAAAACTTTTCATCTAAAGCTTCTATAAACTTGCCCCCCCCCCCCCCCCCCTAGATAATAAGAAAAAGTATTATTTTTCATCCTGCTTCGTGTTTGACATGCCCTAAAGCGCTGAATGGGACTTCCTTGCAGTCCGTAAATAGGGGTGTTTTTCATTAGGGCCCCAGATGCCTCCGTTACGCCACTGATTAAAACCCAGTTTTGGGGACCTGAATCTTCCGTGACTGCCTTGCACTCCTTCGCAATGGAAAGTAAATTCTGCACGCAGGCTAACATTATCAAAACCAAACGGTGTTTAAAGGCCACCTGAGCTAGACTTACTCAACGAGCTAATAATTCATTTTTTGTACAAAGTCGTTATTTTATTGCATCAACTTTTGTTCATTACTCGACGTACAAAACGCACAGCTCCATTGATTATCAATTACTCCACGAGCCTCTGTTTCGTTACTGCCTCACTTTACAGACGCTTCCTTGTTGTACGGCTAACAGCCAATCAGAGGAAGAGTAGGCAACAGAGCCCAGACCAAAACCCTTGTATATGCAACCAAAAAGTATTTGACAATGAAAATACACTTAAACCGAGTATGTTACCATAACCCAAAAAAGTCAATTTTTTGAAGTCTTATATTATATTAACCTTGCCTGTTTTTGGCTGTGACGTCCTATATAAATTCGTTGCAAATGAAGACTGTTGAATTTTTTTGTTTAAGCCGTAAGCATATGTTCAATCGTTTTGTGCATCAGATGACATATAGATCAAATGAATAAACAAACAAAGCGTAACGCGTGGTCCAATTAATAAGCAAACGAAATGAACACTATCAAAATTTTTTCCTTCGACATACTTTAATTTCAGTACTAAAAATTTTTTTTTCGTTGTTTTTTCTCACCGAATACCCATAAAGACGCACATAAAAAACTGCACACAAAGTGCACTTGCTTTTCTATTTTACCCTTAAATTCTTTTGAAAGTATGAAATATCAAAAATAAAATTCTTATTTACTGTTTGTAGTTGTAAGCAATGTCGGCAAATTCTTTCCTTCTGGCTCGGTACACTTCGTCTTTGAAGCCCTATTCATAAAAAATGATTTTTTTAAACATCTCATTTTCATTGAATATATTTTAAATCTACAATCATACGACTTGCTTTTACAGGCATCATATAATTGGCTTATCTGCATTACTTTTTATAACAATATTTAGAAGCCAATCAGCCAATCAAGATATAGTAGGTGCAGCGGATAGAAATGTTCATGAGTTTTATCAAGATGAATTTTGGTTTGACTGGAGTCGAAATTGAGTTGATGTAGCATGTCAGAGAGAGAGATAGATGAGGTTCCCAGAATGCCAAGGGCACTCATAGAAAGATTAACAAAGATAACACGTTTATAGGTAGGGCTCAGTTCCTTGATAATATCACTTGATAATAATAATAATAATAATAATAATGGAAACTTTTAATTTTCAATTCAATTAAAACTACAATTACAAATTTCACTATTACAAAGGTAATTTGCAATTGGCTAGCCTGGGTTTACAAAGAAAAAGACTATTACAAGCACAAACAAAAGAAATTAACAAAAAAAAGAAGGAAAAAGTGTGTTCGTCATTGTTTGTTTTAGAAGTCGTCAGTAGCAGAGATCGTTAGAATTGAAGAAGTTCAGGATTATTCCAAGATTTATTTCTGCGGCAGAAAATGTAAAAGGTAGTACGGATAGTTAAGTTGGATAGTTTGGAGATCATGAAGCGGAGATGATTCTCGCTGATATCTAGAGCGTTGCACATGTCGATGAAAGAGGAGCAGGAGAGACCAAAGATACCTAGGGAACTGATCGAAAGATTAACAAACATGATAGAAGAATGGGCTGAGCTTAGGCTGTGAATGAGATGCGAGTATTTCTCTCTTTTGCGGTTAGCATTAACATCCAAGTTAGTTTCGTGTCCTACTGTAAGCTCGAGCATGAAAAGGCGAAGGTCAGAAGTGACTATTAGTAGATCAGGACGGGAAGAGTCTCCTGTTATGATAGAGGGTGAGAGATAATCTGAAAGGTCTATAATAATGGAAACTTTTCATTTTGAATTCCTGTTAAAACTACAACTACAAATCTCACTATTACAAGGTAATTTGTAACTGGCTAGCCTGTGTTTACAAAATAAAAACTATTACATCGTAGTAATGAGAAAAGAAAAAAAAATAATAATAATAATAATAATGATAATAATAATAATAGATAATAATAAAAGATAATAGTAATGATCGACAGATTTATCAGGATAGCCTATCAGTACTAGATGAACTGTTATCATTAGGGTCCTGATAAAAAGTATTGAGTGGTTAAAAAATTTCGATTTAACCTCAAGGGCCAAGGATGCAAAAATCAATTACAAATGATATAGGGTATTACACTGATTCGAGGTTGTACCAAAACATTTCAAAGACTATTCAGAATGGCCTAAATATGGTATATTGCATCTGCAAAGTCTCAGTTGAATCTAACGTTAAGTTTGCAAAGTACATTCAATGTCTCCTATGGAATATATTTTGAAAGAAATTTCAACATTCCTATTGCTTTTCTCAACTTAACAATAGTTGCGTTCATATGAATGGAAAAGGAAAGACTCGTATCTAGTAAAAGCATAGTATCCTTTTGTAGAGAATATGATCGCGACAGCCTTTTTAACATATCTGCTATCAAAATGGGGGAAGGGGACAGATATTGGCTTTGCATGCATGCTTTTTGCGTATATTTGGGCGTTTGTTCAAACAGCCCTATCAAGGGTTGTAGGTTGTTGTGTCCAAAGGGGGGTTGTACATACCGGGTGATCTTCGTCGAGTTCTGCGCCATAGGTGAGCACCCTATGTGCAAATATATCCAAATCAGCAATCGTTCTTGGGAACCAGGGAACTAGAAACAAAAAATTAAGAGGTTCATTGCAGTATAATATTGTTTCGTCGCAAATACCTGTTTATTCTTTTGCTAAGTCGTCAAAAGACAATGGTATACCACAGATTATCCTGCTCCGAATCGAACTGTCACACCCTGGGCATAGGGTGATGTTTTGCCCTTATTTTCAGATAATTATTCTAGGTTCAGGCAGGGGCGAAACTACCGGGGGGGTGTGGGGGGTGTGACACCCCTCCAATCCAAAAAATAGTCGATTTCGCAGGGCGCCAAGAAGAGCTTTATTGCCACGCAGAAATGCCACCTCTGAAGTTCGTAAAGAGCCGTTTAGGAATTTTGAAATATCGTATTTGTTATGAACCTCCCTTCCTGACATTGCATTTTAAAGAACGGAACAGGTATGTAAGGAAAAGCTCCGTTATTTGCAAAGCGAAAGCATTTCTTACCGAAAGTCATAGCCAATGGATGCAATGATTGATGCATATGTTTATGAGGGCAAGGTTGAGTCATGCAAATTAATTTAAGTTGTAAATTATTTTCATTACAAGCACGGCGTCACTGGGGGGGAATATGGGGCTGAAGTCCTTCACTTTGGTCAAGATAGGAATTTTTTTATCATTTTTTCTATTACTTTTTAACAGTGCATGAACTAAAAAACATAATAAATCGTTAAGATACCGGTTTTGTTTCATCTAATTGCTAACTTTTTCACGTATATTTTTCTTTTATTTGCATTAATTCAGTAAATCATTTTCTGTATCATTACAATGTTTTAATTTTGGATGTGTAAACATGGCCTTCTTGATACAAGAAACTGCACATTTCTGTTCAGGAAAAAAAATTCTCCCAATCAAAACAACATCTTCCTCTGTCATTCACAACTACGTGCAATCTGAAACGAAAGGTTGCCGTTTCTTTCCTTCCCCAACGTCTAGCACTAGAGTTTTAGCATGACATCCCCCTCCCGTTTTTTCCCAATTAACAATAATATTTTCAATAAACAATCAATTCTTTTAGCACAATAGTATTTTGCTAAATTTTTGTCTGAAAGATGCTTTTTAGCCCTTTTTACAAGGTATAATTTCAAAAAATTTCTTCACGTCGGACCCAACCATGGTGGGTCCTCCTACCTCACTAAACTCGACTCTTAGCCCCACTGGGCTAAATTTCGTTGCGCTGTCTACATCATGTACCCACTTCCCCCCCACCCCCCAATTAGCTGTTTATTAGCTTAATTTTGCAAACCAACATTAAATGAAGTGAATATAAAAAAACAATTTACGCTCGCGTAGAGAAATAGAAATTTCATAGGCAATGAAGTTTCAAGTTTGTTTTTTTTGCTTAGAAGTTCGTCCTTGGTAAAGACCAGTGTACACTGGTAAAATTTTCACTAGTAACCTATAGACAAACCGTTGCTACGAGGTCTGCAGGGCACCACTCAGTTTTGCAGGGCAGAAACCCTTTTCACCCCCCCCAAAACTATTGGCCAAGTTACGCCCCTGGGTTCAGGAAAATATTTAAAGTAAGCTTGCTTGTCTGTGGATTCCCTCGAAGATATCCTTGTTACCCCGCCCTTTCCTCTGAAACGGGCAATGGTTAACAGACAAGTCGAAGATGTGAAATTTTGAGGCAACAAAAGTAGAGTCGGTTCCAAACTGAAGGGCATTCAATGATCCTGTTGCATCGTGTGAAAATAAAATGCTCTTTGTTCAGTTTAATGTTCCAACTCTACTTTATAAAAATAAAGGAATGTTAAAATTTCATGTTGACAAAACAGAGCAGAATGTTTCTAAGACCAACTAGCGTCTTTATATTCATGTGGCAAATCTTTTCACCAACCGAAAGTGGGCATCTCGGAAATCACAAGAGATATCGACAAAATTATTTTTAGAGGATGAATCTGTAAAATGTCAAATCTTTATAAAACAAACTCAGAAGTGGGGGTAGTGGGGGTCATAGAGTAAATTGGCAAAAAAGGGCGCACCGAGACAAAAAATTTTCATAAATATCTCTGCAAACGCATACAGTATCGACAGAGACTTGTGGGGTAGAGGGCGCATATTTTGGTGCAAATTGAAGCTCGATTGGGCATGGCATCCACGTCACAGTGACGTAAACAACGGGATTGTGGACCACTTCTTCGACACTTTTTGATGTTTTCGTACTTAGAGGTGACAACAGGTACAGACGACGTAAATGGCCCATAACGTGTGCTAACATTAGTTCTAACCGGGGCAAAACTTTTCGATTGGAAACCCCTTTTTTGTGCCGAGCTACGTGTGCCAGAGATGGTCCAGTAGGTCCAAAAAGTCCCAAAAATCGCCCTTTCACCATAATTTTTGAACCGCAAACATGTAGAAACCACTAAACGTGTAGAGGCCACTTTCAAAGATAGATAGCAAGTACTGTATTTACTCGAATGAGCGCCGCGGCGCTCTTTGAATTTCCGGTCTTTTGATGCGGCACTTATTCGGGGGCGGCACTCTAACGGGGGCGGCGCTTTTTAAAAATCCTGTCATTTTTTTAATAAAACAAATAAGTTTTAAACAATCTTTTAGTAGTAAAACATACAAGTTTGAAAATATCTTTAAAGGTTCATAAAATTGTATGATGTCAGTGTAAATTGAAGGTGTTAATGCGGATATTGCAAAACAAGAAGCAGATGTTCATTATAGCTGACAAGTTGCAGAAAAAAGAAAGAGAAATTGGCCTTGTTGTTCCAGCAAAGTTTTCTGCTTTCACGACAGATGTACACATAGCAAAGATTCTCAAGAGAGAGTTAAATAAAATATTCTCACTTTCTCAAGAGAGAGTTAAAAAGCTTTAAAATATTCTCACTTCAAACTTAAGTGTGTTTACCAAGAAAATAAATTCCCCGAGGTTGATTTAAGATTTGCAGTTTTTTTTCCTGTTGGATTCTAACGATTCTAACGGATTTTCGATTAAGCGCCGCATTTACAAAAAAGATAGCTGCGGCGCTTATTCGGGGGCGGCGCTCTTTAACTTTATTTGTCTCAAATGCGGCGCTCATTCGGGGGCGGCGCTCATACGGGGGCGGCGCTCACTCGAGAAAATACGGTACTTCTTGAATTTTGACTGCACGGAAGTAACTTTCGATCATACTTCCTGTTTGGGGTAGGGGTACAAATTTTATGCAGGGTGGCACTTGAAGTGTACTTTTTCACTACACAACACTTTCTTGTAAACGGTAGGGGGGCACTTCCCTTGTGACGACACAAAAGACACATCACCCCTCCCCCTCTTTATTCCCCCTAGGGATTTTTTTATGGGTAGTTATGAGTGGAGTGCTGTAGGTGGTTTACCTTTTAGTGGCTGTAAAAGGAGTAGGAAAATCAGTTTCCATATCATAACACACGAGTTTCAACGAACCAAAAAAGATAGAGCCTTGAGCTTTGACCCAACTTACCTCGCTTTATAAAAAGAGCTTATCTTAGCTTATCTTATCTTGATATAAATATTAGCTTATCTTGATCTTGTTTTGGGAATGAACTTAATTAATCAACAGTGCTCGTCGTTTTCTCTTATTGGCTAACACGCAGCTATACCTTCCCTCGGGCAACTTCATTGGTCAGCCAACAAGAATATGTCGCTTCTACAGTTACACCCAGTGCCATTAATAGCCCCCCCCCTGTTATCTGAACGTTTAAGGGTAAAACGAGCCCAAATGCGAATTGTAGCTAACGGAATCTAATTTTGTTATCTGTTAATAAGTTTCAAGGTGATAAACTCTTTAAAATATACCATGCTGTTTCGGTCCCATATGTTACTTAAATTGTTACTTAGGCGGCGAAACAAAAATTTCAAAGGAACAAAAAACTTAATGGAGACACAAACATCAACTTGCAAGGGACATGGAAGAATGGACAAATGCCTGTGTCATTCAGTTTTCCGAAAGGGGACTTCCCGGGTTGGAAATTTCTCACCGAAGAAGGTTTTTACCCGGCTTGTTTATCAGACGTGTTATTTAGCCCTCACCCCTTTAACTCAGCCTGAATATTGACCAATACCAAGTCTAGGATCTTGATCTACAGGAACACAGACAAACCTTACCTTCTTCTCCCCCATGTTTTTCAACATGATCTGCAATCGGTTTCAAGCGGTTTATTATATTTTTGCATATCTCTCCAAGATTATCATCGTCGCTAATATTGACCAGAAAGTCTTGCTTCGTAGCATCGTGTTTGGACGGCCGCGATTCGACACGCGAAACAGCTACACCAGCTCCCTATTAAATGAAAACAAAATTTTCGACATTTTGACTTTTCAATATATTGGCGAGAAGGCTTCTCCTTTTCTTTGCCCATTTCGTCCCCTGTTCCTCCCATGCACCCTCTTCGCTCCTCTCCTGTCCCTCATCTGTTCCTCCACTGTTCCTCCCACTTTCCTCCCCTTTTCCTCCATTGCCCCTCCCCTGTCCCTCCCTTTCTCTTCCCCTGTTCCTCTCCTTCCCTGTACGCTTATAACTACCCCAGAGAAAACTAGAGAGTCGACAAGAAAGAAAAACCTCACTGTACTAAACAAAATCGCAAATCAAATATAATCGACATTTTTCATTTTTCATTTTAAAATTATTTATGCACGGTAGCCCCGTCAGTCATGACACAGATTCTCTTACCTCGATAATTTTCAGCGATTTTCCAAGATTCTCCAAACTGGCTGTAAATACCAAAGAGGTGGGGAAATGAATATTATCGTTCAAATTTTGCTTATCCTGCAAAGAAACAGAAAGTTACATTCAGAATCCCTTCACAAAAGGGAAAATATCCATTGCTGGATGTAGAGCAATAGAGTTGTCAAATGATGACGTCACAAAAATCTATTTCTGTTCATTTTTTTCAGCATGATCTGCAATCGGTTTCAAGCGGTTTATTATATTTTTGCATATCTCTCCAAGATTGGGGCTCGCACACGTTTCCTATAACTTGCTTTTGTACTGGCTGAGAATTATATGCTTAAAAATTTTGCAATAGCTTTCCAAAATCCCTTTATCAATCGGGTAATTTTCTGAGATTTGATAATAAAGGCCTCCTTCGTGTTTCCTTTGTGGAAAATGTTGCAAAAAACAAAAGCAAAAATAGAAATTAGCTACTTTTCGGCAATAATAAGGGTGGGGCTAGCGCTACAACCCTGTTCCTGGCATAGTTCTTTCCAAGAAACTATGCTAACAGGAAGCTAGGCCACTTCCCTCTATTTTTTCCCACCCCAGCTATAATCGTCATAGTCTAAATATCAAATATTTTGAAACATTGATAATTTTGCAAGTAGTCAAGTGTATAAATCTAATGAGCCGATAATAGAGTTTCTTGCTTTTCAAATTAAGTAGAGTCCTTTTCAAAGCAGTTATCTTACAAAATTATAACAATGTCAAAAACTGTTTTTCATGTCTTCGTAGTGTAATAAAAATTCCAGTTTGTGAAAACAGCCCTGCGGTTTTTCTTTAATAACTTTTCGCAGGAAAAAGGAGAAAATACCATTCAAAGTGTAATCGATAGAACACTGTTTGCTACACTGTTTTTATAGTTTGCAAGAACATTTGTTTCAGCCTCCCGAATGTTGGCAAAAGCGAAATTTTCCCAAAGCCGCTCTTCAGTTTTCCCTTGACAACTTTTTTAAATATCGGGTTTTTGGCTGAAACAGCCGTTAATTCGATAAAAACAACAACTATAATTACAATTTTCTGTTCACGCAAAATGTCCACTTTCCACGCAAAATAAAAACACAACAATATGAAAAAACAGTGTAGCGGGTATCGAAAAAATGGATAAACGTCTGTTTGGGCAAAAAACCCGAGATTTGAAAAAGTTACTACAGGAAAACTGAGGGTTTAGGGAAAATCGAGATTTTGCCAACTTTCGGGGACTAAACATGTTCTTGAAACACTTTTAAACTCTTGCAAACAATAAAAAAAAGTATAGCAGACCATTTTCTATTGATTCAACTTTAAATTATATCTTTTTTCGGCGAAAAGTTATTAAAGGAAAACCGGACGGCTGTTTTGGGAAATTCGAGATTTTGGCAACTTTCGGGGGCTGAAAATGTTCTTGAAACATCCTTAACCTCATACAAATTGTAAAAAACAGTGTAGCAAGCGATGTTCTATCGATTAAACTTTCAGTATTATTTTTACAATTTTCCTGCGAAAAGTTATTAAAGGAAAACCGGAGGGCTGTTTTGCTCAAATCGTCAAGGAGGGTTGCGGTAAAGTTTACAAGTTCCGTATTGGCTCTCCTTCGCAACGGATAGTAAAGTCTGTACGCAGGCTACGTCAGAGCGCATTCTGTGTCATGGCCCACCCCTCTATCAATAAATCGACTCTTTGGAGCCGAGTAGCGAGACTTTTGAGCAGGGTAGTGAGATTTTCGCTCTTTTCAAGCCACTGTTTTCGAATCGCCAAGCGTCCATTTTGGACAACCAAGGCAACAAACTTTAGGTAATGGCATCGTTTACAAGACTGGATAGGTTAAAAATATAGAAAAAAATCTGAAAAAATTTAACAGCAGTTGAAGTGCCGAGTGGTTTTTGCAAGTCGCAAGTCCAATAAAATGTATAACTTTTTTGAAAAACAGAATTAAACAAATATTTTGATGAATACTGAACAACTGGAGATGAAAACCGACTCCGGGGTTAGCGCCTGTATAACGATTATGGGTTCTTCTTAAGACGGTGTCTTGGTAATTGGGCTAGGCCAACGGGTAGATAGCACATAAAAGATATATATACTCCTTCTTTGGTGTTATCTTTACCACATATATTATATCAAAACACAAACAAAGGAACACTGTGAAACATCACATAACACGAAGGCAGTGACACACATTTCCCGGAAAGGGAGTTACTAACACAATAGTGCGACAAACAAACATGTGACATTAACGCGCAACATAATCAAAGAATCTAGCTTAATAATCATAATTACTGAAGAATACAAATCCTAAAACGTTACACCTGGCACGACTTATAAACTCAAGTCTACATCGAGGTTGGAGGCGGATTTTGTACTTTCGAAAAATTCCCCTACTTTCGACGCAAAATAAAATCATAACGGCTGCTTGAGCCAAAGAATAAGACAAAAATTGTTAAAGGCCGAGATTTAAAAAAGTTATTAAGGGAAAACTGAAGGGCAGGGCCGTCGTTAATCACTTTCACTTAGGGGGGTGCCAGTCACAAATTTGCCGACAAGATACGGCAAATTTGTGACTAAGGTATTTCAATTTTGGGGTGTGGTATTTTGACGCAATTGATTTTGTTTATCAAAGAGTATGTTCTCGTTAGTCAATCATCACTTCTATGTTCGAGTGACTGTGGTACTTAGTTTGCATGAGTAGATCTTACTAATAGGACCGCCAAGGGGTTTCGAAGGCCTTGAAGGAAACCCGAAAGACGAGGTCCCGAGAACTTTTTTGCGACCACGCCCTTGAGATTTTCTTGAAATGCATTTCAGAATATTTCTTGCAGTCATTTCTTGCAATCGTTTAAAACTTTTAACTATTTTTAGGTATACTTCTTCCACGTTTCATTGATTTCAGCCCTGCTTACAGTGGCTTCCAGTACCTCCAGGATCAACGTTCGGAGTTTTTCAATAAACTCTGTCCACAAACTTTAGGTAGAAATTAGGTCGCCCTGGATATTGGACATTAGATTCTAGACTCCGGCTGCCGACAGGGAGTCATTTGAAATTTTTGGTGGACATTTGCGCCTCCTTGACACCCATAGCGCCATCTGTACCTATTTTGAATTTTGCTCTTTAGAGATTGTCTGACACTTTTTGTTTACATTGCAGAGTTTGCTTGGTCAAATTGATAATTCTTGAAACATTTTTTAACGTTTAATTACAATAAACGAACAAAATGTGACAGAAGAAAAAAGAACTAAGAGGGAAAAATGAGAAATCAGAAATAAAATTACTCTACCTCAGAAAGCTTCCCATCTTGATTGCGCCCATTTTCATTCATCTTTAGTCTTTTAGAGCTAGGAGCACCATCCATTGAATCCATGCTGAACCAACGAACTGCCTTTTTACAATGGTAATCCAAAGAAATGACATTCAACAGCGAACTGTGTTTTCCATATAGAGTATCTCTATGGTTTTCCATCGGTGGTTTTCCGTGTGTAATTGGACAGATAAGATAATTCCAGCATTGTACCCACAATGCCCCTGACTATAGAGTACAGAAATGATGACGTCATAAAATTCTGTCTTTAGAATTTCTGAATTTTGATTTCAGAACCTAAAGGAGCGTCATGAAATACCTCTAAATATGCAATATCAGTTAAAGGTATTGCGAATTGGCTGAGATATGGCCACATTAGTACAGGCTATTCCCCCATCAAACCTCTGTAATTTGGTCTTGGTTCATATCTTTATGAACCAGGCCAGAATAACAGTAATCCGTTAGGGAACTTGAAATCTTTCATTGGCCATATCTCGCCCAACTTGACACATGTCTAGTTGATTTTGCAAATTGAGAGGGATTTTATGCCGTTCCTTCAGATTATGTGGCCAAATTCAAGAAATTCTAAAAATATGCTTTTGATGACGTCACACTTCGGTACTCTACCCTTGAGAATCACCGCAAGATTTTCGTTACCTGTTGCAATCACTGCTCTCATCAGTGGTTGAAATGGTATCCCACAACAGAGAATCAAAGTGATCAACGACAAAGACAAGAATAATATATCGAAGCTTTGCTTTGTCTATTGCAATGTTGACTTAAAATAGGAAAGGTCTTGCAAACTTTTAGAAAATAACCTTTATGGCATAGCTTGTAATGGAACTGGGTTTTAGATTTGAAAGTACCCAAATTTGGATGGAGGAGAAAAATAAATGAAACACGGTTTATTAAAAAACATTATCATTGAAATATAAACAGAAGAACTATCAGCTAAAAATAAAAATTAAACATTTTTGAACAGGTGGAATATTTTTTCTAACATCTGATCTTAAATTTTTTGGAGATAAGAGGTTTTCAACAAAAAGACTCTAGATTTGGAAAACTTTGAAACCGGGCCGATCAAAACGAGTTTTAATAGAATTTATAATTGCATCTAGATTTTCTTCTTTATAGTAGGGATGGATTATAGATACAATCAAACTTTGAAGTTTTCTTGATGATACTTTTGAACTTTTTAAGAACAAATCTGCCCGTTCCCTATTTCTCATAGCCTCAAAAAATTTCTTTGCAGCTCTTACTTTTCTTTCAACAACTGATTAAGCCTGGTTTCCATATAGCCGTAAGGCTGCCTGCGACTGCCTGCGACTGCTTTCTGCCATCTTCCATCTTCCACCCGTACAGTATCGCCGGCAAATGGAAACGTTCTGTTTTCAATTGCCTGCGTTATCGGTAACTATGCCGGTAACTAGGTAAAGTGTGAGCGGGAAAAACTAGCGGGCAAAATTCAACAACAAAGCCCTGTTTCAATTGGTTCTTGCACTTCACATGATCTGTTTGAACAAAAGAATGTCGCAGGCAGCCGCAGGCAAGGCGTTTCCATTTGTAATTTGTCTGCCGGCGGTACCGGGAGGATGCCGTAAGTCTTACGGCAGTCTTACGGCAATTCAAACAGCTGCCTGCGGTACCGTTAGAAAGCGTTTCCATAAAGAATTTCTGCCGGCGATACCGTAGGGATGGAAGATGGCAGAAAGCGGAGCTGCTGTCTAGAACTGCTCATTTTCCTCACTTTTGTTGGAGAATATGCTAAATGTTTTGGTCGGAAATTTTGGAGCCGCAATGGGCCTAATCGCAGTGTCTTCATATAGCTGTAAAGAGTTGACGTAATAAAATGGCTTTAAATATGCCTCTTTCCACCAAATACAAGGCAATTTACGATCAACTTGGTACTCCAACACCTAAATGTGATCTTGCAAATGTTTTTCTGAACTTACCATGTCGCGATTAGAGAACCTGTTACTAAACTTTTCGATAAAGTTTTAGCAAGTCTCACAAAGGTTTCAAAACCGGTTAGACTGTCCAATAAAAAGTTAAAACATTTTATTTTCTAAAAAGTAGCTTTTTTCAACTCTTAAATTAAAAGTATTGTCAATGGTTTGAAGCTTGGTTTGATAAGATTTTATTCATAAAAAGACGCCTAATGGCTTCAAAAGAGTGGTTTGAATTTCGATCGCTTTGTTGTTGACAACGCGGTCGCCATTACTGAATTGTCATACCTGTGCAATACTTTTGCTCACTAAGTTGATGTCTTCTATAGTAAAGACATGGCAACAAAGCTAAAGATAAGGACATATTTAAGGCATTACTAGGCACAGCCACTTAGAGAATGATATAGTAGATTTCTGTCCACTTTTATTTGAAAAAAATTGTTTTGCTCTGCAGAAAAGTGGGGGGGGGCGTGTTCCGGGGGAAGTTAATGGGTTACTGTCAAAATATATATTCCTTCAGCAACAGTGTTCATTATTGGAGAGGGTTTAAATGAGTTTAGAGAAACCTTTTTAAAAGCAATTGATCTTAAACAGAAGGATGACGCAAACGGCGATGAAAATCAAGCTGATGCCAATCTAGTGGCTTTTAAAGCCCAGCCCCAACGATCCACATCAAATATCGGCATTTGACAAGGCATTGCAGCCAGCCTGGAACCTGGAGTCATATTGAGCTGATGAAGATAAATCAACTAAAATCATCCAAGGACGGAGCAACCCTTGATGGTTTTCAAAATATCGAAAAAAAGAAAATTCTAGACTTTGAAAGAAAACAGCATCTTATTAGCTAAAATCGAATCCCTAAAAAAGGAAATTGTTTTCAAAGAGATACAAACATGATAATGCATATACACTCTTTTTTATAAGAACCAGTAAATTTAAGTTCAGGCTGACTGTTCTTAATTTTTTCGAAAATCTGAGGCTGGATTGTTCTTAATTTGTTCCTAATCTAATAGGGTGTAAGCAGTGCGAGTGCTAGCTTTTTCGCTCTAGGAAGGTTTTCAGGCCTCATTTGCCAACAAAGTGAGTGAGACAACCTTCATTTGCCGAAAAGTTTGAATATTCGACGAAAAAGCACCCACACATCGCTAAAAATTCTCGATTTTCAGAAAAAACGTTGTTCAAAATTGAATTTTGCAGAAGCTTGTTCTTAATTTGTTCTTAACTTTTGACCAATTTTGAGGCTCGTGTTCTTATAAAACTGTTCTTTTAAAAAAAAGAGTGTATTCCGTGGCAAACTGTTAGCAATAAGACAAACCAATACATTATCCATCTAAAAACCAGCTTTTCCAGAATACCAACCAACCGTCCTATATACCAGCAGGCAACACACACATGTTTACGCATCCAAGTTTCATACCCTACAATTCATTTTTGAAGATGTGCCCTATAATTCTCTTCCTGGTTTTATACCCTCCGTACAAAATGTTCCAAACAATGCCACTTTGCCATCACATAAACCAAATAAAGTTACAATCACATAAACTGATAAATCAGCTATGTCCAGAAGGCCACAACGATCATCATTTCGGAATGAAAATTATTCACTTACTCATAATTAGCAACCTCCATCAGATAAAAAACCTTACATTGCTATCATTGGTGACTCTATAATCAAGAATATTCTCCCTCACAAACTTCCAAACAATATGCAAGCATGGGTCAACAAAATCAGCAATGGTGGCATAGGCGTAGACTTGCATTTTTTCAGGGGGGCGGAGGGGGGGTTTCGTCAGGAGGGGCTGAAGCCCCAGAGCCCCCCCCCCCTAGGTTTATGCCTATGATTGGTGGTATGAAGGCTATGGAGCTGAAACACTTCATCGAACCTAGCATCTCAAAAAAGCTAGACTTTATTATTCTACATTGCAGCATAAATGACGTCATGAACACCTCCAACAGTCCGCGACAAATAGGCGAGGAATTGAAAGAAGTGGCAACGAGCAGTATCTTCATTTCGGGAATCACTCGTCAAGCTAAGTATAGCAATTCAATTCTGATGTCAATGTCCAACAGCTGAATAATATCTTGTATGACATTTGTGAAAAAACAACCTTCACTTTATTGATAATAGTAGATGACTTAATAACAGTGGTCTGCACTCAAACAAACGAGGTAGCGCGAAACTCGCTTGCAATTTCAGGGATTGCATTAAGGCCTGTCGTTCTGCATGACTCAATAATAACATATTGCTTTCTTACACTTCAAATAATATAACTGAATCGGCATCAAATTACAAAGAATTAAAACAGGCTCGGCTAAAATACCCCCAAAACCCTATTCTTGCTCATCTAAACATTAACCGTATCAGAAATAAGTTTTGCGAACTGAAAGATTTGATTGTGACTAGCTCATATGACTGCGTGATCATTAGTGAAACCAAAATTGATGATTCGTTTTCAACTGAACAATTTTTATTCCTGGATACGGGGGTGGTCTTCTAGTCTACATAAAAGAAGCCCTCAAAAGTAGAACTGACCAGTTTGAAGAAAAAGGAATCGAAAATATATGCTTTGAATTAAACCTAAAAAAAGTGAAATGAGCCATCATCGCTGCATATAATCCACCTAATGCTAATAACGAAAATTTCAAAAATACAATAATTAGAATAGTTGATAAATCTCTTTTTGCATTATGACAATTTTATCATCATTGGTGATCTTAATTTAACCCCAACTAATTCACACCTCAAAACAATATGCTCTTCCTTTGGCCTTACTAACCTTATAAAAGAACCAACCTGCTACAAACCAAACTGTAATCCATCATCAATTGATGTAATTTTAACAAATCGTAAAAAATCATTTTAAAAATAGCATAGCAATTGAATCTAGTTTAAGTGATTTCCACAAAATCAATTCTAACTACACTCTTTTTTTTATAAGAACCAGTAAATTTAAGTTCAGGCTGACCGTTCTTAATTTTTTCGAAAATCTGAGGCTGGATTGTTCTTAATTTGTTCTTAAATTAGGAGGGTGTAAACAGTGATATTGCCAGCTTTTTCGCTCGAAGGAGGTGTTTAGGCCTCATTTACCAACAAAGTGAGTGAGACAGCCTTAATTTGCTGCCAAATTTGAATATTCACCGAAAAAGCACCCATGCATCGCTAAAAATCCTCGATTTTGAGAAAAAACGTTGTTCAAAATTGCATTTTGCAGAAGCTCAGCCTCAGCTTGTTCTTAATTTGTTCTTAACTTTTGACCAGTTTTGAGGCTCGTGTTCTTATAAAATTGTTCTTATAAAATAAAGAGTGTACATTGAAATGGTCTCTGCCTAAACACCACCCTAAAATTCAACATTACTGAGATTTAAGTAAATTCACAGAGGAAGGTTTCTGCCAAGATTTGCTGGCAGATCTTTGTGAATATCAACAAGATGGTGATTAAGCATTCAATAGCTTTCAAGATATTTTAGTAGCATTGTTAACAAACATGCTGCTCTTAAAAATCATCGAAAACCAATAATGTTACGCACGAAACTGAAAAATATTTATAATAAATATAGAACTAAAGACAATTTTCAAGAGTATAAAAAACAACGAAATCATTGTGCAAATTTTCGTCGACGTGTTAAGTACAAATTCAAATTCAATCCATAAAGGCTTGACTGAGAATTCAACAATAACTGAAATAATAAGATACTTTAAAGAGCATTCAAGCACAAAAACAATCAACAGCTTCCTAACAAACAACTCAGCCTTAAGCCGAAAACCCACTCCGGAAAATGATCCGCGGATCGGATCAGATTTTGTGTTGCGCATGCGCCTTGGATGCAAAAATGGTCACATGACTGATCCGCGACGGATCGAAACGGATCGAAAAAAAGTTGAAATGAAACAGCAGGCAACACACACATGTTTACGCATCCAAGTTTGATACCCTACAATTCATTTCTGAAGATGTGCCCTATAATTCTCTTCCTGGTTTAATACCCTCCGTACAAAATGTTCCAAACAATGCCACTTTGCCATCCAGGGCCGTCGAGAGACGGGCCGGGCCCCAGGGCTGGGACTGTCATGGGGCCCCAAAGTCGAAGGCTGCAAAAACCTTTTTTGGATTACGCCCTTAGCAATGCAGTTAGATGGACTGTAAAAGGCATGAATTTTGAAATCAACGCCCCTGAAACACTTGAATTTGTATTTTAAGGTCTTTAACAGAACATGTAATTAGTGACTATATAAAACAAATCATTAAAACAAATCAGTTTAAAAATCAGAGTTAATTCAATGTTTAAAAAACTGCTTTTCTTGCTTTCCTCATGGCGAAATCCTTAATCTTTTCCCACAATCTATTCTTTTCCAGCTGTCGTCCCCAACCATCAGGAGAAGCCAATTTTGATTTTGAACCATTATTAATAGTGTGCATGGCAAACAATAGAGTGCAGCCTTTGTAGGACTGAAAACAAGCCAGCTTTTTCTTACTACCTCCCAATTTTGCTGCTTCACGTTAAGGACAGTTGTTGGAAATTTGTGGCCGTCGCAATCTTTGGGAAACTCTGGAGGATGAGGCAAATGACCAGTTCTAACAACCTTTTCTAACTCCTTTATCGTTGGAAATCCGGTCAATGTGCCGACATCAAAACTAGATGATCCACTATGAACAGTATCTTGATTTAATGATGAATCAGTAGTGCTTTCACTACTTTCTGTGGTGTCATGGTCTACCGAAGCAGCCAAGCCGTCTGTGTCTTCTTCTTCTTCAGCAGTGCTTTGAACAGAGCTTTCACCAGGTTTATTCAAAGTTGAATCACCTTCCTTGTCTCTTTTGTAAGCACCTACCTCAAACAATGTGCGAGAGGCTTTCTTTGCTTCTTTTTCTCGCATCTTTTTTCCTGCCTTTTCTGAGCACCAGACTTGTGCCTGTAAGATGACATCGCAGGGGTTGGTTGGATCGTGATCCCGCTTAGTGATTTTGATAAAGACTTTTATAGCGTTTGGATTTGTCTTGATTCTTCGCATGTGCTTTTTCTCTGGTGTACGCCGTGAATGGAAGATTTAGTTTTACGTTTATAGGAAGTCCACACAAGGAATAACTAAAACATTTGACCTAAAAGTAGATATATGTGAGTGCAATCGAATTTTTCGGCTTCCGGAGAAGTATATTGTGATCGTATCGTCAATGTTTTAATTATAAACCTTAACAAAAAAGGCCCTCATCAAAGACCAGCTTGTTGATCCCTTGTTGAAAGAATAAATTTCGAATATCAATCGGGTCAAGGGCCCGCCCTGCCAATGCTGCTAATTGAAAACTCATAGCCAAAAATACATACCTTATTTTATACGGGCCCTTCAAGGCCCCGGGCCCCCTGGTAACTACCCTGGTTACCCCCCCCCCCCC
>NW_027018659.1:3846225-4017966 GCF_013076305.1 Rhopilema esculentum
CTTTGTCAATCGGGTAATTTTCTGAGATTTGATAATAAAGGCCTCCTTCGTGTTTCCTTTATGGAAAATGTTGCAAAAAACAAAAGCAAAAATAGAAATTAGCTACTTTTCGGCAATAATAAGGGTGGGGCTAGCGCTACAACCCTGTTCCTGGCATAGTTCTTTCCAAGAAACTATGCTAACAGGAAGCTAGGCCACTTCCCTCTATTTTTTCCCACCCCAGCTATAATCGTCATAGTCTAAATATCAAATATTTTGAAACATTGATAATTTTGCAAGTAGTCAAGTGAATAAATCTAATGAGCCGATAATAGAGTTTCTTGCTTTTCAAAATAAGTAGAGTCCTTTTCAAAGCAGTTATCTTACAAAATTATAACAATGTCAAAAACTGTTTTTCATGTCTTCGTAGTGTAATAAAAATTCCAGTTTGTGAAAACAGCCCTGCGGTTTTTCTTTAATAACTTTTCGCAGGAAAAAGGAAAAATACCATTCAAAGTGTAATCGATAGAACACTGTTTGCTACACTGTTTTTATAGTTTGCAAGAACATTTATTTCAGCCTCCCGAATGTTGGCAAAAGCGAAATTTTCCCAAAGCCGCTCTTCAGTTTTCCCTTGACACCTTTTTAAATATCGGGTTTTTGGCTGAAACAGCCGTTAATTCGATACAAACAACAACTATAATTACAATTTTTCTGTCCACGCAAAATGTCCACTTTCCAAGCAAAATAAAAACACAACAATATGAAAAAACAGTGTAGCGGGTATCGAAAAAATAAATAAACGTCTGTTTGGGCAAAAAGCCCGAGATTGAAAAAGTTATTAAAGGAAAACTGAGGGTTTAGGGAAAATCGAGATTTTGCCAACGTTCGGGGCTAAACATGTTCTTGAAACTCTTTTAAACTCTTGCAAACAATAAAAAACAGTATAGCAGACCATTCTCAATTGATTCAACTTTAAACTATACCTTTTCACTGCGAAAAGTTGTTAAAGGAAACCGGACGGCTGTTTTGGGAAATTTGAGATTTTGGCAACTTTCGGGGGCTGAAAATGTTCTTGATACATTCTTAACCTCATACAAATTGTAAAAAAACAGTGTAGCAAGCGATGTTCTATCGATTGAACTTTCAGTATTATTTTTACAATTTTCCTGCGAAAAGTTATTGAATGAAAACCGGAGGGCTGTTTTGCTCAAATCGTCAAGGAGGGTTGCGAATCGTCAGAGCTAGCCTGCGTGCAGACTTTACTATCCGTTGCGAAGGAGAGCCAATACGGAACTTGCAAAGTTTACAAGTTCCGTATTGGCTCTCCTTCGCAACGGATAGTAAAGTCTGCACGCAGGCTACGTCAGCGCGCATTCTGTGTCATGGCCCGCCCCTCAATCAATAAATCGACTCTTTGGAGCCGAGTAGCGAGACTTTTGAGCAGGGTAGTGAGATTTTCGCTCTTTTCAAGCCACTGTTTTCGAATCGCCAAGCGTCCATTTTGGACAACCAAGGCAACAAACTTTAGGCAACAAACTTTAGGTAATGGCATCGTTTACAAGACTGGATAGGTTAAAAATACAGAAAAAAATCTGAAAAAATTTAACAGCAGTTGACGTGCCGAGTGGTTTTTGAAAATGGTGACAGGAAAAGTCATCTCATTTTCTAGACCTCGCAAGTCCAATAAAATGTATAACTTTTTTGAAAAACAGAATTAAACAAATATTTTGATGAATACTGAACAACTGGAGATGAAAACCGACTCCGGGGGTAGCGCCTGTGTAACGATTATGGGTTCTTCTTAAGACGGTGTCTTTGTAATTGGGCTAGGCCAACGGGTAGATAGCACACAAAAGATATATATACTCCTTCTTTGGTGTTATCTTTACCACATATATTATATCAAAACACAAACAAAGGAACACTGTGAAACATCACATAACACGATGGCAGTGACACACATTTCCCGAAAAGGGAGTTACTAACACAATAGTGCGACAAACAAACATGTGACATTAACACGCAACATAATCAAAGAATCTAGCTTAATAATCATAATTACTGAAGAATACAAATCCTAAAACGTTACACTTGGCACGACTTATAAACTCAAGTCTACATCGTGGTTGGAGGCGGACTTTATACTTTCGAAAAATTCCCCTACTTTCGACGCAAAATAAAATCATAACGGCTGTTTGAGCCAAAGAATAAGACAAAAATTGTTAAAACCTGAGATTTAAAAAAAAGTTATTAAGGGAAAACTGAAGGGCAGGGCCGTCGCTAATCACTTTCACTTAGGGGGGTGCCAGTCACAAATTTGCCGACAAAATAGGGCGTGGCCTAAGGTATTTCAATTTTTGGGTGTGGTATTTTGACACAATTGATTTTGTTTATCAAAGAGTATGTTCTCGTTAGTCAATCATCACTTCTATGTTCGAGTGACTGTAGTACTTAGTTTGCATGAGAATATCTTACTAATAGGACCGCCAAGGGGTTTCGAAGGCCTTGAAGGAAACCCGAAAGACGAGGCCCCGAGAACTTTTTTGCGACCACGCCCTTGAGATTTTCTTAAAATGCATTTCAGAATATTTCTTGCAGTCATTTCTTGCAATAGTTTAAAACTTTTAACTATTTTTAGGCATACTTCTTCCACGTTTCATTGATTTCAGCCCTGCTTACAGTGGCTTCCAGTACCTCCAGGATCAACGTTCGGAGTTTTTCAATAAACTTTGTCCACAAACTTTAGGTAGAAATTAGGTCGCCCTGGATATTGGACATTAGATTTTAGACTCCGGCTGCCGACAGGGAGTCATATGAAATTTTTGGTGGACATTTGCGCCTCCTTGACACCCATAGCGCCATCTGTACCTATTTTGAATTTTGCTCTTTAGAGATTGTCTGGCACTTTTTGTTTACATTGCAGAGTTTGCTTGGTCAAATTGATAATTCTTGAAACATTTTTAACGTTTAATTACAATAAACGAGCAAAATGTGACAGAAGAAAAAAGAACTAAGAGGGAAAAATGAGAAATCAGAAATAAAATTACTCTACCTCAGAAAGCTTCCCATCTTGATTGCGCCCATTTTCATTCATCTTTAGTCTTTTAGAGCTAGGAGCACCATCCATTGAATTCATGCTGAACCAACGAACTGCCTTTTTACAATGGTAATCCAAAGAAATGACATTCAACAGCGAACTGTGTTTTCCATATAGAGTATCTCTATGGTTTTCCATCAGTGGTTTTCCGTGTGTAATTGGACAGATAAGATAATTCCAGCATTGTACCCACAATGCCCCTGACTATAGAGTACAGAAATGATGACGTCATAAAATTCTGTCTTTAAAATTTCTGAATTTTGATTTCAGAACCTAAAGGAGCGTCATGAAATACCACTAAATATGCAATATCAGTTAAAGGTATTGCGAATTGGCTGAGATATGGCCACATTAGTACAGGCTATTCCCCCATCAAACCTCTGTAATTTGGTCTTGGTTCATATATAGAAAAATATCCGTTCTTCCTTTCATATCTAGGCTATTTGAGAAATTAATTTTCAATCAGTTTTATGGATACCTGGATGCGAATAAATCACTATATGAGCATCAGTCGGGTTTTCGACTCTTACACTCGGTAGCCACAGCCCTTCTAGCTAACACCAATGATTGGTACCTGAATATAGATAAAGGAAAATACACTGGTCTAGTCTTTATTGACTTGAAGCAGGCTTTCGACAAGGTCGATCATAAAATCCTACTGGAAAAAATGAATATTTACGGAGTGACCGGCCTGGAACATGACTGGTTAACATCATACTACTTGGAAAATTGTAAACAATTCTGCAGGGTGGATGGCACCTCCTCTGATGTGAGGGGAATAAATTGTGGAGTTCCCCAAGGCTCTTGTCTTGGTCCACTTGTTCCTGATTTACATCAATGATTTGCCTTTTTCCTTGCAAAAATCTCATGTCAGCATGTATGCTGATGACACGGCCATTTCCCTCTCTTCAAAAAGTATTGGTAACCTTCAAAATGACCTAAACTTAGATCTTTTGTAACTACAGGATTGGCTGCATGCAAATAAACTTTCCCTGAACGTAGTGAAAACGCAGTCACTTGTTATAGGCTCTGGTCCAAACATCCGTAAGATCAAAAGCCAGCCTGATGCTCCACCATCTTTTTCTTTTTCAATAGGTGATCAGAACATTGAAATGATCACCAACACAAGATACTTAGGTGTTCAGATAGACAGTAAGCTCAACTGGGACAAGCATATCGATACTATCAAGACCAAGGCTAATCGAGCCCTTGGACTTATTAAGTATTTTAAGAAATATCTTCCATCTGACATCCTCAAATGTATAGAGGAATTGTTGAGCCCCATTTGAGCTACTGTTGTTCCGTTTGGGGCTGCTGTAATAAATCAAAGCTTGACGTGTTGCAAAAAATCCAAAATAGAGCTGCCAGAATTGAAACTAGCAGCCCATACGATGCGTCTGCTGCTCCGATAATTCAGAATCTTGGCTGGTTAACCATCAGAAATCTTGTAAGAAAGGAGACAGCCACGCTAACTTACAAATCTCTAAATATGCTTGCACCAGACTACTTGAGAAAATTATTCGAAAAATGTTCGGATGATAGAGAACGGTTTCTGCGTTCATCAGAAACTGATCTTAAGATACCGCTGCTAAAAACGATAAATGGCCAAAAGGCTTTTTCTTATCGCGGTCCAAAACTGTGGAACAATCTAGAAAGGGCTACCAAATTGGCCCCCTCCCTGAAAACCTTCAAAGAACAACTAAAGTCGGGGACAACTTTTATTTCATCTTTACGTTCACTTTTTATAGCCTTAGTATTATTAAATATTGTAAATTAGGTTTGATTGGTAAATTTCTTTTGTTACTAGTATTTTAACATAGTTATTAGCTCTTATTTTCATCTTTTAAACAGGTCAGGTTGGAAAACATATGTATGAACCTTTAACCTGTATAAATATTATAAAATAAAAAAAATAAAATATCTTTATGAACCAGGCCAGAATAACAGTAATCCGTTAGGGAACTTTAAATCTTTCATTGGCCATATCTCGCCCAACTTGACACATGTCTAGTTGATTTTGCAAATTGAGAGGGATTTTATGCCGTTACTTCAGATTATGTGGCCAAATTCAAGAAATTCTAAAAATATGTTTTTGATGACGTCACACTTCGGTACTCTACCCTTGAGAATCACCGCAAGATTTTCGTTACCTGTTGCAATCACTGCTCTCATCAGTGGTTGAAATGGAATCCCACAACAGAGAACCAAAGTGATCAACGACAAAGACAAGAATAATATATCGAAGCTTTGCTTTGTCTATTGCAATGTTGACTTGAAATAGGAAAGGTCTTGCAAACTTTTAGAAAATAACCTTTATGGCATAGCTTGTAATGAAACTGGGTTTTAGATTTGAAAGTACCCAAATTTGGATGGAGGAGAAAAATAAATGAAACACGGCTTATTAAAAAACATTATGATTGAAATATAAACAGAAGAACTATCAGCTAAAAATAAAAATTAAACATTTTTGAACAGGTGGAATATTTTTTCTAACATCTGATCTTAAATTTTTTGGAGATAAGGGGTTTTTAACAAAAAGACTCTAGATTTGGAAAACTTTGAAACCGGGCCGATCAAAACGAGTTTTAATAGAATTTATAATTGCATCTAGATTTTCTTCTTTATAGTAGGGATGGATTATAGATACAATCAAACTTTGAAGTTTTCTTGATGATACTTTTGAACTTTTTAAGAACAAATCTGCCCGTTCCCTATTTCTCATAACCTCAAACAATTTCTTTGCAGCTCTTACTTTTCTTTCAACAACTGGTTAAGCCTGGTTTCCATATAGCCGTAAGGCTGCCTGCGACTGCCTGCGACTGCTTTCTGCCATCTTCCATCTTCCACTCGTACAGTATCGCCGGCAAATGGAAACGTTCTGTTTTCAATTGCCTGCGGTATCGGTAACTATGCCGGTAACTAGGTAAAGTTTGAGCGGGAAAAACTAGCGGGCAAAATTAAACAACAAGGCCCGGTTTCAATTGGTTCTTGCACATCACATGATCTGTTTGAACAAAAGAATGCCGCAGGCAGCCGCAGGCAAGGCGTTTCCATTTGTAATTTGTCTGCCGGCGGTACCGGGAGGATGCCGTAAGTCTTACGGCAATCTTACGGCACTTCAAACAGCTGCCTGCGGTACCGTTAGAAAGCGTTTCCATAAAGAATTTCTGCCGGCGATACCGTAGGGATGGAAGATGGCAGAAAGCAGAGCTGCTGTCTAGAACTGCTCATTTTCCTCACTTTTGTTGGAGAATATGCTAAATGTTTTGGTCGGAAATTTTGGAGCCGCAATGGGCCTAATCGCAGCGGCCGCTTCGTGATATGTTGCAGCAAAATTCAATCAATAAAATGCGTCACAAATCGTAAAGTCCATCTTTTCCAACCGATTGCGATGTTGTAATTTGAACAAACAATGCTGAAAATTGCATAAAACAGCATTTGGTCCTCTCAATTAATGAAAATACCAAGTTTCCCGCGATAAACAGGTTCACTCAAGTGTCTTCATAGTTGTAAAGAGTTGACGTAATAAAATGGCTTTAAATATGCCTCTTTCCACCAAATACAAGGCCATTTATGATCAACTTGGTACTCCAACACCTAAATGTGATCTTGCAAATGTTTTTCTGAACTTACCATGTCGCGATTAACAGAACCTGTTACTAAACTTTTCGATAAAGTTTTGGCAAGACTCACAAAGGTTTCAAAACCGGTGAGACTGTCCAATAAAAAGTTAAATCAACTAAAATCATCCAAGGACGGAGCAGCACTTGATGGTTTTCAAAATATCGAAAAAAAGAAAATTCTAGACTTTGAAAGAAAACAGCATCTTATTAGCTAAAATCGAATCCCTAAAAAAGGAAATTGTTGACCTAAAGAGAAACAAACATGATAATGCATATACACTCTTATTTTTACAAGAACCAGTAAATTTCAGTTCAGGCTGACTGTTCTTAATTTTTTCGAAAATGTGGCAACGAGCAGCATCTTCATTTCGGGAATCACTCGTCAAGCTAAGTATAGCAATTCAATTCTGATGTCAATGTCCAACAGCTGAATAATATCTTGTATGACATTTGTGTAGAAACAACCTTCACTTTATTGATAATAGTAGATGACTTAATAACAGTGGTCTGCACTCAAACAAACGAGGTAGCGCGAAACTCGCTTGCAATTTCAGGGATTGCATTAAGGCCTGTCGTTCTGCATGACTCAATAATAACATATTGCTTTCTTACACTTCAAAAAATATAACTGAATCGGCATCAAATTACAAAGAATTAAAACAGGCTCGGCTAAAATACCCCCAAAACCCTATTCTTGCTCATCTAAACATTAACCGTATCAGAAACAAGTTTTGCGAACTGAAAGATTTGATTGTGACTAGCTCATATGACTGCGTGATCATTAGTGAAACCAAAATTGATGATTCGTTTTCAACTGAACAATTTTTATTCCTGGATACGGGGGTGGTCTTCTAGTCTACATAAAAGAAGCCCTCAAAAGTAGAACTGACCAGTTTGAAGAAAAAGGAATCGAAAATATTGAAAACTTTGAATTAAACATAAGAAAAGTGAAATGGGCCATCATCGCTGCATATAATCCACCTAATGCTAATAACGAAAATTTCAAAAATACAATAATTAGAATAGTTGATAAATCTCTTTTTGCATTATGACAATTTTATCATCATTGGTGATCTTAATTTAACCCCAACTAATTCACACCTCAAAACAATATGCTCTTCCTTTGGCCTTACTAACCTTATAAAAGAACCAACCTGCTACAAACCAAACTGTAATCCATCATCAATTGATGTAATTTTAACAAATCGTAAAAAATCATTTTAAAAATAGCATAGCAATTGAATCTAGTTTAAGTGATTTCCACAAAATCAATTCTAACTACACTCTTTTTTTTATAAGAACCAGTAAATTTAAGTTCAGGCTGACCGTTCTTAATTTTTTCGAAAATCTGAGGCTGGATTGTTCTTAATTTGTTCTTAAATTAGGAGGGTGTAAACAGTGATATTGCCAGCTTTTTCGCTCGAAGGAGGTGTTTAGGCCTCATTTACCAACAAAGTGAGTGAGACAGCCTTAATTTGCTGCCAAATTTGAATATTCACCGAAAAAGCACCCATGCATCGCTAAAAATCCTCGATTTTGAGAAAAAACGTTGTTCAAAATTGCATTTTGCAGAAGCTCAGCCTCAGCTTGTTCTTAATTTGTTCTTAACTTTTGACCAGTTTTGAGGCTCGTGTTCTTATAAAATTGTTCTTATAAAATAAAGAGTGTACATTGAAATGGTCTCTGCCTAAACACCACCCTAAAATTCAACATTACTGAGATTTAAGTAAATTCACAGAGGAAGGTTTCTGCCAAGATTTGCTGGCAGATCTTTGTGAATATCAACAAGATGGTGATTAAGCATTCAATAGCTTTCAAGATATTTTAGTAGCATTGTTAACAAACATGCTGCTCTTAAAAATCATCGAAAACCAATAATGTTACGCACGAAACTGAAAAAAATTTTTAATAAATATAGAACTAAAGACAATTTTCAAGAGTATAAAAAACAACGAAATCATTGTGCAAATTTTCGTCGACGTGTTAAGTACAAATTCAAATTCAATCCATAAAGGCTTGACTGAGAATTCAACAATAACTGAAATAATAAGATACTTTAAAGAGCATTCAAGCACAAAAACAATCAACAGCTTCCTAACAAACAACTCAGCCTTAAGCCGAAAACCCACTCCGGAAAATGATCCGCGGATCGGATCAGATTTTGTGTTGCGCATGCGCCTTGGATGCAAAAATGGTCACATGACTGATCCGCGACGGATCGAAACGGATCGAAAAAAAGTTGAAATGATTTCAACTTTTTTTTGAACCGTTCCGATAAAGTGGTTTTCTTTTGATAAAAATCGAAACAGAACTTTTTAAAAAATAGAGCACTTGCGTCATGAATTCCAATCCGCGGATCGAACGGAACTGATCAGAACAGCACGATCTGGTCCGATCCGCGGATCGTTTTCCAGAGTGGGTTTTCGGCTTTAGGCTTTAAACCGATCACCAAAGAAAGCCTAAGACAAAAAATTTTAAAGCTAAATTACAAAAAGGCACACGGGAAAAACATGATAAATGCAAAATTTGTCGGATTTAAGAGGGGCAACTAGGGGGCAGTTGCCCCTCCCTCGACGAGTTGAAGCAAGTTTGACGCCCCTTTTTGGAAATTGTGCGCCCCTTTTGAAGATTGAGAATCAGATGAAAAAGATTTTGAGACCGATGGGTTAATTTGCTTCAAGGATTACCTCAGAGTTATGTTGTATATTCCGAAAATGGATCTGAAATTGTTGTACATATACAGCGTACTCGCGTCACCAATTTTTGAAAATTTCTCAGCGCCCCCACTACCAACTGCCCCTCCTTCAAATTTGCTCTGGATCCGCTCCTCCTACGTTAAACCCACAGATACACACCAATATCTCCTCAGCACCTTCGCACACCCCAAATACACCAAACAATCCATTCTTCACAGTCTTGCTCTACGACTACGACACCTCTGCTCCGAAGACGAAACGCTGGTACCACAATTTGAACAGTTCAAGTCAAATACTGCAAATACCTTTTCTCTTAGTATATTTTAATATATGATAATGCACCTAAACTTTTCCTTTCGCACTTTTTTCATGAATGACATATGGAGATTGTCCCAATTTGAGGACTGGGGCTAAGTATCACGCAATCTTGTTTATTTGTCAATCAAGTTTTTTCAATCAATTTACGTTTGTCAATCAAGTTTTTCTAAAATCTTGTTCAGTGCGCCCAGGGAAACGCAGCCAGAATTTCACGCAGTTTGGGAAGAGCTCGGGCGCACTAGCAGTGTCGTAATCCATTGAATGAAAAAATTGTGACAAACGAAGTAATCCCTATTGTCATCTAACAAAAGGTGTTAGATGACACTCCCTATAACAGTGGCAGAAGATATATTATATTAAATAAATTATCATTATTATTATTTAACGTTTTTGTCGTCAAATTGGCTTGCTTTTGTGAGTTTTGCCTCACCTGAAAAATGAATTTTCGCCACTGCACTATAACGCAACCGCTTAATTGCACTTTAGGACTTCAGGTTGCCGTAAACATACGTGACACAAATTTGTTTCATATAATTGATATGAAAATCTTAACAAACATAAACATTATTCCACTAAGAATTTTTTTAAATATTTGAGTCCATACCAATCTGCGACAAGTTTCGACTTCGCCTTACGACATAGCCAATTCGTGGGCTGCAGCATATCTAAGGGAACAACATCACGTGAAAGAAAAAAATGGGCATAAAGATATGCTTGCTTGTGATGAAAAATTTTCAGTTAGGAAGAAAAATACCATCTCAGAGACAGCAAAATACAGTCGACTCCGCTTAAAGTCACACTAGGGGTGAGAGTAACATAAGATTTAGGCCCAAATATTATAGCTCCGCTTACAGTTAGCCTGTGCTCCAGACCCCTAACTTTATAGTAGATAGTCTGTGTAACCAAGAGCCAAATCGCGTACGAGGGTTGAATTTAATTGCTTGCATAATTATCACAGGTCTGTGTAATCATGCAAGAAGAATAGCTAATTTGAAGAAGTCACATTCCGTTTACAGTCACAGGTTTACAAGCAACATTTGGTGTGACTATAACCAGTGGCGTCGCCAGCTCGAAAAAACTGGGGTGGACGAAAACAAATTTTCTCAGC
This sequence comes from Rhopilema esculentum, assembly GCF_013076305.1. Next base: position 3,857,050 of record NW_027018659.1, read on the forward strand.
CACGCCCTTCAGACTTCTGGAAAAGCCTTTTTTAATATTTTTTATCTATTTCGAAATCTTTGGGCAAGCAACTTTCTCAAGCAGCTTTTTTCGTAACGGTGGCTTTTTTGCTAGTGCAAAAATCAAAATCGAGCTTATTTCGAGAAATTAGAAAATCGACTTCTGGGTAAACTGGGACGGACATGTCCACCCCAGTCCACCCCTTGATGACGCCACTGACTATAACCGGAGTCTATTATACTTTTGAAGAAAATAGATATTCAATTTTTACTTTCACGTCAGAATATATCAATTCAGTATCGTTCTCCACACTGTAGATGAAAACTGGCAAAACCCAAAATGGTGGGTGACATTTTCAAATTTTTCTCGGTAATTTGACATTGAATAACATGACCCGAAGAGAATCCAATTATCAAGCATTATAAAATTCAACACTTAAATAGGATAAATGAAGGCTGACCGTGTAAGAAGAACGTTATTATATTTTAAAATGGTTTGAAAAAAGAAACATCTTACAACAAACATTTTTTCGTCTGGATGGATTTCAGTATAGTGGTGTAGAATGTTTGCTTTTTTCAAAGCCATTTTCAAATTTTTACCACCAAAAAATTGTTATCATGCTTTATACATCAAAACGACCAAATCTTAATTGCATTTAAACGTCATGTGACTAACAACTGACGACGCATGCGTGACATGTGACAGGAAAGGGAACCTATTACATCATCCCCCTCCCTTATGTAGAAAATAGTACTTGAATTTTTTTGCTTAAATAGCGATGTGTAATCTTTGAATTTAAGTGTAACTCGATCTAGGAATGTTCATATTTATACAAAGAGGAAAGGACACGATTTAACTAAACCGCGGAGTCGACCTTGTCGAGCAATGTTTTCTCTACTTTGAGGGTATGACTCATAAAGAAACTTTCATTCCTGAGAGGCAATGGCAGTCTTACATAGCACGGTTTGTAGATAATCCGAACCTGTACGCTCCTTCAGCTACACCTTAGTCAGAGGTAGACGTGTCTATAGAGGATGTGATAGTGGCCTCATCTGACTCTACATTAGAATGGGTAGCATCTAGCTGAAGGATGTCAGATGGGTCGGGCTCGGGAAGTACAACTATATTGTTATTTTTATTAGGTGTGGCCGGTTATATCCCGAAGTAGCATGTTGCAAATTCATGTCCTATGAGGACTCCTGGTTCAACTAAGGGTGTAGCTACAGTCGTCAAAGAGCAAAATGCTGCTGCTAGATCCTAAACTTATTCTCAGATAAAGAAACATTTTAATAAACCGAGGGCCAATTTGACAAGCTAAAAGATAAATGTAAAATCACAAACCGGCCATAAACATGGTGATACAGCTGTCGTTCGATATCAGTCAGCAACGAGCTGGCACCAATCCTGAACAAGTTGGGTTTGGTCCACTCGTCCCCTAGTTCTTCTTTCATCATTGAAAGCCACACAAGGGCTTCTTTTGCACTGCGTATTCCGCCGGCGGGTTTAAAACCAATTTTGTATCCTGTCCGCTACAAATCAAAACAAAATGAAAACTTATTTTGACACTAATGAAGAAATCATTAGCGTAGCCTGGGTGGTAAAGAGGATGATCAAGTGAAAAATGGGGGTCCACATTCGTTTGAACACCAAAAACGCACTTTTAAAAGATATTTTTGCAATTGGGGAGGGGGCGTCTTGCCTCCCCCTCGCTAAGCCAATATACATCCGGACAAAATATACCCTTTAAACTCCTGGTCAAATTTAAAATGGTTAGTATCATACATAGCAGCATTGTGTAAAAACTGTGCACAAAGAACGGGGCTTTTGAAAACTTGTGTTAAGCACTCCTATAATGGGACTAATGAATGACACACTACGAAGTGATTTTGCTTTAACTTGAAATTTTAAGATATGGAAAAGATGTTTACACTCTTTTTCTTTTATAAGAACAATTTTATAAGAACACGAGCCTCAAAATTGGTCAAAGGTTAAGAACAAATTAAGAAAAAGCTGAGGCTGAGTTTTGCAAAATGCAATTTTGAACAACGTTTTTTCTGAAAATCGAGGATTTTTAGCGATGTGTGGGTGCTTTTTCGGTGAATATTCAAAATTGTCAGCAAATTAAGGCTGTCTCACTCAATTTGTTGGCAAATGAGGCCTGAACACCTCCTTAGAGCGAAAAAGCTTCCAATAGCACTGCTTACACCCTCTCAATTTAAGAACAAATTAAGAACAATCCAGCCTCAGATTTTCGAAAAAATTAAGAACAGTCAGCCTGAACTTAAATTTACTGGTTCTTATTAAAAAAAAGTATATATATGAAAATGACAGCAAAGGTACCTTGAAGAAATCTCTGATACACCTCACCATAACCAATGCAACAGGGAATATTGCATTAACACCTTCCTTGCCTGTGGAAGTTTTAATAAAATCTGAGCCAGCCATCATTGATACCATTGACGCTTTATAAACATTTTCAAGGGATCCGAGTTCTCCTGTGGCAATGATTGTCTTCAGATGGGCATCTCCACATGCCTCCCTACATTCTTTTACCTCCCTGTATACAGCCTCCCAGTTTCCCTGCAAGGCATGGGCCCTTGAGATAACAATGTCAATTTCGGAAGCACCATCTGCAACAGCATTCTTGATTTCAAGAAGTCTTATAGCATGGGGTGTCTGACCTGCAATAAGCAAAAACCACTAAAAATCTCTAATTTGATTTCAACTAACCAGTTTAAACCTAACCTTCCTTTAAAAAGTTAACTGAATTTTCTCCACAGCCATTATTTTTGTATTGTATGTAAATTATTTGATGTTAGTTTTTACAATAGTGGATATACACTAATTAAGACTAACATGAAGCAATCTCAAGGACTGTATAAGACAGATTATTTACTGCAAAACGAACATGCGCACTTGTTTTCAAGGAATCAAGTTTTTATCATAATCTTAAATTGTCTAGTATTTTGTGCTGTCTTGATTGATTCTGTGAGTGAATTCCAGATTTTAGGCCCTTGAAAATTCAATGATCTGATACCATTATTGGTAGTTCTGGCTTCTGGAATGTCAAGGGGGTTTTTGAGTTGAAAGTTATGACCTGTTGTTTTGGGAACAAAATAGTCTTTCATGAAAACATGATTATGGTTGTTAAATGTTTATAAACTTCGAGCGCTAAAATTCTAACTGATTGGATATGTCTGGTAGTTTCTTTTTGAGTTAGCAAGTAATTCTTTGTACGAAGAGGAATAGTCCAAATAGGCTAGTCTTAATGCTCTCTCGTTAATTTTCTCTAGCTTATCCTGACTTCCTTTACCACATAGCATCCATATCAATGGACAATAATTGAAGTGACATAGTATAAATGAATTAATAATTATCTTTTTTCTCTGTCGCCCATAAATCTTGCGAATATTTTTAAAGAATTTAACTTTTTAGCTGCTTTTTTACAGATCTAATCGATATGAGCATCAAACTTTAAATTTTCATCGATCTGAACACCAAGCAAAGTAACGGTCTGCAAATTTTTGGTCAATTTCAAACTCATTTATCTTTGCTGCCGATTGTGATAGCTTGAAATTTAAAGGGGTTTGCAATCAATTCATTAGATTTAATCCAATCAAGACATTTTTTGGTGTTAATTTTTACAAGTTGCAATAGTTCATCAGTATTTGTTGCAGTGACAGGTACCGTGTTGTCATCAGCAAAATTACATAAAGACCCTTCAGTAAAGGCCGGGTTACACGATCACTTTTTACCATCACTTTTTTCGATATTGGACCAACATGCTGAAAAGTGATCGTGTAACATAATAAAATTGTCCATTTTCGCTGCAGAATTTAATGCGCTTATCTGCTGTTAATCCTCTATCATTGGAAATTTTACTCTGAACGAAAGCAGAGTAAAATCGAGTTCATCACTTTTTTTCAAAGGCGCCGACAAATTCTTACGACACATGATGTTTTGACGAGAAGGGAACGGCCTAGAGTTTCGAGAAAAGAAGAAAAAGACGCGAATTGTGCTCAGAAACATAATTATTAGCAGAAAGCGAATATGAATGATGATTTGGAGTAAATCGAGGAGCAGCGAATTACAGAAAAATAAATTCAGTTTAATAAAATAAACTCATTTTTTAAAAGAAACCATCCTCGACAGTAATTTTAGTCAAAATTAGCAATAGAAAATCAAGAAATTCTTGATTTTTGCTTATTCTCAATCTATATCAGTTTTGCAGTTTCTTGCTCGAGCATTGGAGTTTTTTAACCTTTTCTCATTTTCGGGTACTGGCTTTTATAGACGGTTTCTTATAAAAAATGAGTGTATTTTATTAAACTGCATTTATTTTTCTGTAATTGGCTGCTCCTCGATTTACTCCAAATTATTATTCATTTTCAATTTCTCCTAATAATTATGTTTCTGAGCACAATTCGCGTCTTTTTCTTCTTTTCTCGAAACTCTAGGCCGTTCCCTTCTCGTCAAAACATCATGTGTCGTAAGAATTTGTCGGCGCCTTTGAAAAAAGTGATGAACTCGATTTTACTCTGCTTTCGTTCAGAGTAAAATTTCCAATGATAGAGGATTAACAGCAGATAAGCGCATTAAATTCTGCAGCGAAAATGGACAATTTTAATATGTTACACGATCACTTTTCAGCATGTTGGTCCAATATCGAAAAAAGTGATGGTTAAAAGTGATCGTGTAACCTGGCCTTAAGGCTGTAAGAAATATCATTTAGGAAAATATTGAAAAGTAGAGGTCCAAGTATTGATCCCTGTGGCACTCCTTGTCCAAAATTACCCCAGGAGCTGTAATGACCTTTTTGCTCTGACTTCTGCTTTCTATTAGACATGTAGTTTTGTTAATATAAAAGAGAATCTCTATCCACACCATAGGCATGTAGTTTTGCTAAAAGTAGACAGTCAAAAGGCTTTTGACAAATCCATAAGGACAGTGCCAATATGTTTGTTCCTTTCCAGTTATCTTTGCTGCTGATTGTGATAGCTTGAAATTTAGAGGGGTTTGCAATCATTTCATCAGATTCAAACCAATCAAGACATTTTTAGTGTTAATTTTTAAAAGTTGCAATAGCCATCATCTTCCCCCTTGAGTTTCATAAGACAAGTTGGCTCGAATTTCCACCAGCAGCCATCGTCAAAGAAAAATTTGTGGATTTTGATATAAATATTTGATCTTAAGTGATGAGAATGTGTGGTTGTAATGTCTACAATAATAACCTTCAAAAGTGCATAGCAAATTCTTCCATGCAAACAATCATAGAAAAGTCGAAAAAATATTTCAGTATGATAAAGACCACAAAATATAAGAAAGAAGTACAATTAGAGAAACAAAAATCTAAAACAAAATCTACATAAAGCCTATCATGCAACAGCATTGCAGCTGGCTGACTGCAAAAAAGGTTTTGGGCATTGAGGCATCAGGGCATTTGTTCAGGAGACGAAACTTTCAGTCCTTTGTTTCAAAACAATACAGTCTTAAACCCATCAGTGTTGCAGGGTCAAAGCATATGTGCATTAATTACAGTATTCACACAGTGGTTTTGTTTGGGACCACACAACACTTGAACTTCCTGTCATGGCTACCAGCGATAATGCGCATGTGCGATGACCCTGAAAAAAGAGCTAGTGCATGTTTGGGAGACGGGCATGATCCATCTCTCGAACAAGCATTGTACCTTTAATCCCAAGGTTTTCCAATAAATGTCCCTATAGATTGAATTTTTATCACCATAGGATCATGCCCCTAAAGATTGAATTTTCATCACCATAGGATCATGCCCCTAAAGATTGAATTTTTATCACCATAGGATCCTTTTGCCAGAATTTCTTTAAGAAAGTTGTGGATTCTCAAGTTACCAATACATCCAATATTCATGCTTGCTACAAAGATGATTCAAATTTTGCTTATCAGCTATTAGTTTAATATGCAAATTGATTTGGGATAGGCAATAGAACAATAGAAATTAAACTCACCTGCAGGAAAACCAGCAGCAACTGAAGCTATAGGCACAGATGAACGTGCATCCCGTAAGGCCTTAACAGCATCATTAACTCTTGATGAATAAACACATACTGCTCCACAAGTGATTCCTAAATGCCCTACATCCATTGCATCTATCAGATCTTTCCGTATAGGATTTTGAGCTTTAAAACACAATCTTCTAACATTACCTGCAGTGTCATCACCTACATAAGACAACAAAATGAAAATTAATAAATAGCAATTAAGAAATTACAAAAACATTGTAAAATCTCTAATAAAAATTTAATTTAACATATTGATATGCACCCCTGTGATGAGTCTTTTTAATATGATAAATATTAATGTCAAGCAAACGAAAACCATCTTCTCACATGACTGCAAAATTATGATTTGAAAATGGCTTTGAAAAAAGCAAACATTTTACAACATACTTAAAGCTTTTTCGTCTGACACTCCTCAGAGCATAAAACGTCAGAATAGGTTCCGAAAAAAACACGTTTGAAAAATATATACCCAGTTGTGGATCGAAATAGGCCAATCAGAAAAACGCAAGCACAAGACCGGTATAGTTGACCAATCAGTGCCGCGAGCCTAAAGAAAAATTACCAATGGAGTCCAAGAGAGAAAACGAACTCCTTTTTCGTTTTTATGTAGATTGACTCCAAAACTGCTAGATGGAAGGACGACCGGGCTCTGCCAATTATCCGAAACATGTCGTCATTATAGAGTTTTGCACAATCTGGGTTGTCTAAAAGATGTTGACCAATGGCAGAATCACTTGTTTTAACAGTTTTTCTAGACCTACAAGATCAAGGAGGCTGTTCTCTTTGAGGGGCAGTTTTGTTTCGTATGTTGGAAGGAACATGCTGTTTTATCCTATCCCCCAATCTTTGGGTTGTGCGCCCTACGTAGCCAGAATCACACTGGCACGTAAATTCATAAATGACTGAACTTTTTTGTTTGGTAGGGACGCAATCCTTTTGAATGGATGGAAGGGCTCTCCTAGTGCTGTAAACAATCCGAGGATTGACAGCAAAGAAACAATTGGTTATGGCTTGCCTAATTTGACTCTCGAATCGCAAGGAAGTGTTACCAATCCATGGTAGTTTCAAATAAACTGGGCACTTTTGCGGACCAAACTTTTGAACAGCCGAAAAACTTGCGATCTTCTCCTTAGTATGAGATAAAATGACGTCTTCAGGATAGCCGTTGTCCAAGAAGATCGTTTTGAGTTTTTCCAGTTCAGCGTGCAGTTTAGATTTCGAGCAGATCATAAGTGCCCTATGTACTAATGTTTTGACAAGGTTGACTTTGCGTTGTTTTGGGCAAAATGAATTCCAGCGTATGTACTGACCGGTAAAAGTAGGCTTGCGATATACACTGGTAAGAAATCCAGTGTTAGACTTTTCGACCAAAACATCTAAAATGGTAAGGAATCATTTTCTTCCTTTTCAAACGTAAACTGGAGGGCTGGGTGTAGGCTATTTAGGTGTTTTAGAAAAATATCACACTCAGCCTCTGTTTTGAAAATGGTATATGTGTAATCCACATACCGAAAATAGACACCTGGCTTTTGGTCGTAGTCAAACAAACGCTCTTCATGAAAGCCAACAAAGATATTGGCCAAGGCAGGTCCCAGAGGGCTACCCATAGCGACACCATCCTTTTGTTGGTACATTTCATTGTTAAAACTGAATTCAACTGAACGTGTTGCAGTTCCATCAGTTCAATGAATACTTCCTCTGGGAATGGTGGGCTATTAAGCTCGCTCCGGTACAAAGCGTCGGCACATATTTTGATGGTCTCACTCAAAGGAACATTTGTGAAAAGACTACTAATGTCAAAAGAACACATGAAAGATGTTTCGTTTTCGATGTTCAAGTTTTGCATGAACTCAGCGAACGTAAAAGAATCCTTGATGCAATGTTTTGAATATTTTGAAGAACAGGGTCCAAAACTTCAGAAAGCCACTTAGCCAGTTCGTGTTGTGCTGAGCCAATCATAGACAAGATAGGTCTAAGTGGGACGTTCGGCTTGTGTATTTTAGGGAGGCCATACATTTGTGGTCGTTGAGAGCCCGTTGGTCTTATCCTATCATAAATTTCTGTAGCCAACATTTTTGAGTTGACCAGTTCCAACAAACGTTTTTGGAGTTTCCGCTCTAGTTTGGCCGTTTTGTCATGTGTTTCGACATCACCCAATTTAGCAAATTTTTCTTTGTCGTGGAGAATTACCTCCATTTTATTGATGTAGTCCTTTTTGTTTAAAATTACCACTCCAGACCCTTTATCAGGTTTTGTAATAAAGATGTCATTGTTAGCCCGTAGAGATTTTAGTGCTTGGAAATGTTCTCTATGCAAAAGAAAATCTGAGTGGTCGATGGGAGAGCCGCTGTAAGCGTACAAATTATGATTTATAAGACTTGTACAAGAGTTTATACCACTAATCTTTCAATGACACTTTATATTAACTTTATATCAGGTTTCTTCTAGGCCATGATTACAAGAATATCTTCTCAAATGAAACTGTTATTTTCCATGCATCAAAAATACAAACATATAAAACAGTTTGAGAGTTGAACCATTTGAAAACACAATGATATTTGACAATGCATCATTTCAGTTTGGATGCAAATATTTGATTGGTTTTTATTTAGGACAAAATGCACTATTTTGAAAACCTATGTCCTTAGATATGGCCTGATCACAGCACACAAACAAATTTCACACAATACCATACCCAGGACCCAGGGATGTGGTCCTATGGGAGCTCAATCCCCATAATCAATACCAAATAAAAGCTGATTGCTACTTTTGCTACTGTTCTTTGCAACACTTTGCACCAACACTTTGCGGCTTATCGCTACACAGGGTAACCACCAGGTGACAAATTTTTACTTTAATGGTCCACCCCTATCACCAAAATTGCCTTTCTGGAAACCACAGTACAGAATGAGACATTGATCTCCCACTGGAGGAGCACCTCTTTTCTGGAATGGTCCACCCCTGTCACCAAAGTTCCCTTTCTGGAGATCACAGTACAGAAGAATACATTGGTCTCCCACAAGGAGAGCACCTCTTTCCTGGAATTGTCCACCCCTGGCCACCTGATGTACTGGCATCCATTGCCAAGAGAAAGAATGCTTCTATTATCATCTAAGCCTAGACATTTTTCATTGCATAAAGGAGATTTTCAGATTTACGACAGAGTGGTTGAACTATCCTAAATTTGCTGCCAAGTTCGGAAATTTGTCCACTAAGCATCTCTAGATGGCAAAAAACTTCTCTTTTTGTAATAAAATGTTTTTCAAGAAGGGGTGCCACACCCCACATGTCCTACTATAGTTATGGACCTAGGAGATTCATGTGACCTTGACCCGTGGTATAACTCAGTCTACTACATGGAGATCTTGATTACAAAAGTACCTGGCCATTAGGCTGACTATCCCCAAATTGGAAACAAAACAAAGTTGATAATGCAAAAATAAAATCATACAGGAACCATTGTTCCATTATCCAATATCATCGTTCCAGTTGCTTAAGATTACTTTGAAGAAAGTTAGTTGGTTTTGTTGTTTTTACTGCAAAAAGCAATAAAACATTTTTGGATACAAATTTAGTGCAAGCAGTTTTTGGATGGTTTTCAAAACAGTGATCAGTTTAATAATCGAACTGTTGTATTAACAAACTGAGCAGCCCTGAATGTGAATACCTTAATATTTTAGGTTTTTCAGTTATTTAATGCATGCAATAATATTTTATTGGAATAAATAACAGGACTGAACAAAGCCTGCTTTCTTTGTAAATTTCAGCCTGGTTTACAAAAAAACGAAAATTATGCTTTTAGAATAACACAATTTATTCTTTATAACATACCACATCATACATCGCATTTTTTGAAATTTTGCATTCTGCAATTACAATATGCCTAAACATTGTTGTTTGATAATTTTTAAAATAATATTGTTAACTGTAAATCTCATTCAATCTCCGCCCTACTTTTTTGCCCAAACACTGTGATACTTATTCAAACATGAAAGAATATTGGTAAAACCCACGGGAATATGTCCCTCTTTTGCTGAGGATACGCCTCTTTCTGGGGAAATTATGGTCATGCACGGGCTGAACAAGCCTGTTTCAAAACAAGCAGGTTTGAAACATAGGTACCTGCCAAAGTTGTCAAGTCTGTGCACGTCACCGCTCTCAAAAGCCACGCAGCCTGCCATTCTTTCTTGACTGATCTTCTTGTGCCCAATGTTTCTCCTCTTACTTTAGTGCAGGCATAATTTATTTGTACATTGTTAATCCAGCCAGCATCAAATGAAACCCCAGGATTCCGCTCAATCTTTGCCGCCATTTTGCAAAAAGACCCTCTAAGCTGCAACAACCACTTGCTTATGAGCTCCAACTGTCCACGTGCCAAAGAATAATTCCATTGAAAAAATTGAGAGCAAGAATGCAGCAGAGATATAACAGGGCCCTCACCAAGAATTTCAAGGTTGAGGGGCCAAGTTCTATGCATTGAACTTGAACTTAGTGCTTTAAAACAGGGTATATATGGAAATGTTTTTGCTTACCAAATAATGGGGGGACCCTGGCCCCTCTGGTCCCCCGGCGGTGTGGGCCCTGTTTAAGGGACTGCGGTGCGGGGCCCGGTGCCAAAACATCTGCGGGGTCCCTTGTCCTTTATAATTTTTATTTTTTTCTTAAGAGGGGGCCCTTTCTGCCTATCAGAAGCTCTTTGATTTACTAACTCGGTAATTAAATACCAATGCAATATAAAGGGCATAAAGCTCCCTCAGACATCATCATCAAGAGCGAGTTGGGCCGTTGGTACATCGGCGCAAATTGCTCAAGCTACCATAAGGGGTTACTAAAGGAAGTTACGCAATAACCCCAAATATGATTGATAACTGGAAGGGAATGGACAGGAAAAGCCTCTTTTCCCCACCGATGCACCAGTCCTACCTAATAGCATCAAAAAACGCCAAATAGCATAAAAGATGCCTAAAGGTATGAGAGATTTTAACGATGCCGCAAAAGAAACTCAACACACAAAGCTGTATTTAAGGAAATTTGCATATAGAAACAAAATAAGGGCGGGAGGAGTTGGAAAATAAAACAGCCTACTTGTATTGTAGCTTCACCCAGCAAGGTGAGACCTACGTAATGCCAAAACTTAACCAAGGGAATGAAAATGCCACGAAACACAAATTTAACCCTAGTTTTACAAATCGAATCTTCAGGAGGCTGATGGACTCCCCGCCCTCCCCATAAACTAGTAGAGCAGATACAAGAAAAACGTAAGGTAGTGTGGCACAAGAGATCATAACGAATAAGAAATAACAACAATTTCAAGCAAATTAGTTAAAGCTCGAAAGCCCCTCGTGAAAATAACCCTGATGAAATTTCATCTATTCATCATAAAACCGCCACTTGATGTATGTAATAAAAGGAGGGGTTTGGTTCCTAGAGTTCCTAGAAAGGAGATGGGTGGTACGATCTGAAATCAGAAGCGTAACCAAGATTTTCTTATTGAGAAATAAACAAAGGCACTTGCCACTGATATAATCATGGTATACGTAACAATCTCACATTTCCGTGAAACCGATAAAATATTGATAATATTCGCAAGGGCAGAAAATAATTTATAATCATATGTAGGCATTTTGCAACCCAATAAGAAAAAAAGCTTTGTGCTTTTTCTGCACTCTATCAAAACGACATGATTATCAAATTAAAGCTTCTATTAGAGTTAACGACTACAAAGGTAAACAGTTTTTTATGTACAGATACTACATACATGATATTAAGATCTAGATTTGCAAAAGCATTTTATACCCATTATGCCATCAATATAAAAATGTAATGGTTATCTGAAATGTAATGTAATGGAAACCAATAAAAATAGATTATTCATTGAACAAATTAAAAGCAAAATGTTTCAGTACACTTTGTAAAAAGACTCCAACAGAAAGCAACCCTAAATTTGCTCTTTTATAACATGCCAAATATTGGCATTGCTTGTTCATTTATTATGGTCGAGTTCAAGGAGCATCGGGTTTTGGCCCCTCCATCCCATCGAAATTCCCCTTTCCTCTTGCAGCTAGGATCCTTCTTGTGGCAAATACGATCGAGGCTGTTCCCACTATGGCGCCAGCTACTCCACAACCGATTGCAACTGCCAAGCCAGATGAAGATTTTGGTGCATGGTCCTACAAAAAAGGTTTAGGCCCGTTGATAAATGATCTTCTATCCATTGATCATAAATTGTACAGAGCCTAGCTTACTGCATTGCGTGAAGTATTTACTTGTGTGTTAGTAGTTGCAAAAAGAAGCAAAAGATAACAAACTACTATTAAACTAATGAATTAATGAGGTGTACAGGAGCAAATTAAGAATGCCGGGATTAACGGGCAGCTTTTGATACCTGGGATACGAGTAAAATGTGGATTCTTAAATGCTTATATTAAAACTTGTTTTGATGAATTCGTCAAGAAAAAACGGTGTTTTGCCAATCATGTCAATAAAAGTATTAAAAAAGCATTTGCTCGTATGTTGCAAAATTTTAATTTTTCTTCCTTTTTTATAAACAAATTCTTTAAAAAAGACCACGTCACCACAGTGCCTTTACTTTCCATTGTATTTTCTTGCTTCCAAAGTGCTCTTTGACAATTCAAATTGAATTGGTATACTTTGCTACAGAAGGCGTGAAGGTGTTGGACATCGAGAAATAAGAAACAAAACTCTACTGCTTTTAAGCAAATTTCTCAATCAATCATATTTTCGTAGCACGGTTCTTGTTTGATCTTTTAAGAAAATTAAAAAAATATACTTTTTGCTTTAAGAAACTACTTTCATCTTTTAAAAAGAAAGCAAATATATTGACTACAAAAAGTGATCCTTGGGTTTAATCATTGTTGATAAGCTTAAATCTCAATTTCTCGATTGGTTCTTTACCCCTCAACTGTAAATTTGGTTAACAAGACCCACCTTGTCATCCGCGATACTCTTTCCCGTTCCAAGGTCATCTGTGCTCTCCTCTCCTATAAAAAGGATAAATGGTTGAAATGAATGACACAGTTTTTTGCTATATGTCATTTTCTAGACAAAATGTAGATTCTCAACGACAAAGGGCATATGAGATAACGAGGCTGGGTGGGCTACACCCCCCCCCCTTTTCTAATCATCAATTTGCAGAAAATTTTCGACGACAGCTTTAGATTAGCTTCAGATCATTTCAGAATATTCTTTGCATTCATTTTCTTGCAATCGTTTTAAACTTCTTTAAAAGCATGTCACGTTTGATTAATTGAAACCTTAAAATAGAATTCATTAGCCTGTGCTCCAACTTATTAGTTAGGGGTCTGGAGCACAGACTATATTAAGCCCCTTGGACCTCAGCTTATTTCTTTGAAGTTAAGCAGTAAAAGGATTTATTGCACTATTCCTTTCTTCTATTATTTTTACTCTATTCTTTTCAATTTTTCTGCGAAAAAGAGGGGGGCTAGAGCAGACAAAAACCTATAGCAAATGAGTAGTTGCAGTTTCCCGTCCAAGCTCACTAAGAATCGAAAGTATCAACAGCAGCTGAAGAAAGAACCCTTAATGCCTATGGTGATAATTGGAGGCTAGGGCGATCCTAATCCAGTTTTTCTAATAATTATCTTTACTAGAAATCTTTAAGACCACAAAATAACAGTTTTGCATGAACATTTTCGAAGCACAACTCATCTGCTAACAAACTCTGGTCTGCTTTGATGAAACCAGAGACAAATTTGCAAAAAGGAGTTGTCTCTTTTTGTTTTTTAAGCTACTCTTATATTTCTAGCAAATCGATTCTCGCTGGCCTTTAAACGAGAAGGTAGTGTAGTCAATAAATGAAAACATAAAGTAGACAAAAATACGCATTTATGAAGTGTATGTTTGCTGTTGTTGTATCTGAAAACGAGATATTACCTGGCTCATAGTAACAGTAATATATCTTTGTGTTGTATTTATCTTCGCTTGGCCCATATGGATGGGCTCCAAGAGCTCCATTGGTATTGCCATTGTCATTATCATCATACTTGACAAACTCACTGGCAACCTGAAATGCAACACAACAACAAAAACTCATCACATTGACATTTGTTATCAAACTCCGCATTCAATGCACTACGAATCCTTACAACTCTGATTTCGAAGCATGGGGCTCTAGATACTTCTAAAGATGACTTCATTTCATTTATTCTTTTCCTTCTCTCTATTTATTTATTCATTCTGTTTTGTGAACAACTGCCTGCTTCATATTCTTTGCAGAGATAAACAATTTCTCGACTGAATTTCCATTGTAGTTTTGATCTTATTACTTGAAGTATCATTTAAAATAATGTCCATAAGGAATCAATTCAATCCAACAATTCATACAAAAAGCTAAATCATTTATAGATAAGTATTGTAGTGTTGTCTAACAGGGATACCGGAACACATTTTGGGGTGAGGGCAGCTCTAGACAAATTGACAAACTTTTGTACTGGTTTTTTCATCATTATCCTTGATGTCACAACATACTTCTGCAAAAAGGTGAGGGGGCAATAGCCCCCAAGGCCCCCCCGGTACGGGCGTGCTTGTTTGAACAAAGACGGGGAAGACCAAAGCGCGTTTTGTCCACAACATTAGAGAGAATCTTGGTGGAAAAGGTTTTGTAGAAATTTGTCAGATGGCGCAGGATCGTGACTTGAGAGGTGGTTGTGTTAGTAAAAACTCTAGGTCGGGGACTCAAGTACAGTATCAGTGAAAATTTCATATCAGTAAAAGATAACTCGAGATAATGTAACTAGCTCCTGTCTTAAGTTTTACCCCGATGCCAGAACAATCACAACAAGCCTTTCTTTACTTCATTCAATTATTATGCCCTAGAAATTATACCCTTGCCCCTTACTTACTTTCATTCCAGCGACCTTCTGACACGTGGGTGAATCATATGTCAGTAAATAGAAAGGCATCGTATTTGGTAGGCTGACCGGTTTGCTGACGTCACCCTTTGTGCTGCAGCAGTACTTGATCTCCGTTGATGTCTCGTCGTAGTTACCGTCCGGCAAAGCTCCAACATGGCGATTTCTTTGATCAATCTTAGAGTGCTCGTCATCCCATTTTATAGAGCCCTCATCCATTCCACTTGGGCATACGCCTATATAAGCAAGAACAGATTTTATAAATGTATTGTACATTGTTGAAAGTCTTTGTTCTTAAAAGAGTTGTTTTAACCAAGGGGAAAAGAAATCCTTGAAAATCTCGTATACCTTTAGCTAAGACAGCAAGGACCAAAGCACATTTCTTTGATATTCTCCATTCAAATCTCAAATCTCAGATGTTTTTTAGTAACTCTCTGCATGATTGCACCGCAGGAGGATGCAAGATAAAGGAATCTCTTTATACTTTCGACTCAACATCAACAACTATCTTATAATTCAATTCAATCCAAAACTAAGTAAACGGTTACATGCGCGTATATGAGTCGATTATAATAAGAGGCATATCAGTACAGTAAATAAGTACATCATAACATGAGCCTAGACATAAAGGTGGTGCAGAAGTCTATGCTGCAATACAAATTATTTTTCGGTATTTCGGGAATCGACCCCGAAGTTTGATAAACCTACTCAAGAGTTTAATTGGTGTCGAGGGAATCGAATACAAACCAATATGCCTCTTACCATTTCTTCAATAGAAAAAGCTTCAAGATTAATTCAATTAATTGACACACGGAGAGAGCACCTGATAATGCTTAGGCAAGATAATTCAAGAATAGGTACTGTACAGTTGCATGATTCAACTTTCCTTAGTTTTATTGTGACCAATTCCTTGGAAGATGTATTTTCCAACATACATAATTCACAAAGCTTCTATTTTGCATGCGAAATAATAAAGAAGGTTTTCAACGTCATATATTCCTTCAAACCCCTTGGCTATGTTACTTGCATGTTATGATAACCAGTGGTGAAAAGGGTGGTAAGCAGGGACGCCGGTACGACCAAGGGACAAGGGGTGCAGGCTTGAGTAAAAGAGCATTTTAAAGATAACTCCCAGCTTCTATTTATTCCTTTTATTGACTGCCATGGTGAAAGGGTGGTAAGTTGAAAAACCAACCCAAAGAGGTTAGAAACTTGACTGTTTTTCCACTTTCTCGAAATTGCTAAATTATTCTACCTCTTGTCACACTTGGGACAGCGCTTATCGATCATTAGCTTCGGCACAAAGTTCTGATGATATTTTCAAGGCCCCTGATGCATTATGGTCTAGACTAGACGAGACTAGGAACCCAATTAGACATCTACACTGCCTACCAAGTAGCTTCAAGCTCATTGGTGGAACTTTAACGTATGCGGCGAAAGTTCATTGATCGTTGAACGTTATTGCTTACTATTTGATGATACATGTACGAAATATGTTATAAATTTTTATTCGCTCTAACAAAATAACTTGCCTTTCTTGTAAATGCAATATTTGCCTTCTGGCCAAAATTCACTTCCACCTTCAGGCTTGTCCTTGATGCAAAATCTTTGCTCAATGCCATGCTGCGAGAAATTCCCAGCAAAATGGTAGTTCGCAGATCTCTTGTTTGAAGGCTCAACGTCAGCTGTGTCATGATATGTGAAGCCTCGTTGCCAGGCTTGGCCTCCAAACTCTGGACATCCTGTTA
This sequence comes from Rhopilema esculentum, assembly GCF_013076305.1. The sequence continues at coordinate 3,873,730 of NW_027018659.1, forward strand.
CAGCTTCAGGTAAGCCATATGTCCCTGAAGGCCATAGTACTTCGGCCTGGATTACTAAAAATGAACAAACCTTGCATAGTGATTGGGAATAAAACGGGAATAGACAATGTGTTTTGACCCATTATCAAGCCTTAAAATATAGTTCCTTTGAATGATTTCTGTAAATTGGCCCTTATCTCTAGTGAGTCCCACAAGGAAGCGCGAAGAGAGAAATTTATGCCAGGATATCAATTTCCAGAGGCAGCTGTTCACCAATCTAAAAGTAGGGTAGCTAAAGAAGGCGTGACTGAAAAAGATTGAGGTAACATCCTTTAGAAAACCGGGAAACGCCCCTTTAAAAAATACTTGCTTCTTTCCATTTGTTATTTATAAACAGTCCAATATTTCAATTATTAAAAATATATATTTTAATAACTTGAGGATACCAAGCTAACCAAGTTAGAAAATACAACATGTCATTAAACAAGATTAAACAGCAACGAAATGAGCAAATAAGGGTTCCCAGTCAAGAAAAACTGCTTCCACTTGGGCTCCGTTGGAGTAAGCATTCTAAAGTTACGTTAGGGTAAACTCTCAAAACATTTTCTAACCTATTAAAGCAAACAGTGGGAGGGCTATAGCCCCTGCTAGCCCAATGGCTGCGCGGTGCCTTTCCAGAGGTTATGGTGAAATGAGACGTATTCTTTGTTCATCGTCAAAAAGGCCAATTCAAACATGCCTGGGAAATCTACTGTCGATTCAAGTTATCAAGTCCTAAACTACTTGGAAATATAATATAAGCTAGCCCGTGTTGCGGACTGTACTTGGAAGGGACAGATATCCTCTTCAAAAATATATTCTTCAACGCAGGATAACTGAAACTTTAGTGAAATGGGCTTGGAGCATATAACGCCTGGAGCACGAAACAAACAGTTGCCTGGAGTTTAAAATTTCACTAGTGCTGGCAAAAATGTGCTTAATCAATAAAATGAAAAGAAAATTGATAAATTCTTACGACGAAATTCTTATCAAGGGAAGGGGGTTCCTTTCCAGCTTTTTCCTGCTCAATTATGACGGATATCGAACACAATTTGGCAATTATCTGGAAGGGGGGGGGCTGCAGCTCCAGGGCCCTGCTTCGAACGATCCTTAAGGGGGCGTGGCTGCTAGATAGGATAGTTAAGTTTGTGATGGTCATTTACTTTGATTGTCACTTTTAGCCTTCCAAGTGTTGCAATTAAGTACCAATTTCTTGTTTGTTGACAAAGGGTGAAAATCAAATACATAGGTTCAACCTGATTGACTGCATTTGCACATAATATGCAAAGAATATTTGACCCAAACACATCCAAGTTAGAATTAGCACGGAACTGTATCCCATAACCCAGATGCTTATAGTTTGGGAGGAGTTATGAAGAAACAGTTTTGACAACAAAATTAAAGAATTAAAGCTTACCGGATAATAGAAATGCAAAAGAAAGAATGCAGATGCACGTTTTATTTTCTATGATTTTCATCCCTAAAATTAAATAAAAGATGCATTATTTTCGTAATATAAATGTATTATTGGTGGCATTGTGAAAGATTAGCAGGACTTGCATTGTCGTTTCACATTTGCCGAGCGACTAACGTTAAGTTTCGAATATGCACTCCACTTTCACAATGATTTTATCGTAAGTTTTCATTTTACAAGGCCATTCAACCTCAATCGTAGCAAGTAGTGGTGAATTTAACAGCAAATTGAATTATCACTGATAAATCATGGCATAGCTGCATTTTCTTGAAGTTATATACTTTGCTCAATGCTGGATATGTTGAGTGCACAGTGCTCACCCGATTGTGGAATTAGGACCTTAATCGAGAATTCGAGGCCTAAAATATTGAGTGCTCGATATCTGGTTCCAGGCATAGAGCATCTTCTATGAATACGTCTCCTTCCTATTTTGCAAATGTTGACTAAGTACATATATTGATATGGTCAAATTCATTTAACTTGCTGTCATCGCTGCAAAGTCTAAAATCTTACATTCAAGTCTTCAGCAACAAAAAAGGAACAAACCTGGCTCATTGTATAACACTGACGAGCAGTTGCACACAAAGGTCTCCTGCTTGGCGCAAGACTCAAATGCAAATTAGCTTAAAATCTGCACAAAAATCTCTGCTCTATTTCAAATTAAATTATATTCCACAATGGATGCAGCGAATCATAATCTGTAATGAGCAAGTTGGTGGCCTACCGGATACAAGCGTTTTCTTGCAGAACAATTTTTTCAGGTCTCAACACTCTTTAGAAACTTCAAACTCAAATTCAATCCTAAGTTTCACAATAAAATGAGAAATATCGACTTACCTTTTGCTGGATTTTTGCAAAATTCAAGAATCCATATTTTTTAATACGAAAATCTTACAAACTTTCGCTCCGGGTTCGGCCGGTGAACTCAGTTCATTGGCTGCCACTGAATAACTGGTCACCTGTTTACCAATCAAGATCGCGCATTGTGTGCTGACGACATCCTCAAGTGGTTACTCGACCAAGCGGATAGCACTTGTTGTTTGATCTTTTGCGAGAAACCCCATACAACACAAATTACAGGCAATAAACCTAGCTCATGTTTGGATTCTATTTTGCTTTATAACTCTTGCTTAACTTATCTGAGAGTTAAACGAAACCGTGAATTTTCATTTTATCCTAAATAATCGTGACTTGCAAAGGAAAGAATCATTAGGCTTCGGTTGAGATTCAATATGTTGGGAAAATATTAGATAAAACAAAATATTGCTGGCTTTCATATGTCATATGAGAAAACAAGAATATTCATCTTTAGCTATTCAAATGCATAGCCTATTGAGAATATAAATTTAGTATGCAAGCCCATGGATTGTTGTAAGTAAGCCTTAAAAAGAAATTTCTATTTTGAACTTCATCTGACAGCAGTTTAATGTTGAAAAATAGGCCACATATTTTGCCAGTTATCCTTTTCAATCCAATGCAAATGTAATTCACTCTTGAAAAGAAAAACTTTTGAGAAAAATTCGGTGATGAATTGATATACGAGAGAACAAATTAAGAGGCCACAAAAAGTGGAAAGTCAGAAAGAGCTTTTTAGATTTTCATCCAATAAAGCCAAACACATATTGATTCAATCAAGCCTTTTACCATTCTCGCAAAACTGTGATAAATCAAAAGAGAAAAAATTAGCCTTTGGTCTTTTGGTCAGGTCTATTTGGCGTCAAAACCAAAGCTAGGGCCTTAGGAAGAATTTTTGTTAAAAGGCAGCAAATTCGATTGTGATGCAAATTTTCGATTTCTGCGTGCAATTTTGAAATCATACTACCTCGTGAGCATCAGTCTGCAAATCACGTGATTCCGCAAAATACGACACTGAAAATTCAGCGACAAAATTGTTAGAAAATTTATAGATATCAGTTTATACAGCAAGCAAAAGATCAATATAAAACAAAGAACCGAATATCTTTTTCACGAGTTCGCCCAATAAATGTTGTTCCAATAGCTGTTTATATATCAATTTCTATAATACGTCATTGAAAATTTACAATGCACAGATGACTTTTATATTCTTAGTATACTCTTACTTTGATTCTGTATATTCTTTTCTCTTTACTATATATTCAGGCTGATTTAGTACAAAAAATACATAAGGACAATACAAAAAGGAATTTTGTGTAACATGCAGGACTAAATTTTATATCAGTGAAATCGAGATGCTCTGTTGTCCAGAGCTTAATTCCTAAGCATTGACGGCAGGACACAAAGAAAATTGACACAAAATCATTTGCACACTGTTTTCGGTCACTGGCTTTTTGGGCCAAGAATTTTAAAAGATCCCGTTTGTTGTGTGACAAATTATACTTAGATAACTCGGTACCTTTAATGTGTTTATAAACCATAGTTAAAAACACACATACACGATCAAAAAGTTTTCTTAGAATTTTTGATCGTGTATGTGTGTTTTTAATTATGATTTATAAACACATTAAGGGTACCGAGTTACCTAAGTATCATTTCCACACTGTTTAGATACTTAAATACGTCCACCTTTATTTGATGCAACTGCACGCTACAATTAGTATTTGTCTCTGGCCAGGGAAGCACCATCGTAGATTAAACAGAAAGCCATAGAGATCAGAATGCAAAACACGCAATTGCTATTGCCACAGTTGATGCCAATCAGCAAAAAGTTTCCCATTCCCTTCAATGGCTCTTCTCCAGTGCTGCCAGCAGCGTCCATTGGCGTTGGCACCAATGATGATTCGGCCTATGTTTTGCTTGGAATCTGTCCTGACGTCTTTATGCATGACAATAAAAACAAGATTTGTTGTGGAAAGTGAATTTTGTGGAAGGATGAATTCCATTACCTGATTATAGACAGGGTTTATTTGATCCAGTTTAGTTTCAGTCTTCTCTTTCTTTATTTTCTTCCGGTTACAGTAAAGTAGAACTTTGAAATAGGGATCTAAGAAAAACAAAAAATTTTTAAAGGATAGTGCATGGAGGGAAAAGAAATAACAGAACGGTCTAAGAAAAGATTTTTCATGTGTACTTACATTACATTGATCATTAGAGCCTAGTTCTCAAATTCAAAGTTAGGGAAGGCATAGGAATCGAAAGATGGAAAAGTTGGTTAGGAGCAGTGGTGCCGTGGAGTGGGGCTCAGTGGGGCTCAGTAGGGCTCAGACTCCCTAGTTGAAACTCAGAGAGGGTTTGGGGGGCTAAGCCTCCCTTTACCAGTGAGTTCATATTTGGTTGGACGAATTCTGTTTGGGCAACCCTTTATTATACTATAGACTTCTCATGAATGTGCAATTTCTTGTCAGTCTTTTTATGAAATTGAATAGTTTGAGTGATTCTTCCACACAAAGGAGAGTCTTTAACGCAAAAAATATAAATTAGGTGTGGTATGGGTGTGGTTGAAGTTCCCTACAGCACAGTCTTCCTTCCTAACTTTGTAGGATGGCACCACTGGTTAGCAGATCTTGCGAATTGCTTGTATTGTGTCTTGTTGCCAACAAATATAATATCACCGAATTTTTTTTTGCAAAAAGCACGGGAAAGCAGAAATATATCATATTGATTTAAAGTACTTTACGCCTGAAACTTGAAAAGGTATAAACGTCTAGGAATGTCCAAAGGCAAGCAGATGATTGGTTGTGTGTTTTTGACCAATCCTAGACGCTAATCTCTCATCTAGTTGCAGAGTCCAAGAGAGAAGACTCTTCCTATCACACGAAAAACTGCTTACTTACTTATTGTTTCTTGTAGCATAGATTCTTCATGGGCAGAACATTTCAGCATTCTTCCTCTCATTACAATTGCAACTAACTTTTCTTCTTCCTTTTTATAGCCAAGAGAAACCAATACAAAGCCTGGGTTTTCTTGTTCCTGAAAAGAAAACGCATCAAAAGCTTGCAACTTTGAATCGAAACTAAAAACTAATACTTACTGTTATTGATAAAATTTCATAAAACTATATAAACTCTCCTGGACAAACAGCGGAAGTTTTACCCCGTCTGCTGGACAAATATTTTGCAATCCAGAAGGGTATGTTCCTTCTCGGAAAATTTTGCGTGCTTTTCTTTCCTTGTGTTACGTAGCTTGCATACGCTGGTGAATAATTTCAATTTTAATTGTTATGTACTATTCATGTCGTCTGGAAATGTATGAAATGCTAATATGATGATATGATCGTCACGAACGTAAAACAAGACAAGTCATACAATTAAATCTTGAACAAAAATTCATGAAACCTCAATAACTACATAGATGGATAAAAATCAAAGCTAAAGAAATAAAAAAAGGATAAATCGTCTTACTATATCCACGATCAAATTATTCTACTATATTGTTGATTCAAGGTCATGCAGCAATCTTCTCTTCTTGGGTGCACCCTTTGCCTTGCTAAATGAGGCTATATGCTTTGATAAATAGATCTTTTTAAGACACTTAAGAAATCCAGCAGTTATTTCATCTCTTGGTAAGAAAATTGCTAAAATACCTCAAATTCGACTTGTATTTCTTCTTCGACAATATTTCGTTGTGAAATATCATACTTGTTGAGCTCGATTCGAAAACCTCCAAGAAGACTTTCCTTGTAAAAATCATCAATGCTCCACATACTGATTTCAACAGTGGAATCGCGAGCTGTTTTTCTCGTAAGTTTTATATCAAGCTTTTGATTAAAATCTGGGTTATTTGAATTCTCAATAGCTGCCGTTCTTCTAGGAATGTGACGAGTCTTTAATGGCGTTATCAGCAAAACCTTGATTCTTGTTGTAAGCTCTTTGTTTGGTACATTACATTTCAGTCCCCTAGCATTTATGATTTTCATTTTGAAAATTTGTTCGTAGGATTGGTGGTAAAATTCAACTTTGATTCTCCCATTATCGATGGAGCAGGATTTTTCAGGATCCTCTGCTTTGATTTTTTGATATTTTTTCCACAGTGTTAGTTGGTCATACTTCTGAGACTCGGCATCTAGTAAAAAAAATAACAAATCATAAGAACGAAATTCAAGAGAAAACATTCAAGCTATTTTCGCAGCAGAGCTATTTGACAATAACCTGGCGATACCTTGATCCGGATGCTTGATAAAATGCCAACAAATACAGAAGAAAATCAACGCACGATTATGAAAATGTTTTCCTTGGACATGGTTTCAGCTTGGAAGGTTTCAATTCACAGTTTTCATTAGATGTTCCTTGCTAAGAATTACCTAAAATATCTCCCTTCATAAGTGTTTCGGTAAAAAATACCTCATGTATGACATGACAGTTTTAAAGTTGATTTGATTTTGAAGGATGCTTTTTAATTTAAGTAGGAAATGAATGTATTGAGAAAGCAGACTCCTTTGAATTCCTTGTTGATTTAAAAGGGGGCATATATTTTTCCACCATTTAACAATACAGTGATACCTGCGAAAGATTCTCCCAAGTTTCAATGAAATATAGTCAAAACAAAAAGAAGAGAACTTAAGTTTCTTGAAGGCTTTGGCTCATTTACAAGGTGATTGAATGATTCTTCTGTACTCTGAGAAACAAGAATCACTTACTCATTTTACACATCATTAAACTATCATCTTCCTCTTCGAAAAGCATATCTGTTCTTTCCACTGCCAAAGGTGTTTTATCTGTTACAGCCTTCTGTATGATGAGCCTCTCTTCTTCGGCCACAACTTCATCTTCTTCCAGCTCATCTTTCACGTTCTTCTTACGCCTTATACGCATAATCATGTACACTACAACAGCAACAGCTAGTAATCCAAGCAGAATAAAAACCCCAACTACAGTTTTCTTTATTCGGCCCATAAGTTCTCAAGAGCTTTTCAAAAGTTGCTCTTTGTTTTCAGAACAGATCCATAATGTTTTTCGATACTTTTAAGGCCCATCTGCTCCACTGTTATTGCCAAATATCCATTGCAGATACATTTCTTTCGAAAGCTGTAAAAAACCTAGAAAGTTGGAGCAAATGGCTGACATGAGTCTAATTTATGCATCCTCAAGCCAGCACTTGCTTTAAGCCAAAACATTGTTTGGTGCATCTATGCAAAGATAAAAAAGGGCTAGCAGACTGCAATGCTGATGGTTGGCTGTAAATTTCATAGGCTAGACCTGAAAACTAAGTTGTATATTATATCGTAAATTATTTTACCTTCTTTTCTATAGTTTTTATCAAAGAACCGAAGCTTTTTAGTTGTTTCGATTGGGATCTGATAAAAACATTTTCATAAAACAAGATAGAGTTGATCCATATTGGCTACGTTGTTACATATGTAACAATAATGTACTTCGTTTGATCTTGAGAAATAAGTTGAAAATACATTAAATACAAAAACCTAAATTCTTTATATGCAACCTGTTTATATAGTAACATCTAAAGTGAAAAATGGATAATGAATGCGTTACCTAAAATGTAATGAATGCGTTACCATTCGAAAATTGTCATCTTTCTTTTAAGAAATAACACAACGATAATTTTTATAGCGGCTTCAATTCAATGCTTCATATTTTCACCACCGCGCTGTTTTTCAAGCTTGAATGGACAGAATTCGCTTGACCAGGTACGATTACTCATGCGTTTCACGTTAAGTGCTGTTACGGGTTGAAAACGTAAAAACCCAATAGCTTGAAGCATACGCGGACGCACGAGCGAGCTATCGGATGGACGCGCAGTGCGGGAGTAGCCGGAGTGAGAGCAGCGGAAAAGCGAAAATGAATCTTTTTGCATCATCTTTCCTTTAGCCCAGTTAGCCTAGACAGGTTCTTATATGAATGGCAGTATGTCCCCCATTGTTCTCAGAACCTCTTTTCATGGCCACGATATTAATGTATCGTTGAATCAATGCACAAATAAACCACAATAGCGAAGAACCACAATAGCGTAATTTCCCTGAGCAACACAAAGGGGACCGACTGCCTTAAAGTGAATTTAGGCTATCAAGGTTCTTAAAATAAGTTCTTATCTTCATGGAGCAAAATCATAATTTTCATACCATGCACTAATATTAATATATTATACCTAAAGATAGTACATACTTAACAAAACAAATACATACTCAAACAAACACATAGCAAAATCTCCAAAATGTCTTTTAAAAGACAAGGGCTTATATGTCAAAATCTTGGAATAAATAAGAATAAAAATTTGTGTACTTTACAAATGCTGATTATTAAGAGAATTTACTGGAAAGATGGAAACAATAGAGACAGTATTGTACTTTGGCTTAAAAGAAAAATTGCTTTGTCAAGTTAATTTTAGATATAAACAGATAATAATACTTTATTTAACAGCTTCCACCTAGAAACCTTTACAGCATCTCCACTGGTAGGAGCCTAACTTGAAATTTTAGTGTGAAAAGGTTCTTATGTGGAGGAGGCCTAAATTCTAAATTTTAGCCGAACAGGTTCTTAATCCAGATTCTTTTATGTGGGTTTTTACTGTACCCCAACTTGTTCTTTGACTCAAAGTTAAAGAAAGGGATATTTGAAGGGACATTCCTAATGTACTTTTATCAAGTCAGAGTTGCCTGATGATCACATTCAGATAGCTTTTCATAATGGGTTGTAAAAGAATTCAAATTCCACCTTAAAAGTATGTATGTGGACTTGAATAACTTAATTCGCATACCATTTAACCTATATAGTGAGGGGCTGCCAAACATACTCTGGCAATCTGGCTGAAAATATTTCAATTTGCTTGTAGGTAAGAGCAGGAAAATATCAGGCTAAATAGTACATTTTTGGAAATTGATGGGCTAGCTGGCATCATAAAAAGTAAAAACAAGAACAATCACACTTTGTTTCTCTAGAAAAAAATTCGAGAAAGCTTTCACAAAAAAGACATTCAAACAGCATGTGAGAAATTCATTTTTACAAAGACAATTTACAAGTAAAAGTTATTGTTGATGTGAATATGATGTATGTAATAGTAAGTTGTTACAAGAAAGAAAGATTGCTAGGAAGATTGCCATAGCTACAGCACTAGAGTAATTCAGGCAAGTTCAGGTAACTTGCTGGGTCACACAACTAGCTGGGTCATGTTAAAGAAAACTCAGACTCCCTTTACACTGTCCCATGCAATTTTGGAACCGCAACAAAACTGTCCAGGTTTGCTGTTCTTTTAACACTAGCACTGTGGAATGGAGATGATTTTGCTATGGTAAGTTTTGACCCTGCTACAAAAACGAATGATAGGTACTGTTCTGGTCCATTTTTTGAGAAATAAAGTCTGTAAAACACTTAAAGGCCAAAATTGAGCCTTTTTATATAAGATATTAAATTTTAGTCTTCAAATTCAATTTTTATCGAAAAAAACACGGTTTTAAATTTGTTTACCAGGAAGGGAAAATTTGAAAGTGTCCATCCATCAAGAAAACTTCAGAACTTTATTATCTTTCAGAAGCTATTTCCAGAATGCATTCCCTATTACTGCCAATTTTCAAATTCCTTGCAAAATATTCAGCCTTCTGTTGGATTATAATATTAGAGCTATAGGAGATATTCAATCCCTAATACAGTGGATCTAAGAATCAATTTAAGAACTTGAGAAAAGTTCCAAACTGAGGCCAAAATCACAATTTTACAAACAAAGGCTTTTTACAGGATTGGAAATCTATCACTAAAAGTTCAACTAAAGTTGAAGGGTTAAAAATTGGTAAAAGATAAAAATGTGATGAAATGTGTAAGACAAACAATTACATTTAAAATGGAAGTATAAAGTTTGGTAGTATGAAAAAGGGCAGAAATTAATTTTGGTAAATACTAAAACACGCTAAAAGGAGAATTTTTAAGCAAATATGCGTTATTGTATTATTTTCTAAACAGCAACACTCTGCATAAAATAAGATGGTATCATATTTAAATTAAGTTTTGGTTTTTAAATGGTGCATGTATTGACTGCATACTCTGAATCTCAGTATTTTAAAAATTGCAGCAACAAAAAGTATCTACTGAGTTTCTGTTTCCTGCTGAAGATTTGCTAGCTTCCTGGCCAGTTCATTGCCAAATGTCCTTTCATAACTTGAGCTGATATTTGAAAGCAAGGAATAAACAGTCTCGTATGTTTTCTGGTGATCATTTTCATCTTTCATGTCATCAAAGTCTTTTCCAACAACCTAAAAGGGAGATAAGAAGATCAAAGTACACAGATGAAAATATTTCTTCTGTAACAAAAACACACCTGTATATATATAGTTTTTTGTGTATATAGTGTATGTTCTTTTACATGTATAAACCTAAAATTGAAAGTAAAGATAAGAGGGAGTTAGGATACAAATGTGGTAAGATAATGTAAATTATATAAGCAGGAATCCCCAAACCATCTAGTCTGAAAAATCAAGGTGCAGGACATAATAAAATAAAATGGTATTAGCTATTGGCGCTTTGGATTGCAGAGTACAGCAGTTTCCAAGAAAATCTTGGGTGTGTGCCTATTTCACATAAACCTTGCTATTTCACATAAACCTGAGTGTGCAAGTGTGCACTTCAGTTGTGCACATTAGTATGAAAAACTATTCTAGAGCCTGAGGATAATCAATTAAGAAGATCAAATGAACTAAGATAAATAATGTACAAGATTGATAGTTATTCTGTTATCAAACCAATTTGTTGTAAACCATTGGTGCAAGATTATGTTGATCTTGAGGAAACTTAATTCTTTATTGCCCTAATAGGATACACCAATGTCATGCCCAGATCTTGATATGCCACACTCTTTATCAGATGTACAAGCAAAATTTAGAAAAAATATCTCGGGTGTGCACTTGCCATACTCTGCAGTCTGTTTGGGGCTAACACCTTTATGTGAATGCCATATATATATGTGGTTTACATTTACATGGCTATTTGCTATATGGCTATTTGCTATCAACATGATAAGTTTCATTGTATCTCACATGTGTGAATGTGTAAGTTTGTGCATTAAATAAAACAGCCATAATATTGAATCAAATTTCTAATGAGACTGATTTTAAAAGTGTTTCACATCTGGTTGAAGATATACAGCTCCTATGAGATTGACCAACAGTAATGACACAGTAATGACACGTGTTTAGAAAAGGACTGTTCTCCACCACTGTTCTCCAGTTGCCTGAGTCAAGTATAACAAAAACCTGGGATTTAAAGAGCGAATGAAAATCTTCAACAAAAGAATCACATTGCTTAGTGCAATTCATCAATATGTTCTGAAGTTCTGAAGAATGTCTGCACAGAAAATATCCAAAGAATCCCGCTGTTCTCTCGGGTGGTTGTATAGTCAGTTATTTGCAAATGACTGTATTGTTAATAAACTGGCCTATTTCACAAAATCCTTGTTATTTATTGCTACAAAGATGACTAAAGAAGAAACTCCGTATTTTGTATAAAACATGCTTGATTTCAAGTCTTGTAGTTACTTTAACCATAATAAGCCATTTTGGGAACGCAGATTTCGTCAAATCAAAATCAAATATTGTTAAGCAAACAACTTCATTAAAATACAATCAAAATACGTTACCTTAAATCCTGAGCTTGACAGTTCAACGCAAAACTTCTCCTTTTCCTTTGTTTGAATGTTAATGTAGATTCTACCATTCTGTTCGGGCAACTTTGGTGAAGCATCGATAAAATCAACTGCGAAATTGATGTCGTTTTTGATGAAGTCAACTTCATCGGAAAGATTAAGGTCTGAACCCATGCCGAATCGAATTGTAAAAGAAATTAGACTTGCACGTTCTTCAAAGCTTGTTTGTAGCGTATGCGTGAGTTGCTCGAATCCGTCAAAGAAGAAAGCTTTGTTGGAAATTTTGCAATCCTTTCTCAACTTTGAAAATAGAGAATGGAGATGACAACAACAACCTTGATATTCGAAACCGAGGCCCTTGTTTTGTTGGGGTGCAAATAGCGAGGGGTCTCACAATCGGCATGAAAGGGTGGGGAAGGGGAAAACTGTCAAAGTCCAAAATAAATTTTGTTGTGTTCAACATTATGGAAGTTTTGGGAGCTTTGGGCTTGATCCCCTGCTTAATGGTAAAGATGGAGGGAGTGGGGGGGGGGGGGGGGGGGAGCTAATGCCAAGACCTAACAATTTTTAAGATAAAACTTTTCTCTGAAGTAGTGAGCTAAAGGGTAAAAAGTTATTTAGTTCTTATCCAAAAAGTAGAAACTGTTTGGAGAAACAAGAATAATGAATAATGAACAACCAGACAAAAATTAATCATTTTACACAGGTTATGATGTCGCTGTAATTAACCAAGAAATCTGTTTAAAACATGTAAATGATGAAAACTGATGATACCTGAAAACTGACGTAAAAATAAATTTAGAAAGGGTTTGGTAAGTGAAAGATCTTCACTCACTGCAATGACATTGAGCATTTCGAGAAAAAGCAATTTGCATATAAAATGCATTACCCAACACAGTAAAATGTGAATTTTATTAACTGAACAAAATTCAAATAGTTTCTTGAGATGCAATTTACAGATATCCCACAGTATTCATTCTAGATTTCTCAGAAACATTTTAACAACTATTATAAAGGAACATAAAGCTCGACCTGCTCAAGATAAATCATTAAATAACTTTGTGTCTACTTCTACTGAAAAGGCTGTACTGTGCAAGAACATAACTACAGAAAAAGAAAACAACATCGTTTTTAGACTCTATTAACAACTCAATTTTTTGCATATCAGAGATTTGTATTTGATGAGAGTAAGTCACATCAATCTCTTTTTTCCAAACACATCACAAATCGCCAACTATATAAAGACCATATTGTTTGGCGGTACAAAATTGGAAAAAGCAAACATTTCACACGGTACTAAAAGCTTTTTCGTCTTACACTCCTCAGAGCATAATACATCAGAACAAGGATTCAAACAAATAAGATGAAAATATATACCCAGTTGTAGATATAAATACCCTAGAGCATAATACATCATAATATGGGTCCGAACAAATAAGATGAAAATATATACCCAGTTGTGGATAGTTTTACCCTGAGGAGCGTCAGACAAAAAACCATTTAGTATGTTGTGGAATGTTTGCTTTTTCCAAAGCTATTTTCAAAAACCATATCAATAACAATTATATTAGGCGTTATCATCAGAAGTAGTATCAGATTCTTCGTCATCTTTCCTTTTCTTTTTCTTCTTTTGTCTTGTAAAAATATTTGCTATTTTCAACAAAGTTTCCTCTGTGTGCTTCCTGCTCTTCTCCTCGATTTTCTCTATTCCTTCTAAAAATAATTTCATCGATTCTTCTTGCTGACGTTGCATTTGTCCAAGAAAGTCTATCAGTTGGGCAGATGCCCCTGACTTTGATGCTTTTTTCCTCTTAGTCCTTCTTGGAAGCATTTCTTTTTGCTCCACTTTTTCGGACGTTTTTACATTATTTTTTGGAATTTCTGCACTAACAACAGAACCTTCTTGCTGTGTTTCTAGCAAAGGTTCTGCAGGTTCTTGAATTATGTTATATTCTGTTTGATTTGGGACCAAATGTTCATTGGAATACCTTCGTCGTTCTCTTTCCTCTTCCCTGGCATCTTCTCTTGCTCCCAAAAGATCATTAAAAATATCATAATATTTTGGAAAATGACGTCTCCCTCTACTCGATTTGCTTCTCTTTTTTGCTTCCTTGAAACGATCCTTTAAATTTCTTAGTTTCTTTTTTAGTTGGTCCATACTTTTCTTGCCACCTTTACGATTAATATCTCGCAAAATTCTTTTCCATGCAAGTGGGTTACGGTTATTTTCCAGCTCATCAAATTCGTCTTTCCATGAGTTGACAAGAGTGTCTGTTTGAGCTCGGCTCCATTTACTGCGTGATCTGTCAGAGGTTTCTAAAAGATCATCGAAGTCTTCTGTGTTATTTTCGTCTGAATATGAACGGCTTTCTGGCAACTCAAATGTCTTGCAGAATGTGGGAACGAAATCCATTCTCCTTGTCGGTGTAAAATATTGGGGCTGGAACGCAGTTGAAGGGTATCCTGGAGGGGAAATCGATGTTGTAGCTTCAGCAATTCTCCCACTGGCAAATGAATGTGCCATACCATGATCGGTTCTTTGCAATGTTGACTGCCCTGTTGACTGAGATTGAACTTCATGTTCAATAACCTGAGATTTCTTTGCCGACAGACCATCTTCAAGAGGCTCAATTTTCACCAAACGTTGAGTACCAACTTCTGCCATACTTGAACTTTCTTCTGTTTATAAATCCATTTCCTTTTAATCAACAAGCTACGAACTTCGTTCATTTTTCCATGCCACACATGCTACATGCCTAGGCCCAAATTTGTGTCAAAGTGTTGAAACGCGCATGCGGCTTAGCTAGCAATTTTTTACTAAATACAAGAAAAATAAAGCTACAAAAAATGATTATAAGACAGTATTTAATGAAAATCTAATGCTGATATACACACATATCATCAAAGCCATGTGTCAAAGTGCAGGGATCCCGAAAAGGGGTGCCACGCCCCCTCACTTTTTTGCATAACAAAATAACTTTTTAAAGAGATTTTTTATTTTAACCTTTTTTGGCCTTGCCCCCCCCCCAACTTTTCAACTTGCATCGGAGCCCCTGAAATGACGCTTTTTTAAATCTGAAAGAACAAACAGTCAGAATAAAAGTCTGGAAAGAAGCATATAAACGAAGAGATAACGAAAAGTAATGTAATGACGATAACAAATTATACCTAAAAGCTTGGTTTTGGTTGGCATTTAATGGGGCAGGATAAAGGGCAAATTGAAGAATTAAATACTTTGAAATATTTTGTCGGAACCTCTTCTGTTTAATGTTTAATTTTTTATAATGCTTGCAAAAATTTTTCAAAAACCTTTAATTCTATTCCCCCATTTTGGTCACAATTTTGGGGCAAATACATAGGACAAAGTTGGGATGCATGTACAATCATAAAAAATACCTAATTAGCTACTGTAATTCCTCATATAAGCCTCCTGAGGGCTTATTAATTTATGCTCTTTTTGATGAGGGCTAATTCGGAGAAGAGGCTTATACTCCAACATGTGTAGCTTTTTGTGGTTTTCAATTCATTTCCTTTTCAATTCTACTTTATAACTACATAATTCTAGTTAGTCAAGCCAAATGTTTTTATAGGCATAGAAGGTAAAAACTAAAAAACCAATATGTGAATAAAAGTATAAAATCCAAAATAGAAAAATGAGAAAAAAGGAGATAAGGAGTAGTCACTACCACCTGGTCACAGCCTCAAACTCCGATGGGGGGTGGTTGTGTGTGCCCATGTATGTTTTAAACAATTAGCTTGTAAGTGGGCAGAAAATGATAAAAAAGCAACTCATCAGCCAGAAACCCACGAGGGACATTTCGGGGCTTTAATTCGGTATGTCCGTTTCTCGTGGGCGCCCCTCGCAATCCTGCGTCCAGGATCACGGTTGCAAAATAAATATATACGCAAATAAAAATGAAAATTAATAATCAGTGAATGCCGTACCTTAGGTGTAACTGTGCCTCTAGTGTAATATTTACATATTGTAAAAGTTAAGGGCGCATGATGCTTCGAGAAGCGGCTTTGTATTGATGGCCTATTTTAGAGTGTACCAATCGATCCTTGAGGTTAGGCCTTCTGGTGAGGGCTAGAACCGGTCTGGTGTCATTCCATATTTGTTTAAGATAAGCATCAGCTGAGATCAAGTGCCAATGTTTAGTAAGGACGGAACGGAACCTATATTTATAGTTTTTATGTCGAATGGGACAACAAAAGGTAGGACTTGTGGTTTTGGTGGAGGGGGCTCGAAGTTGAGGTGCTGAAGGGTGGTTTCATTGTTGGCGGGGTTTCCTGGGAAGAGGAGCTCGCATTGGGTGACATATGTCAGTTTACTAAATTCGGTGGTGATATCTTGAGATTCATTGTTGTCTGTGATCAAACGTCTGAAGCGAAGTGCTTGGCTGTAAATAACACTTTCTTTACACGAAGGTGGGTGGAAAGATTTAGCATGTAAAAGGGTGCATATATCAGTGGGTTTCACGAATAGGGTGCTTTCCAGGAGACCACTGTTGTTATTAAGATAAATTGTGGTGTCAAGGAAATTTATTTTTGCTCTAGATTGTTGTGCTTCAAATTTAATCGTGTTGTGCACATTGTTGGTATGCAGGGGCGTAACTTGGCCAATAGTTTTGGGGGGGGTGAAAAGGGTTTCTGCCCTGCAAAACTGAGTGGTGCCCTGCAGACCTCGTAGCAAAGGTTTATCTAAAGGTTACTAGTGAAAGCTTTACCAGTTTACACTGGTCTTTACCAAGGACAAACTTCTAAGCAATAAAAACAAACTTGAAACTTCATTCCCTATGAAATTTCTATTTCTCTACGTGAGCGTAAATTGTTTTTTTATATTCACTTCATTTAATGTTGGTTTGCAAAATTAAGCTAATAAACAGCTAATTGGGGGGTGGGGGAGGGTACATGATGTAGACAGCGCAACGAAATTTATCCCAGTGGGGCTAAGGGTCGAGTTTAGTGAGGTAGGAGGACCCACCATGGTTGGGTCCGACGTGAAGAAATTTTTTGAAATTATACCTTGTAAAAGGGCTAAAAAGCACCTTTCAGACAAAAATTTTTCATTTCAAAATTCCTAAACGGCTCTTTACGAACTTCAGAGGTGGCATTTCTGCGTGGCAATAAAGCTCTTCTTGGCACCCTGCGAAATCGACTATTTTTTGGATTGGGGGGTGCCACACCCCCCACACCCCCCCGGTAGTTTCGCCCCTGTTGGTATGGGCAAGGAATTCAGTGAGGGAAGCTTCATCATATTGCCATATCATGAATATATCATCGATAAATCGTTTCCAGAGTAGAGGTTTCTTCCCCTCGGGGGCTGTGGAGAGGATATATTGTTCAATAACAGACATAAAAATGTTTGCAAAGTTTGGGGCAAAAGGGGTACCCATGGCAGTGCCATGTGTCTGTAGATATGGCTGTCCATTGAAGGAGAAATAATTCCCTTTTAATATAAACTCAAACATTTGTTGTAGGTGTGTGGCTGGTAGAGGTAGTCCAGTGGCATAAAAATCAATTAACGCCATCATGCAGTGTAAAATACCCTCATCCTGTGGTATATTAGTATAGAGGGATTTAACATCCAGGGTACACAGGATGATACCTGGTGGAAAATTATGTCTCTCTCTAAATATAATTTGGAGAAAATGATTGGTGTCCTTGATGTATGAGGGTATAGTTTTAACAATCGGTTTTAAAAATGGTCCAGAAATTTGGAGAGTTTCTCAGTGGGTGAGCCACACCCCGAGATTATTGGTCTGCCCGGTATGAGGTCGTTAATCTTTGGTTTGTGTATTTTTGGTAAAAGGTAGAATTCGGGGATGCGGGGGTGGGGGCTTGGTTCAAGGAAATCATAACATTGTTGTGTGAGAAGATTCCGACCTAGTAGATGTGTTAAGAACGTTGTGATCTGGGTGGATAGCAGCTGTATTCCATCAGATTCTAGTTTACGGTAGTGGAGGGGGTTGGACAGCTGATTGTTAGCTTCCTTAAGGTAAGCCTCTATAGACCATAAAACAATGGCTCCTCCTTTGTCCGCGGGTTTGATGGTTATATCCTTGCGGGTGCATAAAGTTTTAATGCTCGCAGTTTCTATTGGGGTGAGGTTATGGGGTGTAGGGTTAGCAGCTGACCTTATGATCTTGTTGATGTCGACGGAGATTTTATCAAAATATTGTTGTAATTGAGGGCAGACATCATCAGGGGGGGCCCAAAATGATTTCCTTCTAAAGGGTTCAGGTACCGTCCTGGGGGGATGGGAGTGGAAAAAATATTGCAGTCGCATTCGACGTATGAAGTCATCGAGTCCTTGTAAGATGAGATCATTGTCAACCGGACCGGGGGCAGGGACAAACGATAGTCCCCTGTTCAGCAGAGATATCTCACTTGTTGAAATGTGAGCTGAGGATAGATTGACAATGTTATTGATTGGTTTAGTGGCCAGGATGGCCTTTTTGAGCAGCTTTTTGTGTGCATTTTTAGTTAGTTTGGTGCCAATGGTTTTCCTGAGTATGGTGCGTTTGGACGCTGTGCTAGGATTGGCCGTGTACATATTGCAATCTAGATAGCAGAATAATGAGTACGAATAAAGCAACATCGTTTATAGGTAGACAGAGTTTAATATTGTTGATGAAAAGGAATTAAAATAAAAATATACAGCTGAGCATGTTTGTTATACCATAATTAAGCAGCAAAAAAATGTTTTATTATATTAAAGTTAAGCGGCAAAAATACAGAAAGAAAATAAGGGGGGGAGAGGAAAGAGAAAGCAATGTCAAAAGGTGGAATACTGGTGTTGCCTCCTGGGCCGTCTTCGCGGGTGCTGTGTGTGTCTCTCCCTGTTCCCAGGGGCGGACGCTGCCTGTCTCTTGGCATTGCAGTTTGCTATTCTAATTATGTCCGGATTATAATGCTCTTCCATCTCTGACCGGACTTGTGTGGCTTTGGCCTCCTCCTCTCTGGCCAGATCCAGGTGGTGGGATGCCATTATGTGGCAGATGTCTCTGCGGAGGTTCGCAATGGCCTCGTTTAGCCGGGTTGCGTTTGGGTGTGACAGGGGCCTGGTGAAGTCTGATGTGAACGAGGGTTGGGTGAAGGTAGGGAAATGGCCAGACTCTGCACTCCGGGAGAAATATTCATGCTCGTTTTCGTGGAATTTTTTTGAGCACAGATGTCTGGCAAGGTTGTTGACGAAGGTTTGGGGTGGGGGCAGGGGGAGGGTTTCTAAGAGGGCCTGTGGTGGGTGGAGTTCAGGCAAATTAATAGGGAATGTTGGGACGGGGAGGGGGGCGGTGGGGGTGGAGGCAGAATTGGAGTGGGTTTGTACAGAAGTAGGAAAGGTTGGTGTGGAGGTGAGAGGTGCAGACCGGGTGGACATAGTGGCGGTGGGTGTGGTAAAGAGAGGGTGTGGCCGGGGGCCTGGACAATGGAAGGCCTTGCGGGTCGTTTTGGAGTAGTGGGTAGGGATTCGGGAGGGGCCAGGGGAGGGGCTTGGTGGGTTAAGGTGGGATGGGTTCACAGACTTGACTTTTTTCTTTTTTAGTCCCAGTGAGAGGCCTTTGTCGGATTTTGTTCTGGTGTAATCCTGCTGGGCAGGTTTTTTCGGGGAAGATCGCACGGGGGTCAGGTCGATGTCCATCAGGTCGGTCAGTTTGGTGGTGGCTGACGACACCAGTGACGTCACCATGGTGGCGAAGGCAATTGTGCTGGTTGCCATGTTCGGGATACCAGATCTGCAGGGCACTAAAAGTAGGAGGCGGTGGACGTTTATGGGAGATCAAGCACGAAAAGATTGGCAATGTGGGCATTCAAGCACGAAAAGATTGGCAATTTTAGGGTGGGGCTTGTTCGATGGTGGGGGTTTATTTAAAATTTTACTTCCAGGGTGGAGGCTTATTCAAAGCGAGGGGGCTTGTATGGGGGGGCATTCGAAGATTTGCCGTACTGATCAAAATTACCTTGGCAACGTTTGAGTCACAGCAGGATGCAAGAAATATGTATGCTGAGTTGGCAACAACAACCATCCATAATACATTGTCACGCATGCGTGTGTTCTGTCTTGGAACAATCTCAAGGCAGAAGGAGGGTAGAACAAGGAAATTTAGGTATTTCTGTTGTCATTTCCCTTTATTTTTACAGAATTTGTAGTAAGTAACATGGGGTCTTTACTTGATTTTGCATAAAAAGTTTGCACCTGCTAGTACTAAGTTGATTGCATTCTTGTGGGCATTTCGTTGCTGCCCCCACGCACGTTTATGAAACGGCCGGTAAAGGCCCATTATCATCCTTCCCTTCGGGACACCATGCCATTATACACATGATATTTTGACAAAACAACGAATTCCCACTTGGATGGAAGCAAAAGAAAGATCTCTGTAACAGCCGAAGTCTCATTGTAATGTAAACAGCTTCCTCACTTTCTTGAAAGGGGCCTGAATGATGGGTTGATAACTTGAAGGACTTCTGTCCATATACCCTCTGTCCATGAAGATAGTGGCTTTTATAATTTTCTGGCGATTTCCTGTAATCATTTCCTCATAATTTGAGCCTCCAAAAGGATCATTCAACTAATAATAAATGAAGCAACACGCATACATACCATAGGACATTCCCTCGCCATTATTGATTCTTTTATTCACCTGAGTCATCCCTCATCATCATTATTCATGCAGACACAGCATATTTCATTTTAGATATAATAGTTTTTATACAGATGCAATAAGAGTCACTGATAGGCACTGAAAGTCATTCAAAGAATTTTCAAAAATTCAAAGAAAAGACAGCTAATTGATTGTGAAACTTTTTTATTTGCAGCAAAAAAGAATGGCAACCAAAAATGCACTGGAACAATTAAAAGAGCTGACAACAGTTGTGGCTGACACAGGGGACTTTCAGGGTATTTACTGTACCCTTTTTAGTTGAACCCCTAATTATTCATAGTTTTCTAATTGCTTCATTTAAAACCTGTTTTGAGGTCTCTTTCTATAATGCTATTGATTCTATGAGCCTGATTTTTAAAAAAAACTTCCTAGCCTCAATCCTTTATTTTTCTTACTTCTTACTTACTATTAAACTTCTTATTATATGTTACAGAATATGTAGCATTGTAGTGGAATCTGCCTTTTAACAAGTTAAATAAGACAATTTTCTATGGCTTATAAACTTACGCGAACAGAAGGAATACGTAGCCTATGTTTCTACCAGACTGCCTATTTTCAGTCTTAATGTGGAAACTATTCATTTTCTTTTGAATCATCTAATACTGTCAAGGTTGCAACTTTGCTGAAGCTTTCCTTTCTAAATTTTGATAAATAATGTTGTCTGAATAGTTAAAGATAAAAACCAGTTACCAGAAAATACATTTTTGAGAAGTTCCCGTCTGATACAATGAACTTGAAGTCTTAGAATTAACACAAGCTCTAAATTTTCATTATTTTTTACATCTGATTTTATTATGACATGATTCTATAAGCAGGGATGCTAGAACACTGATTAAATTTTTTTGCATCTGAATTGGTTTTTCCTTCTAAAGGCTACTTTGTTTGATTCTTTGTGATTATAGGGAATCTGAGTTCTGCATCACTTGGTCTTTTTCTACACAAATGTAAATCTGTTAATCTATTGCAGCAATTGCACAATTTCAACCAACGGATGCCACAACAAACCCTTCATTAATACTCGCAGCAAGTAAACTTCCTCAATATGACCATTTAATTGATGATGCTATCAAATATGGTCAGGCAAATGGAAAGTAAGGGGGTCTTTCTTGCTTTTTTGAAACAGATTAAGTAGTGTCACTGCTAGTTCTGCTATAGAATCTCCACGAGAAACTTCTTTTGCAGCTAAGTGTTTAATGTGTATTCAAAAGTCAGCCCCAACTGCCTGAATGAGGCTATTTGTTGCAGTATGTTACATAATTCAATACAGCTGTTTAGACTTAATTCAATGCTGATGTTAAAAAAAATTTTATAAGGTTATCAAGACAATTTCATAAGATCATAGGTTTCTCCGCCTCCTGAAATTCAATGTGGAAGTTACTATTAAAATCAATTAAATCATTTGTTTATTGTCTGAAAGCCAAAAAATGTATCATGTATTTGGATGCGATACAATGTAAAAGACAAATTTGTAAACTGCTAGTCCTACCTTTGTTTTTCTTTTTCACCATGACGTTTTTATCTGAAGAAAAAAGGAATTTAAGTAATAAAAATAATTTTACATTTTTAGTGATATAAATGAAAAAGTCACTGCTGCAATGGACAAACTGGTATGTTTCATGCTAATTTCAGTTGATAACTTGATCACCTGATACTGTTGCCAAAGTTTTTTGAGCTACTTTAGTTGATTATTAGATTATGTCTTTGGTGGGGTTTTTGTTCTTGTGTTCATGTGGTCCAATTATTAAAAGATAATTTAATCTTTACAGTTTGTCTCATTTGGTTTGGAAATCCTCAAAGTTGTTCCAGGAAGAGTATCAACTGAAGTTGATGCAAGGTTAGAAATATTGCAACTTCGTTCTGTGCAGTTAGATTTGATGTCTTAACACTATGAATGTTTTTATGATTTCTCATTTGACGATGAACATTTTCAGATACAGGTGGCCAATGACTTGCCTCTGTTGAGCTGTATTTCAGATAATGCTCTTTTGAATGCTGGCAATGCTGGACTTTTCATTGAGCAATCACTTGTGATCGCGTCAGCACTGGCGCAAACCCAACCAATTGTGAGGAATAAATGTCTCATTGTGTTAATTATAATTAACACAATTTCAGTTATCTTTTGTGACCCAAGCAAGTGACATAGACAATACAAAGCCGGTATATCAAAATGCAGGAAATATAACTAAGCTGGTTAAACCAAATCTCAATGAAAAAATGCGTTTGAAAATCAATTCCACAGCGAATGTGTAGGAATGCTTTAGGTACTAGTATTTAAACTACAATAGCACTTAGGCCATTTCCTGGGCAGCCAGACTGTAAAGTATTTTTTCTGCGTTGGGAACGCAAGAACAATAATTTTGAAATTTGCGGATAACAAGCGTTTCCCGCAAAATCGTGCTTGGAATTTGAAGCAAACGCTTTCGAAGAGACCTTGTATTCTTTGTTTTTTCTTGTTATCATAAGTCAGAAGTTTAAATGGTAGAATATTCGCGGGAAACATGACCAGATAAACAAATATTGTGCACAGAACCTATGGCAGATTCTTAACAACATTTCGCGATTATCCGACAATGATGTCTATATGACCTTCATGATATACATAAAGTTTATAAACGAACCACATTTGTATTTGGTATTTATTCTCTTGGAGTGCATTAAAGGTCATCATAACAGTTTGTTTTCATTTGATGTTACTGCAAACAGAAGGGTACCTAATAAGGTCATTCTATCACTATCAGAGTCATCTTATGTGCAAGAGAAATTACGTGAGCCATCGGCCACTGGCATGGGTTATTTCTTACGAAAAGGCCTGGGAATAATGCCAGTGGAAATCTAGGGCTAAAGTTACATGACCTCATATGCAATTGCGTGTTGACTAAATCAATTTAATCTCAGCAGGGAAGTTCAGATATGGTCTTGTTTTTTCTAAATAGGACAACATTTTGGCACTTTATAACCTGGTATAGGCACCTGACTGTTTCATTTTTGTTTCATGGTTGAATCATTTCATTTAACATATACAAAGGGAGTTTTTGAATGGGTGTTTGTTTTCTTCTCTACCTATTTCACTGCAAATCTAATTTTTTATGGCAATCTTCAATGCTTTTTTTTAACAGGTTATCATTTGATGTAGAGGGCTCAATTGAGAAAGCAAAGAAATTTATTGCTCTTTATGAAAAGGCAGGGATCAGCAAAAAAAGAGTTCTTATCAAGCTCAGCTCAACTTGGGAGGGGATTCAGGCAGCCAAGTATGTAGTTTGGCTGCTAATGTCTACCAGCTATGACTATTTCTGATTATATTGACCACATCAAAACAAATCCATGTGGCAAGTGATCTGAGGCCTTTTTGCCCTAAGCTACAAAAGCCAGAACATCTGAAAATAGCCTATTGTGGGAACATATGAAGCTGATCTTCTTAAATTGAGAAACTAAGAATATATTTGGAATGTATATGTACTTGTGACTGCTATCAGTTGCAAAAATGTTATTTGCACAAAATTAGCTTCGATCTGATTATACAAGCCACAAACATTAAGTTTTAGTTTATAAGCTACAAATAATTTCCTGTCAAAGTTTAGTGAAGAAGGACTGTGTCCACCACACCACTGTTGTTGACCCTATGTAACCTTAAACGGTTCCCCTCTAGCAGTTATGCTCTATTTTATCAAATTTTCTTGCTAGCTATTTTTTTAAGTAAAATGATAAACTTGTAAGATAAAAATAAACCTAAAAAATAAACAAATAAACTTGTGTTATAGTTGTGTGAAATGTTTAGTGAAAAGTTAAGTCACTTTTTGCCACCCTCGCTAAACTTCACTAAACAAATGCTGAATGAAATGTTTAGTGAAATGTTTAGTCGTTTTGCCAGGGCTTTACTAGTGAATTTTTTCACTTTTCTAATATCTCTTTGTAATAATTTTCACAAATGAGCAATGTTATTTTTCAAATGCTATCTTTCTATTCCAGGGTGCTTGAAGAGCAATATGGAATCCATTGTAACCTTACATTACTATTTGCTTTTGCACAGGTAGTCTTTTACCACTGGTAATTTTTATATTCCTTTCCTGAGTATATAGAACAGGAGTTCAAAGTTTCAAACTCTCTTTCAAACTTGATTTTATAATTAGCTGACTGTTAACAATCCTTTCTCAATTGTAGTAATTGTGTGAATATTTCTTGGTTTCAAATTACATTTTTAAGGGTTGATCCTTTGTTTGAAGATAAACCTTATTAAATATCATGCGTGCAAAGCAAGATACATTTTCCCTCTTAGACAAGAAAATGTTTTGAATCATGATTCATTTGCAATTTCAAGCATGGTGCAGCATCTTAATTAAGGTTTATAACTAGCTTTGCTCATTTAATCTATGCCAAAACGTGAAGTAAAATCACACATAAATGTATAAGCTTGAAGCTAATTTGCAGTATTTATATTAAACAGGCTGTTGCTTGTGCTGAGGCTGGAGTCACATTGATTTCGCCCTTTGTTGGAAGAATTTATGACTGGTATGTGAAAAGCACAGGGACAGAAGATTTTGAACCACAGGAAGACCCAGGTACTGGCTTGAATAACAATAAATGAAAAGCATAAACTCAATTTGATTTTTTTAGAGATTTTGAAAGTTTTTCTAGTAGCATTTTAGACCTAAGACTAATTGCACCCAAACTTTAATGTGTGTTGCCTGGCAGCATCTATACGGTCTAAAACCTAATTTTTAAAGGAATGCACAAAGCAAATTGTTACTTTATAAGTTTCATTGTGCCCTTGGGTGCCATCTCCATCAATAGAACTTAAGTAATACTTGTTATCTTTATTTAATGAACAGTTTAAGTTAGGCCTAGAAGTGAAATTTTGTACTTTGGGTAAAAGAGGGGATTTAAATCTGCAACTCTGAGTGTCTTGCTGAATGCTATCATTAGGTTTTCATTGGACTTTGCAGTTTGAAACCATTGTGTTATCACATCAAACCATGTACAGATAAGGTAACTTTGAATGATAGAAAGTGACGTGCTTAATGCCCACATGGATGACATTAAGCACTATATAAGCAGTAACCTATTTTAAATGGAAATTTATACACAAGTAGAGTCAGTATTTTTATTCAATTTCTTTGAATTCTCAGACAAAAAATGCTCTTTGAGAGTTTTCAAAATTGTGTAAGACTGCTTCTCAAGATTGTATTGTTGTAAATTTTCAGGTGTCAAGAGTGTGACAGCCATTTACAACTATTACAAAAAATTTGGGTACAAGACAATTGTAATGGGAGCATCGTTTAGAAACACCTCACAGATTCTAGCATTGGCAGGATGCGACAACTTAACAATCTCGTATGTGAATACTGAATAAATTTTAGGATTGTACTATGTTTTTTAAGATCATACCTTAGATGAAGATATGATGAAAGAGAAATAGAATAAGAAAGAGAAATAAGGAGAAAATAGAAAGAGTTATTCTAATTCATTAAAATTGCTGATTTGCTGTATAAAATTAATTTTGTAGATTTGAATATTTCTTGATTTTTTTACTGAATGACTGACGTTTTCACTTCAAGCAACAAAAAAAGTCATTGCCTCAATCTGCAGGGTATAGCAGTTCTCGACAAGATTTTACAAGTACCATGTTATTTTGATCACTTTTTCCACTTGTAAACCTCCACTTTGCTTTTAATGGATGCTATCTCAAAATGTAACACCCAAGCCTAGAGTCCACAAAAAATTAGTTTTTTCTCCCCGTTGAAGGCAAACCCTGAAAAGTCTAATTGCAGATCTTCCCTAACCTGGTGGCAATATCTGCCATTCTCTGCGGACTGGTCAGTGCAGAGGGAAAAGCTTTGTGCCCTTGTATTCGTATATAAACTCGCTATTTCTTACTAGGACTAACTTCCATGCTATTTTTAGGCCTAAATTGCTAGAAGAACTCAAACAGTCAAAGGTTATTGTTCCAAGGATGCTGAGTGACGAGACTGGTAAGTCAACAGGGGAATGACAAGTTTGTAACATTATCATATGACTGAATCATATGACAAGGAAAAGCAAAACATTTTGAATAATCTCTCTGTCAAGTTTCCCAGGTTTTTGCTCAAGCTTGTCTATTGGCCCTGAAGGTTCTGATGAAGATTAATATATTAACATTAATAAATTCTTGATTGAATTATCATATATAATCTTTTTAGCTAAAATATGATAAATAGCCACTTTAGAAACTGTTGGCATTAGCTATTTTCAATAGATGTATAGCAGAATAAACACTTCTTTTAACCTGAATCTTAAAAGCCTTCCCCTCTCCAATAAGCCCCCTATATAATTTCAAAAAAGTTAGAACTCTTCTCCCTGGTGCTTGATAAAGCTTAATTAAGGTACCGTAAATCCTCTAATTGCCCCCTCTCGAAACCCCCCCTCGAATAAGCCCCTACCCTAGAACTACAAATTGTCAATAAGCCCCCTCTCGAATAAGCCCCCTTTGCTACCGTAAATTCTCGAATTGGACCCCTCCATTTGATGTCTTTTGCCATCTGAAGTTGCCTATGGCGTTTTATTGAATTACCACAACCAATTCATACTGTTGGTAGTAATTAATTAAATGCTCATAAAGAAATTCCTACTAAAATAGACGAGGTCTTTTAATAATGTCTTCTTAATGTCTACAATAATCTTTTAAGCCCCCCTTGTATAAGCCCCCCCCCCTCGAATAAGCCCCCATCCAAAAACATCAAAAGTAAATAAGCCCCTAGGGGGCTAATTCGAGGATTTACGGTATTTAAGAGGGGAATTATTTAGAATAGCGGCATTTATTACCTGATTCTAGCTGCTTAGTTTTAAAATCAAAGGGCCGCATTGACGTTTTCTAGAATTTGTTTCCTTTTGCGATGTTAGGTCAGTTTCACGTTGTAAATGCAAACTTTTTTACCTTCAGCTCAGTTGAAAGAAATACAAAAGGTCCATCTGGATGAAAAGTCGTTTAGGTGGTTGTTAAATGAAGATGCAATGGCCACTGAAAAGCTTGCAGAGGGTATTCGCAAATTTGCTGAGGATGCTGTAAAGCTGGAAAATTTCCTCAAAGAAAAGATGTTGCAATAACTCAAGGAACTATATTCTTTATAAAGAGCTACCAACAGTGGGCTTATTTACAAGTAATATCATCAGTAATATTCACTGTTATATTATCTGTATCTGTATGTGTGATGTATTACTGATATTATGTATATTTTTTCAAAACATGCGACTTTAGTTTTTCCTGGTATTCTCAAGTTTTCGACATAGAACTTGATTTCTAACATGAGTCTATTTAGCACGAGTACAAGCCTCTGGCAAAAGTAGACCCCCGTCAGTGACGTAACAGATGGCGTGACAATCTGTTTGTTCTTTGTTCTCATTAGCTAGGGGGAGCTGAGTTAAAGAAGCTCCAGCCGAAGAGCTTCAAAGGTTTTTGAAAATTAGACTAACTTGAGCGATGTCTTATAGATTTGGATATAAAAATGGTTAGGTGGCCCCTTTCGGTTGAGGGCTCTTAGTTATCTTACTAAGGTGCCCTAAACTTCGTTACGCCACTCTTCCCCGTGCTCTTCTCCCAAGATTATCATATTGCCGTATCTGAAGCTGCAACAACAGTATGTCATCCTAGCCCTAAAAGTAGTGCACCTAGTTAGACCTGGTTGAGCAACAACAAACTAGAAGTAGGTATACTTTGCTTTTCCAAGCATGTTTTAATTGAATCTGGGGGAAAGGTACAATTTGCATTTTCCTTGAAGAAAATAACATGGTGCCTTGACCATCTTCTCTAGTATCGATTGAAATTACGACACAATAAACTTAAAACGGAACGTTAGATGTTTAGAAATTCCTAGAAATACGAACAGTAGCTATTTATTAGGTAAGAATGCTAAGAGAGAGGGAGAGGATTGAATGAAAATATACGCCTTTGTAAATCAGGGGAAGGGAGGTTAAAAGGACAATAAACCCCCCTCCTCTCGGAAGTTTTTTATCGCAAGCTCACATCAAATGGGCATAGAACAAATATTAGCAAAGAATGTCCATTTTCCCTTGCACAATGGGAAACACTGATAATGCTCATTCCTGGTTGATACCGACCAAAATTCCCATTAAACGAGAGAAATGATTTACCTTCAACAACCATACTGGAAAGAAAGGAAGCTGCGATTACAAAAATTATAAAGGGGGAGGGTCGTCAGCCGCAAAATTTGCAGACCTTAAAATGGAGAGTTGGGTAAGAAAATCGGGTCATATAGATACACTACTTTTATAGAAAACATAATCTAGTATTTTTATCCCTCTTCTGCTAATTCCAACCCCTTTATTGACATCGATGTTTTTCTTAGAGATAAAAATTCAATCGTTCCAAGTTTCAAGAATATTTCAACTTGACAGGAAGTCGACCCCTTGTTCATCAACTCCCCCGGGACATTCTATTTCAAGTGTAACCATTTCAAAGTTCTTAACCCTCTTTGATTTTGCTCAAATTTTGTACAAAGTTTATTTAATTTTTGAATTGGGGTATGACCCCTCTTGTGGTATAGGTATTTGAAATAGGTCAGAAGGTCAGGGAAGGTCAAATAAGGGTCATGATAAGACATTTTAGGAAACTCCAAAGAAGAGGATCATGTTGCAACATTCGGGATCAACGTTATGTGCACAAAGGCGAAGAAATTTGAGTTATATCTTGTAGTGGAACTATTACACATTAGAACGAAATAAAGTGATTTTAAGCGCATGTGTCGTATATCTGATTGGCTAATGCCATACAATTATCCTTTTCTTTAGTACAAAGTGTGTGTATGGATTAAAGATGAATTTCCACAGCAGTAAAAATTAAAGAAGCAGAAATAAAAGCTGCCGACTGCTAACGACACATATAGTTTAAGTTCTGCCATATAAAATTTTTTCGAAGTTGTTTCATGTCTTCGATTTTGGGAATCTTTCAACCATGTCTTTGATCAGTGGCAGCGCCTACTACTAGGCTTTGGGGCAAAATAAATATTTTTAAGCCCATGCCCTTTTTACCACCAAAAACGACCATTTACCAACAGGGAACGCAAATTTTACTTGAAGAGAACGCTCTTGACTAACTTTGGTTACGTAAAGGCAGTTTCAAAATGATAGCTTATTGCAAAATGTACAACTATGAACAAATTCTTTTATGGCTATGAACGGAAACGTATCCGAAAAATGTTTTCATTGGCTAAATTTGTATGAAGTGAAGTTACCGCTAACACTCAGCGTAAAACAGCGTTTGCAAGTTACTATTCAACTATATTCAAACAAAATTTAACAACATGTGAAACAACATGATAAATAAGCCGTGATAAATAAGTGAGACAACAGCCATAATACACAAAATACTTATGCTAGTCTACTTATGCTACTTAAGCTAAGTCTACTTATGCTACTTCAGTTTTTTTTGGGGGGGGGGGGCTCCCCCCGGAATCTCGGTCCTTGCATTCAACACCAAAGTAGGCAAAGGGGGCCTACAGTAGAAAAGGTTTCGTTGTGAATCATTAATAAATGCAACTTGAGTACGAGAACTTAACATACCACAAACTTTCTTCTAGTGACAGCTACCAAATTTTTTGTTTGGAGTCAGCTTCCCTTGAAAACAACCATGATTCTTCGTTGAAAAAGGATCGTTTTAGGCCGTACGACTAACCCAATTTCTTGCTGTAGCTAGGCCATCAATTCGTAAAGACAAATGGTTTTGTGGGTGAAGGTCGCTTAAACTCAGCTCGATTACAATTGTGTCTTATTCTCATGTGAGTATCACTAGCATCAAGAGACACCCCAGTGGGACATGGAAACCCCAGTGGAAACCCCAATGACAAAACTCGCATGCACTATAAATCCTATGAGGGAGGCATTGATAAGAAAATGCCTCGAGAACTCATGCACGGCTGACCTATTGGAATAAAAGTTGACTCGGTTTTTTGATATTCAAATAACAGGGTGTGTAAAAGCCGGGGCGTGTCTGTCAGAGGTCTATTGGGAAGTGAGATCCCTAGTTTTTCATTCGTTGGTCCGTAAAATTGCAGTTAAACGTTCTGGGCTGTTTACTACACTGCAAACATTTATGAAATCATTGGACACCAAAAAATGGACTGAAGGGCACTGCATGTATAGCTGAAACACATTTGACTTGCTCGGCAACTTCTAAATAAACTGGCCGATGGGTCTCACTTTAGCTAAGGTTTCAGTTACGCCCCTAACCCCTTCCCATCTTCTAGGCTCAATCTTACATGGAGATGAGCGAAGTAGAGATTGGGTTCGAAACAAAGAAGAGGCTCACAAAGACAGATGTTGGTTATTATCCTAAATTCAGTAAATCACAATTTTCATCTTAAATGCCACTGATAGAAAGTACAAGAGAGTTTTACACCAATAATGTTTGCAAATTGTACCTTTTAATACACCGCGCGGTTTTATAAGGAGAACATGATAATTGAGATTTATAAAATATTAATAAAAGGCATTCAGATAGATGCGCCAACACTAACCCGGCCATAGTTATTCATTACGCTTAGAAGCTTCAATAGGCAGAACGGCAATACTCACAGCCGTCAGGTTCATCTCATTCAGTCTAGCTGGCAATATTTCTTCATTTAATGAGCCATTTTTAGGGTTCAAATTTTGAGGTGGTCCAACATTAACGTAGTTACGAAGGAAATCTGAGCATATGGGTAACAAGCTGATGTTTGGCGGCTTTATTTTTTTTGGGGGGGGGGCACTCTAAATACCAGTGAGGGGCAGAAGGGGGAAGAAGGTTAAATTTAAAAATCCTATAATCGACAGACATGATTTCCATATAAAGAATCTCGTGGGAAAGAAAGAGAGCTGGAATAGCCCAACAATTGCCAAAGAGTCTAGATTAAATTGGTTAAAAAAATTGGTTTCAAACGAATTAAGCAGCTCAACTAATTAGAAACCTTTCAGCTTATGACACAGAGACAGGAGGAGTAGGGTTTAGGCTTCTCTCTTGTAAAGGCGCCAATTTAGGCTGGCTGGCAGAAAAAGAGATTCGATTGCAATTAATAGCAAGGGTTACCCTATACGTCTGCTTAAAATCAGTTGACAGCCACCAAAGTGGTTGCAGCAACCTGTCAATCAACAATTGACCAATCAGTGAGCATCATACTATTGATAGGCTGATATTGATTGGTAGATGGCTCAAGCCACTTGAGGATCTGATAGTTGCCTTTAAAGAACCCAATTCACTGCTCCAAACGCTAGTGCACTCTAATCCGATTGTTTGGAATTTTTAAGATTACGAAAATTTAAGAACAAAATGAAGAAATAACTCACTGGTCGGTTGTTTGAATTAGAATTTTGTAGCATTTCATCATAAACACAGAAAACTTCGTAAAAATGACACAAAACTTGAATTAAATCAAGGTGATAGATTCTCGTAATTTTTGGAAAAAGTTGCAGACATGTAAGCCATTTGCATAAAGGTAAAGGAACAGCCCATGGTTTTACAAGGATACGGCTATATGTGTTGCGTGTGAAATGCTTTGCGAAGTCGCGATAGTAGACGTGGCGTAACTTAGCGATACACAGCGTACAAGATTACTTAACCCCTACATTACGAGTGGCAATGGATGACAAGCCATTTCTTAAAACGTCTACGATCTGGAAAATTTAGAGTGAGAGTTCTAAATAACTGATCAAAAAGAGCAGAGACAGATATTCAAACTGCAAAGCAGGACACAGTACGTGTCTGACTCAAATTTTACTGCGAGCTCTTAAACGGCAATGTAAAGCAACTTGCAGGCACTTCGATATATCCAAGGCATGGGATATCTAACAGTGGAAAATACTAGTGAGCATAGCTTGGTAAGAGGAGATTAAGGAAGGCTCTGGAACACAAAAAAGAAAACATTAACTTTTGGTTCTTCAGTGGAAGATTTTGATGACATACTTTGGGTGGATTAATAGAAGTTACCAGAAATTTAAACCTACTGCCAGTTTGAGAGCCTATGCGTGGAAACCAAGCTTCTTCTTAGGCAATGGGAATAGGGAAGGGGGGGGGGAGGAGAAGGGCGAGATGGCAAGGAAGGAAAAGCAGGTTTACCTTCTAGTGCACCTTGTAACTCACACAATTTTTGGGAAGTTAGACCTCTAGCATCAAACAGTTCACAACCTTACTCATCGCAGTTTTTAAGCTTTTCGTGTTTATACAACAGCCAGTTAATCTAAAGGACATTATGCTAAATGGGTTACTAAAAACCGTATTTCGCATGAACAAAGTTCTCATTAAAAAGGGTATTGAAAAAATTTCCAAAGATTGGCATACATTCCACTCTCAACTGCAAACGTTCTGGTATTCATGGTTAAACTTTCCAACAATCCTCAAGGCTTGACTTCTTCGTTATGGGCGGGGTCAATTGTCATAGCAACAGTCTCTCTGTCAAATGCTCAGAGAATAATTCTTATCAAATTAACTAACGCCCCAAATCGCATTTAAGATTAGTTTTGATTGTGTATGGAGAAAGGGCTACTGCTGCCCTCAGCTGCATATGAAAAAATCTACCACAGCTGATCGTGACGTCACGATTCAACATTGCTGCTTTCACATCTTGACGTGGTCAACGAATCTCTATAAAATCAGAAAACAGAGTTATATAAGGGGTAGAATATGCCAGACACATGAGAGCAGGAGGGCGTATGCAGGGCTGGGCAATTAACTTCAAAAGGGGTTATATGCGAAATCCGAGTGTTGGAGGGCAGAACCAACGATAACTTTAATTATGCGCAATGTTCATTTTCTGGCAATGTAAAAGGTGAAAAAATACAGAATATTTTAGCCGCCACTGGTTACTAGAAATATATCAATATTTAAATCAATATTTGAAATAATGATGAAGGTCAAATGGAACAATAATCCAGCAAAATAATTTTCAAAAATGGCAGGGTTTTCAGAGTAAAGTTAACACAATTGTATTGCTTGAGCATCATTCAAGTCCTGACTGACCACACAATCATGCAGGCAAGAAAGAAACGTCCAAAGGGCCGGATGTGGCCCAAGGGCCGTGAGTTGCCCAGGTCTGGCGTATAGGGATGGTTGTCTGACCTGCCCTCACAAATTTCAGCAATTCTGTTTATTTTGCTATTGCTTTGTACTTTCTCGTGCCCCCTCTCTACCTGACAGCTATTCGAGCGTCTCTGGGGTTTCCAGCAATGTTGATAAGACGAAGCAAAGAAAAGGATAAGCTATAGAACTTTCCGCAAATGGCAGAGTGTGAATGTCACAATTTACTTCACAAGGACTTGCTTTGTAAAAACCTATTCAGGACAGGATAATACAAAAACAAGGAAATATACTAAGCTATAATTCATAAAAGGAAAGGGTTCCTATACTTCCTACTCACTTGCTCGTTTCAGAATTTTCCGAATTTCCATTATCCTCTAGTGTCAAAACAGGTCCATTTGTTGTGGCTTCCGCGTTTACCTCACTTTGTTCTGACACTTCTGAACTCTTCGTATCTAGCTGCCTTGGTGAAAGTCTCTGACTTGATTCCGTTGATTTCAGTGATCTCGGTGATCTCGGTGACCTTGGCTTGCTTGGTGACTTTGATTTCTTCGGTGATCGTGGTGATCGCGGTGATTCGACTGTCCCATCAGAACTTATATTGATAACCTGTCTGTTATTGGAATAAAAAGAACGCCAATTAAGACAGCAGCTGTGAAAAACAAAACGAGCATTTAGTTCAAAAAACTGAAATTTCATCAAAAATTGATAGTTTAAAATCATAAAATGACCATGATGTAACCGTTTTCATCAGTGCAATTTAAATTGTTTTCCCATATTTTGTTTCAATGTAGATTTTAGCATGGATCGAGTAGCGCTTTTCTTCTACAAATAATAAATACAACAATCGATGTCGAAAAGTCTTACAACCACCATTTTCCAATGTTGTATCCTATCATTCCTAACAACAACTTTAAAAAGGTTGCTTTACACTAAAGTGGCTCACAAGGAAGCTCTGCAACATCCAAGGAGCATCGAGAAAATTTTTGATGCGACGTTTATGCTATTTACCTAAACAATGAAGGGAACAGAATCAAACTTATCAGACAGATAAACGAAAACTGTCAAAACGCTCTTGAAAACAATTTGTGCCAGGGGAAGTTTCAAATTTTGGTGTTTTTATTGACCTTCCTTTGGACGCCTACAGGGAAGGAGAAGTGGCAGAACATGGAAAAAGGAAGGAAAAATATGAAAAAAAATGATACTGATCTGGGCGCTCTTAGGACAAGTTACAACGTCTAGCTGACAAGTATGCAGGACAAGTCAAAGGTACAAATGTTGAAAACGGTTTCAATACCTCGACACGGTTACAACTGAAACACCACTCTTAGATGGGCTATGGGCTTCTTTTTTTGATGACATCACTTCCTGGTTCGGTTTAGCTGCAGGTAACTCATTTCGATTCTGTGAAAACATTTCAAGAAATACTTTAATTGAAGTGCTTTTCTATAAGAGGCTTTGTAAAGCGATTATATTTGATCCTAGCAGAAATTAAAGTCAGGAAAGAAAGTTGACTTTATTTATGACAATAGGCAAGCATGTACAAAAGACCCATTAGTAAAGCCAAAAACCCACTCTGGAAAACGATCCGCGGATCGGATCAGATCGTGTTGTTCTGATCAGTTCCGTTCGATCTGCAGATCGTTTCAGATTGGAATTCATGACGCAAGTGCTCTATTGTTTAAAAATTCTAATTCGATTTTGATCAAAAGAAAACCACTGTACCGGAACGGTTCAAATAAAAGTTTAAATGATTTCAACTTTCTTTCGATCCGTTTCGATTCGTCGCGGATCAATTTTTGCATCCAAAGCGCGTGCGCAACACAAAATCTGATCCGATCGGCGGATCATTTTCCGGAGTGGGTTTTCGGCTTAAGTTTTAAATTGACCGAATATTGAAAACCCCATAAACTTCAAGCCTACTTGCTGATAACAATATATGTGCAAACAACCAAAACCCTAAAGAATATTTTACATTGCATACCTTACCTCAATGTCTACAGATTGATTTAGGAAGATTAAACCAAGAATGAACAACTATTTTTGCTTGCTTTTCTTTAAAAATTCAGTACTCTTTAATCTCTGGTGTGAGCGAAGCTTCAGTAAAGAACCCTTTCTTTCTAGAAAAGTTCAAATTTTTACTTGCTTTATATCGATGTGATCAACACATTTAAACATTTTAATTGCTATTTGTGCAATGTGTTTGAGAATAGCTCACATGAAGCCATTCGGGTTATCTTTGAACCAATGTTTAGAAATAAACACATGTATACCTCCTTCTCAACTTCCGGGACCGAGGCATCGATGACAACAAAGCCACCTACAACTTGTGACGTCACACGCATAGGATCGTCACCAGACTCCACAACATCAACTTTGACATTTCTGAAAGATCAGAAGCCAGGAATAAGCCATTTATACAGAGCGGATATGAAAAATGATTTGAAATTTTTTGTGAGAGTAAAAAATGTGTTGGGTTGATGGTATTTTCAGCTTAACAGTCGAGATTTAAATATTGGATGTATATAATAAGAAATTTTGAAATTTCCGATAAATTTGTTTGAGCAAAAAACTATGCAGTAAGTCAGATTGCAGATTTTGAACAAGGAAATAAGAATTCCTTGGCAAACACTATCATAACTTGATAATCCTCGGGAAAAAACAAACAACAAGAATTGCATGCAGTACCAATCAACGTTTCTCCAGAAAAAAGGGCTTGAGATATCGATTCGTCAAAATAAAGTTAAACGGTTGAGGTGTCCGAGAAAATATTTTGCTGGTTTTCATCTTACTTGCTGTTTGATTGCTTGTTTTCATCTTTTGTTCCTGAGTTGCTTTCGACATCTTTCTCCATTTGTTTGCTTGGCTCGTTTGAGTCTTCTGTCTCTGGATTTAATGTTGTCTCGATCCTAGGAATGTCACCTTTGCTGAAATTCAATATTTTATATTACAAATATGTCGATTTTGTATGTGTTATCAAAGAGAATTGTTGTTGAAAGCAAAGATAACCTCAGATTTAAAAAAACATAAGCATTTTGATAACAAAAATTAGTGTCTATGACTCGGCAGTGGACTCGGCAGTGGATAGAATACCAAAGAAATAGAGCAAGATTGGGGTAGTTCATAGCAACAAGCTCTTGGAAATGTTCTCCAAACTTTGATAATTGTAAAAGGAACCCCAAAGTTTTCTAACGGGCCTGCAAATTGAATTAATGTATTGCATGTAACTTAAGAAATCAAAAGGTGGCTAAATTGACAGAAACTCGCCAAAACTTTTCTTACTTTAAAAAAATTGGAGTAAAGAATCGTAAGAGAAAATTTCGAGATGACGAAATCAATTTATTCAAGAAAAAAGGAAAGAATAAACATAGTTCAAATGTAACAGTGTTATCTTTCACTTGCAAGCAAAAAATTTCCTTGCAGTGACTTGTTCATCTGTAGTTAAATATACCTTTCGTACAGATGGGAAGGTTCAATTGCTGAATTTCCCAATAAGATTGACAAAAGGAATTTATAATACCTAAAGAGACGTCAAGTGACAGATGTTCGTGGGAGAGTGAAGGGTTAGAAATTTCCAAATGACAATAAGCCAACTGTTTTTTGTTCCAAAATTGTACTACGCCTTTACGTACAGAACCTTACCATTATATTGTTTTGGTAAATTGCATTATTTTCAGCATTGAATTTGTGTTAAGTCATTTTCTGACGGAAATAAGCAATGGAATTGCAAGTTAGATTCCACAACCCCGGTATTTACGTACCTGCTACCTACGGTATCAATTTAAAACACAAATCTAACCCCTACCAACGCGAAAGAGTTTCTCTCTGCAAATTGTAATGAAATAACAAATATTCTGGTTGTAATAGAAGAACCCTAACCTGTTGGGTGATGTTTTGTCATCAGGTTTCTCCGCTTCGGATACGTCTTCCTCCATTTTATCATCTAACGACACATAAAAGCATTACGGGTAATTAACTGTACTTGAATCAATCCAGACAGATAATAGGGGCTCAAAGAAAGGACATAAAGCAATGCTAAAGAGGAATGAAATTGGCAAGGAGCAATTTTTAACTGCAGGCGAAAACAGGCATCGCAAAGCAAGGTATAGAAATAAGACATCCGGGTATGAGTTGATACCTATAGAAATAATTATGAGCTCCTTTTCTCAAAAATCAACGAATCAACCACTGACCTTCATTTTCAGCTTTGTCTTCACTTTTCTTCGATGATTCCAGTCGAAATGCATCGCTGCTGTCTTCATCCATGGCAACAGGCGACTCTGGTCCGGCTTTTACATTGTCCGCATCTTCATCACTGTGTTAAATGAAATAACGGTTAGTGCTTTAAAGTGAGTGGCTTATTACTTACAACACTATGGAACGTAAAATGAATTTCGGGCGTATGTTTTGTTGGCTACCAAGTTTAACGATGGTATCAACGTCCTTGTAGTGTTTGTTAAGTAATTAGTAGGTAGCGTAATAGGTAACTTGTCTTGAAAATTTCTAGTGGAATATAAAAAAGAAGTTTAACGATCATAATTTCAAGTAAGCATGGCTATTGTGACGTCGGTTACACCTTCACAATTACCACACTATTCTATGCAGAGTCACTTTGCGCTCGTCCCAGTTTCCTTTTGTTATCACGTAAAAAGGATAGGCCACGAAAAGGCTAGGCCAATAAAACGTGCATGATCCAAGAAAGACAGCATTCTTAAGTTCTTCTTTATTTGACGTACTAAACCTGATTTAAAATTTGATAACAAGCTTAGCTAAAGAACATTTTAGACACGTACCACGAGAATTTCGTGATATCCGTGAAATCTGCGAACCCTTGTTCATCGGCAACATCGACAACCGAGGTCGCCTCCGAATCTACCCAACCAACTGCGGCGGCATCTAAAGTATCCATGGCAACTGCTTCACCTTCAAAAGTAGCGGTCCATTCTAGAAGTGATTGGAGCAAAGTTGAGGCGAAATACCTTGCTAGCAATAGAGAAATACATATCAAATGAATTCAAGATTGTTAAGGTATAATGTGACAGCGTTATCTTTCACTAGCAAGCAATGGAGTTCTTGCAGTGACTTGTTCGTCTGTATGTTGATATCCCTTTCGGTTAAAGGAGAAATTTCAAGTGTTGAAATTCCCAAAATGATCAACGAAAGGACAAGTGTATCCAAAAAGATTTAAAATTCGGAATTATGAAGTTTCGATTAGTTTCTTCCAGTCGCTTAGAAATAACGCGTCTTCCCATCAAAATGCGTCGGAGACAAAGAATAATCCTAGACGGCCTACTGAGATACACACATTTCAAACGATTTCTTATAATTTGGGCAGTCTTGAGCTTTAAGGCTTACCAGCCAGGATAGCGTGGGAAAATAATTTTCCTCCCAACAATTTCTTTCAAACGCACAGCCTGTATCCCTGGGTGAAACACTTCAGAGAGGACACTTTGAAAAAACATAAAGAGGGAACAAAAATGAGAAAAAATGACAAACCTTCAATATCCATATTCTCATCTGTCTGTTTTGTGTCCTTGTTTTCAGATTTTGCAGTGATTAAGGGGCTATTTCGTTTGACCTCGTCTGCAAACACAGCCTCTTCGTCGCTCGAACTAGCTGACTCATCGCTGCTGTTATCAGACTCGTCACTGTTACTCTCCGCAGGTCTGCCAAATAAAAGACATCACCTTTGAAGTTATTTAACCACAGCATGCTCTAATTGTTTAAACAAAAAACCATTTTCACGGTTTGGGCTCAAGGAAGAACACAATTCCGGTAGCGCCACGCTGTTTAAGGCACCTTAGTTTAAGGGCCCCCGAACAAAAAAGGCCCCCAAATGATTTTATATCTGTGTTTTGAAGACTTTTCTCAAGTTCACCTCAGTTTCAAAACTTTTTAAATTTCGTCAACTGAAGCTTCTATAACTCAAGCTACACCTAGTTTAAGAGAAAATTCTTATTTTCGTATTTTTGTATTGTGTTTGACATGCTTTACAGCATCGTAATGGGGGTCCGTCTCAGTGTTTTCCATCAGGGCCCAGAATGTCTCCGTTACACCGCTGCACATTTCTGGACTCTGCATAAAGTTCACTTTGAGGCAAATTGTTCTGCTGAAGCCTATTTGCAAAAGACACTTGAATAAAAAGACTTCCGCTAGCAGAAAGTGTATGATTGCAAATACAGCCATACATCGGAAAAAGCATACTGCAGTATGAATTGATAAACCCTCCCTCGGCTTATCATAACAGTAAAACTCCTCACCTTCGTTTCATATTTGCTTTGGGGGAGTATTTCAGCTCTTTTTCTTCCCAAACATCCTTAAGAGAAATACATGCTATAAAAATATTTTGAAGACTTTATCAACATCACAACATTAGGCTTGCTGAAACCGCATTCAACAAATGCTAAACATTTAGGGTGATATCAACCAGAGGATAGATACCCCGGTTAGTCCAGCATTTTTGACATCTCATACTCTTCTGTGAAACATCCAAAAACGCACACAGGTAACAAGCAACAGGTAAACTTTTAGCATTTCAGGTAAAATTTATGCAAAAAGATGTCACACGAGAGACTACGAGAACAGGGACAACAGAGAAATCACTAACACACACTCTAAAACTTACAATAGAATCATTTCCCCATTGCGAGCTCCCGAAACACTGTAAATACGAATGTAAGACTTGCGAATGATTCAATAAACGAATGTTTTTAGGCATGTTTACATTACCCTAGTCAACCCACACTCAAATAAGGCTTTCCATAACAATACAAGAAGATCATTTTTATTCAATTTAAAGTTCAAAAGACAATTGTTGAGATAGCGAAATGGCAACGAATAAACTGGGAATTGTGTTATAGCTAGATTTTGTAGAATCACACGAATCTATTCCCCTGCATCCACCATTTCTCCATCTTAACACCCCACCCCTGTAACACTTGCAGACCTTATACGTACTGCAAATGTATTCAGTATTAAGCACTTTAAAATACCTATCACACCATTTGCGATGAACTAGAGCGTTGCAAAAAGCATTAATATCAACTTGCTTCCTATGGATTCGATTAGCATTGCGTAGAAATTTCACACAGGTCTCGCAGTAAATCGCATGGTGATAATCTGTAGAGGTTTCTCAATATTACGTTCAAGTTACCTGATACAGTGAAACTTGGCTACAACTGGCATTTACAGAAGGGATCTCGGAAGCAGGGGCGGACACTTGATCAAATATTGGGGGGCAAGCCTATTGTTTTAATAAGATGACGTCATATTTCCCATTGTTTTAGAACAAAAGACCATTGTCCTCCAAAAGATTGGGGGGGCGGTCGCCCCCCAAGTGTCCGCCACTGCTCGGAAGTTGCTTTTGACGAGGAAATTTATACTAATGTTCAGCAACGAATTATGAAGAATATTTTCATAATCACAACTCAAATTAAAGGAAAATTGGTAAATTCCCAAACTTAGTAGATGTGTTGAACCCATTTGACTTTGAAATAACCGAATCAGAAAACCTGTCAAGGCTTTGTAAAAATATTCAGCTATGGAACTAGACAACATCTGATAATAAACAACAAAAGTTACATACAAATAAATTCAGTTTCAAAATCTTGGCATACAGTAAAGAACCGAAATGGAATAGAGAGAAACCTTTCGAAGAAAACCGGAGGAAAATGGCAATTGTAATTTTCTCACCTCTTCATCACTTCCGCTATCATCGAACTGGCGAATTTTTTCATTACAAACAGCTTCAAACAACTGCGCATCGGGCTGAAAGGAAAATCCCTGATAACAAGCGTTTCTGAAAAAGACTAGCCTTATTTGTCTCGCACCAACAACCCCGCATACATACCTAAGGGCACATAAACACCAACGACTTAACGGTAAAAAAATTACACCTAAAAGAGGATGGCATGAAACAGAGGCCGTAATCTCTCCTCTCCATAGTGATCAAGAGAACTACGCCTTAAGATTGAGACACAAATAATTATTTTGCAAGCAATTAAAAAACCAAAAATTCGAATGTTTGTAAATTTGCAAAATTCGTTACATTTTGAAATAGCACCATATAATTTTCGGATCATTTATACTTACTTTGCCCTGCAAAAAACATTTAATTTGTCTTCTCTCACTGCATCTAATTATGATGTAACTCAATTTACAAACACGTTCTGTCACGAAATGAATATTTTCATAGATCATATTTATACGATCTTTTTTTCAGCTACAAAATTTTTGCATCTTGCCTGCGAGCTAGAATGGTTCTTAAATTGTTCTTAACTTTTGGATCTGTGCCAAGCACTCTTATAAAATATATTTTTATAAAATTTGCATGTTCTTAAAAAGAAACAAAAAATACATACTGTTTCTTCATTAGCATTAATTGAGAAATCGACGTTTCCAATTTCATCAAACGGGTTACTGCAATAAAAAAGCATTTTATTAAAGATCGTTTGAAGGTACGAGTGAAAGAGTAAAAGAGTGAGAGAGTTAACTATAAGATGGAATTAGAAAAAAATTGAGAAAAACATGGTTAGTGTAAAACCAATATTGAATAAAAAAGAAAGTAATTCATTTATAAGAAACATTTCATCAAAACAGGTGCTTCAAGCGAAAAAATTTCAGAAATGTTTGTAAGAACAGTTTATGATTGCTCTTGGAACATTATCAAATACAAACACTTATCGTCATTACACTAACAAAATAAGAATTGCAGTGAGATAGAATTAAAGTTAAAAAGCTTTTGGTTTTTGAACCAAATAACTGAATCCACTTTGAAACTGTAAGAAAATATTGCAAAAATGTTTCCTATCCTTAATTTTATGTTTTATGGCACTTTTGTGCATTGTGTAAGCAAAACAGAGCAGCAGAAAGAACTCTTTGAATTTTAATGAATTCGACCTTATTTAGAAAGAAACGAAACAACATTTTTTACATTTAATAAACATTTAAAAGTTAAGGAACTTAAACTATCGACAACTTTGTTAATTTTCACCATATAATTGATTTGAAAAAAAAACCTTGAGAGACGCTACGTTAAAAACACTTGCATAGAAACAGCCATGATTCAAAACCTATTATTTCATTGAGGAGATACAAATTTTTTTATTAGGGACTCTAAATATGTCAAATAACTCTGCTTATATCTACGTTAAATAGAAATTGTATAAAAACAGCCAAAATACAAATTGTTTGTTTCTAACGTGGGGACATTTCCTCTAAAGAACGCCGTGGTATTTTTTAAAAAATCAAACTTCTGGATGCGGCGTTTAATACAGGGTGGCGTTTATCAGAGAGAGACGTTTAATACAAAATGAACAGTGCGACAAAAAAGATAAAAACAGACTTTGGACAATGTTTCTTAAATCTAAACATGTACTAAATACTTTTTGAAAGATGTTGACAAAAGATGTGTTCACGTTACGGAAGTATCAAGGAAATTCAAAGTCAATGTCTCCGTCAGAGGTCACGTCTATGACATGAAAACTTTCATAGCTTTCGAAAAGTAACTACTCGTTATTTCTTGTTTGGTCTGTTTTCTAATGAACGCCGCTTTTCAAGATGCGGCGTTTATTAAAAATGGTTGGCCGAAAGTGAGGCATTTAATATAGGGCGGCGTTCATTAGAGGAAATACGGTAAAGAAATTAGATAAGTCAGAGAGTGTTTGCTTATTGGAAGCGTAACGGCAAAGAAAACGTACTCAGATTTGCCGATTTCATTAAGATCATCCTCATTATGACCAAAGGTCTCGATAAACTCCGCTGACATCTGCTGGACCTGATAATTTGAAAAGGCCTGGGTAACAAAAGAGCATAAAACAGATATTCAACCAATTGTGGCAATATTATTCACAACATAAAAGTTAACAACATTGCAAAAAGTAAGGGTTTCATCAACATGTTGATTATGCATTCCCATTGGGGTTAAATAGGGAAAGAAAAAACCAAGGGGGGTGGCTATGGCAAGGAGAGAGGTTGCAGGGTTCGTAGGTGAGTGAAAGGTGTAGTGGAGGTCTGGGTTGGAGAAGGAGGGTTTGTGGAGGAAAGTAGGAGGAAGGGGAAAGAGGAGGCGAGAGAACGGAGGCTGACATGGGGAAGACAAGGGCGTATTCATATATTTTACAGAGATACATGTTCCTTATTTCTAATGACAAGCATTTAAATGGGGATTGTGGGGGTACTCAAATAAAAAATTTCAGTAAAAACTATTTTAACTAGATTCAAAACATTTCTCTAAGAAAAATTCAGATTGGAACCAAGACATTGTACCTTAAACAGTCAACTGCAGATCAGTTTTAGCCCATATCAGGGCTCGTTAGTACTGCCTGGTTTTACAAGGGCTTAAATATGACAAAGGCCAGCCGGTGTTAATGGCAGTACAAATGAAAGTACTGTGCAAATTCCTATTCAGTTATACAAGTATAATACTTGGGAATAAACTTCGGCAAAGATTCAAAGACAAAAATGATAATATTAAGCACATATATTTTGTAAAGTAGACAGATAATATGGA
This sequence comes from Rhopilema esculentum, assembly GCF_013076305.1. The sequence goes on from NW_027018659.1 coordinate 3,917,928, forward strand.
AAAATCAGATTGAATGAAAGCGATCAATACCTGTTGTAACGAATTTTCATATTGCAGTATTGGCACGGATTTGAAAGTACCATCATCATCATCTTCCGAAGAGGAATGCATCATTGGAGAGCTAAATTGCTGTGAAAACACAAGTATGACTTATTTCGGGGAAAACTTCCCTTACTTATTCAGTAGGGAGAGGATTGGAAGAAATATTTTCTCTACTAAATATTTTTAAAAATAATAATGATCAGATGTTTTTTTATTTTTATTATATTTGGAAATTATTGAACAAGAGGAGGAATTGATTGAATGATGGTGGAGAGATTTAAAGAAAGAAGGTAAGGGTGACATAATAAATTAGTGTGGCCGGCAGAGAAGTGAATTTATGGGAAAACTGAAGAGAGAAGTTTATAAAAAAGAAAGGGTAAGGTGAGAAGGAGAAGATGTGCTTAAAGCATCCACCCTTGAGACATCCCTATATATATTTTTGAAGAAGAAAATTTTAAAACTTTTCCAAGTTGTTCTAACCATGCGTTATGAAAATCCCATTCTAAAAAACAGTTTATTCAAAATTTGCGTAACCTGGCAAAAATGGAACAAAAAAAGGAGCTGAGTTCTGTTATTACTTAGCGATAACAAACATAATCATTTCGTTTTTTCAAATTTGCAGGCAAAAGGCTAATATGACATTTGGTTAGAGAGATGCAGAGCTTTGAAAGTGAAGTTATGAGAGAAATTGAAGTTGTTGCTGCCGAGACCCGTTAATTCAATGGAATATTTAAAATAGTATTATAACATTTTTATATAGCAATATATAATATATATACATTTGATAACATTAATTTCAAACAACTTTAATGTGGAAAGCAATATATAATACCGCTTGAAAAAACCTTGATAACCTTACGTGAAAGTAAATTTTTCTCCATATGCTCTGATGATGAAATGTGGCTCCATACGTACTGCCTTTCGTAGAAAACTTCATTAAAAAGCCTTAAATCAACTCTACATTAAAAAAACAGAAATTTTGTGGATAAACTGCAAAAATAACTAACCATCTGTGTGGTATTCTTAACGTTTACATCATTGAGGGCTCCTTCAACGAGTTCCTTCCAGCTGGATCGTGCTTCTTCTGGTAAATCTAAGAAAAACAAGAGACACATTCATTTAGACTCGAAAATTACCCATGATATGAGACAAATCATTTACAAAACTGATAAAATGTCAAACAAAATACTCTTTTAACTGTAAGCTAACAATGCAGAGTTTTCAATGATTTCAAATAAAAGTATGAAGTTTTACTGAAACCAAGGCAAAAATAAATGTTTAAATTTTCATAATCTAAATCACTATAATATTTAACAAACCGTTGAAAAGTGATTGCAGTAACTCGCAGTTGGGTCCTTTTTCCATATTTGCGGCTAAACTGTTTGCAATTCGAGTCAAATGTCCCATGTAACCCCTTCGCTGACCGCCAGGAAGTAACCTAGTCAAAACAACACAAATTGTCAAAATTTTCTCGATTCTGCATTTAAAATTCTTGAAAAACAACACAAAGCTGTTGTCAAGCTTGATTACGAGTAGATATTATAATCAAAATTTACCCAAAATTGGGAAAAAATATGGTCGATCCTCGTGCGGAACGGTTGGAAACACTTTAGAAAATCAAAACTATTTACTTCTGCACAAGATGGCTGAAAATTGCCTTTACTATTGAAAAGAAAATGTCTGGATCGAAGCAACAGCGTTTGCATAACATGCGAATTCTTATCAATTTCTCCGCAATCAGATATTATAAAACATGGCTTTACACTTCTTCAGAAAATTTGTGAACAGTAAAAGAAACGGGGAAAAGGAGGCTATTGCATATTAAGGAGGTTCTACTTACTGCCGTGCTTCATTCTCCTCCCAAGCGGTTATAATCTTCGTTATCAGGGAACAATCGGATAAAAGCTGTTTGAAAAAAATAAACTTAGATAAACGATTTAAACGATTTCTATTTAGTTAGAAAATGAGTAAACTAAGGTTAATGCTCGAGAATTCGATCGCCGATAGAAACAAACATTTCAAAACATTTTTAAGCTTTTCGTCTGACACTCTCCAGAGTATAAAACATCAGTAAAATGGTCAACAATTTTGAAATTTGTATAATTAAATTTTATAAAATTGTTTGTCATAATCGCTTCTTAGGCCAAGCTTTAAGAATTTTGAAAAATTCGTTGACTAATCAGGCGCTGACTTGAGTCATAAAACAAGATATGAAAATCAGAGTTATTTTTGTTTGCTGGCAAGACTTCGTAAAAGGGGTTGGGGTAAATTTGGATTGGGTTGGGGTAGATTTGTCCGACAGCTGCCTCTTTCAGTCAGAAGGAATAACTTTAAGAGTATTTTAAAACCACAAAAAATTATAACCAAAAGAAAATTAGAGACGAAATGTCCATACATGTGTTAGTAATGGGTTGCTTTCATCTTCTGTGTTGCTACATAAAATCGAACTAATACAGTGCTCCACGTAGGTATGTAAAAAGTTGTTCCACTGATAATCAAAAAATAGATCCTGTAGAGACGAGAGTAGGTATGTTAAAAATGCATTTGAAATAACATAAAATAACGTAAAATACATTGGCATGCAGAAAATTCTAAATGACTTCACAAGTACCAGCAATTTCTTTCTCTAACTATATCTAAAGCAAACGAAAAGCAGATTAATTTAAGCTCACTTAAAGCATTTTTGGAGAAGTTTGGGTCAAAATAACAGACAAGGCTTTCTTGAAACCAGAATTTGATTGTGACAAGAAATGGAACATAATCATGCACAGGACAATCAGGGTCTAAAGTCGAAAAAATTGGTGGCATTACCAAAAAGGGCATCCAATTTTTTTGCAAAACGTAATCCTTTTTCGAAATAGAAAACAAAACTTTAAAAGAAAATTGCATTTCCCACAGTTTTGCATAAAAATTCCTGTTAAGCATTTTCCTATTAGCGCTCCAAAAAGAATGGTTGGATTTACTGCTAGTGCTTTTGGCTAGAATGAATGACGGGATTCTGGAAAGATATTATTAAATGAATTAGCCTTAAAAGAAACCAACAGAACAGATGTCATAAAGATATCTAAACAGAGGCGGTCAACTTGCCACATTGTCTAAATCAGCTTAAAAGCTTTAAATAATCAAACGTTGCTCCAATATTTAACAGTGGCGTTAGCACTTGAAGTTGACAAAAAGCTAACTGTTAACTTAGCCAAATTTTAGTACTGAATTATCCAAGCAAACATGAATGTCACAAATAGAACTGTAAAAAACTTAATGATAGTTCGTACGACAATGATGTATGAAGTGGATAAATTCATAAACCATGAGACCCTCCTACGGGTGGGGGGAACCCAACGTTTTTAAGGGAACATGAGACAACTTGTATTATAACGGAGATCAAGAGAACACTTAGAGGAGATCTCGAGAGATTTCTAGAGAACAGGGGAGGTTATTGAATATTTTAGGGAACATGGGAACACAGACCCCCCCGGGGCCTTAAAATTGGATAAAATGACTGGGATAAAAAATTGATAAAATGGCGGGGAAGAAAAGGAGTTTTGAAGGAGGACAGGGTTGAGTGTTGAAGACAAAGTATTGTCAGAGAGATGAAGCAGAAGTTTCATGAAGATCCTTGAGGTTTTGAAACACATTGACAGGAAAAGCTTTGGTTGCTACAGCTACTGTACCTGCTCTAGCATAGAAAATGTTTTGCAAAACGCCAGAACATTTGCTAAACAACACAAACAACGCACAAAAACACTCAACATGACTAAACGGCACAAAACAAAAATTGAGTATAATGTTTTGTGGAAGCTCTCTTTTTACTTAAGGAGAAATTGGTAAATTGGTTTTTTATTTTCATGGAGTGTGATATTAGGCCAGTTTTTGAACTGTGGTTGCAAAGCATGCAGGTTGCGTAAGATTCTTAATGAAACGTTCAGTCCTTTTGCCAGCACTCTAATGTTGCATGAAGTAATCAAAACATGTTTATTTGAAAAGAGACATACCAATAAAACGTTTAAGGTTCCTAATTCTGTTAATTCGCTATTTACATCCGGAGAACTGGTGGCTACTAAAGCTGATATCAACCATGCGACATGCAGTCGAACCCTTCCTAACGGTGGGTCGAGTGTGCCTACAGTTGACAGCATTGGGCTTTGCTGAAAAAGAAGAAAAGTTTGACAAAAACTCATGATTATCTGCTCGTTATATTGATCAACTTACGCAAGGTTGTTCGCGAGCAAAGATTAATTATTGTATACAGAGTGAACGTAACAATTGAATCGACAATCTTGGGTACAGTTGCTTGATGGTCACATTAAGCGTGAAACTCGAAGAAGGAACTTAGAAACCTTCCTGTTCTATAAACCAAAGCGTGTACAGCCCTGACTTTACGGTATGGAACACCATTTGATAAACACTATATGATGGCTAAAACAGCAATCTTCACTATCTTTGAATTCAGATACTTGATGACCACATTAACGTGGCCTCTACACGCAAACTACAAAAATCAAAGAAAATTTGACGCATTTTCTTATAAACAATATGGAATGAAACTCACAAGAAATACATACCGGAGGCGGTTCAACTAACAATGCGTGGAAATCTTTTAACCGTGATTTTAAAGCTTTGAGGGCACTCTGGATTCCTAAAAATCAATGCAGAATTATGAGCGGTTATGCGTAGAATAATAAACTGCAATGTATAAAGTGTTTTATGCGCATTCAATGTTGTCCTTGATGTTGTACTTAATGATTCGTTTTGATGTTGCGTTTAATGTTGCGCTGGATGCTGCGTTTAATGTTGCGCTGGATGTTGCCCTTGGTGTTGCATTCAATGTTGCGTTTGATGCTGTGTTTAATGTTGCGTGGAAGAGATTATCCACACCGTGGGGGGGGGGCGGGGGAGGTTGCATTGTCATTTTGATATTTTAGTAAATGCCTACGAGTAGAGGGGAACATTTCTCTTGGTACAAAAGATTATTCCACGAAAGAAACAAGCTGAGTAAAGATGAGTGTCTAAAACTAACTGGAAACCTTTGTTAGGTTTTCCCGTTTTTGTCTGCGTTAATTGCAGCCATCAAAGAAAAACACGATTTCAATGAAAAATGTTGAAAATAAATGCTTCTAGGTGGTAAACTGTAACAGGTATAAATTCTAAGGAAAACGGGAACGACACCAATGATACATTAAATACAGTCAATAACACTTCATTTTTGCTTTTTACCTTGTGCAATCTTTTCTGCGCTAACAGGTGTGAAGAGTTCTTCTAGTCCTTCTGGGCTGAAAAAAATGATATGTCGTTTCAATGACTGACAGCAACAACAAAATTTGGTGCGAGGGAAAATAGGATGGCCCAGTGGTTAGGGTCGCTGACTACAAACTCAAGGGTCCGTGATTCGAGTGAGAGTCGCCAGCTAAATGAAATACGTAGGAATCACGAGGTGTGGTCACGGCAAGTGGAAAGACCAGCTCGATAAGCATAGCTTTTCAGTGTCCAAAAACTAACTTCGGAAGCTAAGTAGCTAACAATACAACAACAAAGAACATTGTTTTCTCTTAATCAACCAGAACAACAACATCAACCACAAAAGCAACACAAGAACAACAACAGCAACAACACTGCCAACAAAAACAACAAAGTTCAATACACTGTATGACAAACTTAATCATTTTTAAGGTCAACTTTTTAAGTGCACCAGGCTCTAATAAATCCTTTTCTTAAGTTCTTCTCTAGACTCTAACAATTAATTAACTGTCATTATAGATAATGTCAGCTTTTTAGGAACATTCTATCAGAAAGCAAGCATCGAGCTTTGTTCATTGGTCATCGAACGAGAGAACCGGTTGTAGGGATCGTTTGACAAGCTATGACTTGAGAAATTTAAATAAGACGCTCATAGTCGGACTGATTCTTTGGCGAAAAGTTTAAGTAAATGAATTAAGGTTTATACAGATCTAGCTGGAATCTCTCAGACTTTAAGCATAAAATATAACGACATTTTCTTCGAAGCTTGAAAATACGATCCTAGGTTCGCAAAATGTAGGTCACAAAACGTAAGCGAAAGGAGCCTGCAGGCAAGCTTCATTAACGAAAAACAGGATCGCGGTCATGAAATTATAAGCATTGTGATTAAAGCCAAGTCGCGTATTTTAGAAGTATTAAATAATACGTTTTCAGGCTCATCTGAAAGTTGATTTTTGGTTTGATTCTGTAAAGATCAATATGGAGCAGCCAACGATAAAACCTATTCTTGTCTGGGTCAATGCTAAACTTTCAGATCACAAAAACACCGACAACATCTTATGGGAAATTAAAAAGTCCAGGGAGGATTCAACTTTGGCAAAAGAGCTTTTGAGATTCGCGGCATTAGCAATGATGGCCGTTTTAGTATTACTCCTGGGGATAATTCCTTTAAATGCTAGCTAAAGCAGCATTACTATAATCATTTATATCTTTACAGCTTTCTTACTTTCATTACTTTGTTGGAATGAATTTAAAGGAAACCACAACTAGGATGATATTAACATTTAAGGTTCGAAAAGGGCACGGTACCATATAGATAAGGATATTTTTTTTCTATCAATATTAAAAAGTTAAAACACAAAGGTTTGAGACATTTTACTGTGCCATCCAAAGCAGGAAAGGACACAAGGTCATCTGGTCCCTACTTTAGATGAGATAAGGATATGTCTTGCTTATTATGGAGTAAAGCTGCATTATTTTTAATTATGGCACATTGTTCTTGAATATATTTCTATATTTTGCAAATATTGAGTCAAACATTCTCCGATTGAAAACAAAGGCGAAATTAAAATCGAGCAGCTCAGTCTAGTTTTTAAAATTGGGGAAATTGTACGGAATATCCCTAGCAGAAGCAAAAGGAGAGCACTGTGGGGAGGATAATTGTTCAAGAAAATAAAAAGAGAAATACAGAAAGCTTGTGACAAACAGCTGCAAGGAATGCTGGAAAATATAATGTGGATAGGTGGGGACGAAGAGAAAACAAAAAGCTCATGATAAATTTGAGCTGTACTACACATGTTTATCAATTATTTATACTTACTTTGGTCTTTTAAATTCAATTAGAGAGAGCAGGACATCCATGCCATTCACGAGAGACGAGTCAGCATTAGGGCTGCCACGATCAGAAAGTATTCTGTCTATGAGGTCAGATAACACATCCTCCCTAGAAACAAATTTTCAACAAACAATTACCGAAAGTTGCCACTTTTGAAAATAACACTACATACTCGAAAAAAATCTCCAGGTATTCTTCAGGTGTGTGTAAATGTATAACGATAGGCAAGAAACAAAGAAACATGATTTGTAACATGTCATAGACGTTAAAGAGCATGCCAAGATCCTAGGCAACCAATGATATATATATATATATATAAGTTGGCCGCCATCTCCCTGAGATGTGTGACAACTAGTTTATCGGAATACTTGTACGGACTTGACATGTTCTGTGGATAATGTATAGCAGACTGTGGAATTATGGCTATATACATTTTTTTGAAACCATTCCTACCTTTCTACTACACTAAACAGTCCGCTTTGGTCTTCGGGGTCAGGAACTTGCGAAGGAGCCTCTCTACCCATTCGTATCAGCTCAATTAGAAGGTTTGAGGAGTTGCTGTGCATCTGCAAAAAAAGGAAGGTTTAATAAGTTTAGGCCACAGTTACGAAACATCAGAACAGTTAGGTCTAAGTCTTAGCTATCGAAGTACAACCCTGTGTTTATAAGAAATGTATATGGACTTTACAAATTGCACCTGCCTATTACCGATGTTCATCTGAGAGTATAAAGCAGTGACACTACGTCACAGATGGGGATGGGCATCAAAACACAGTCTCAAGACCTTTGAGAATTTTGCATTTTGACACGTGTCTTCTTCCAATCATCTGGTAACTATTCAAATGGTCCAACGTCATAACTGCTCATTGAACTGGTTATCCATTGAGAAAATCAGTTCAGCCAACAAAATGGTGGACTGGGCCATCGTTCAAACAAAGGAACCGATAGATCTGTGTCACTGAAAATGTCTGAGTTGCAGATTAGTTACACGCTGTAGTGGATTTAATATTACCAAGGAAAATCATGAAAACTGTACAATTTCAATTTTCAACTATTCCCACTACATAACACTCATATTTCTGGGCTTGTACTCCCCACCCTGAAAATCCATACCATCAATTCTGCCTCCATTCCGCATTGTACAGTAAAAGAATAAACGAAGCTATTATCAAATCTCTACCAAATTCTTGTCAGGTAACAAAGGCCCTCCCCGAGGTCCAAAACGATAGATGGAAAAATCTTGCTCACCTCGTGCGAATACTGAGGCCCAAGTCGCATGATCAGCTTCTGGACCAGCTCTTGTTCCTCCAGCAGCTAGAAAATCAATAAAGTACCATGAAATTTCACCAGAAAAAATTGTTATAAAGTATTGATTTCGGGTTATTGACGTCATCCTTAACAGCTCTATCGGCTATCTAAATTAAGCCTATGGCTTCAGCCAGCCTAGTTTCCAGTGTCCATAGCATCATTTATTTATTTAAAAAAAGAGTAAATTCTTACTAAATGTTAACCTGTTTTCAAAAACAACACATTGACATACAGGGTCAAGATTCCGCTACTCACATTCTCCATTTTCGTTTTCATTTCACTTGAATCGACAATGGACATGAGTTTGACAAAGACTTCCATCATAGCAGAAACCTCCAAATGATTTAGCAGTTTATCGATGACGTCATGTTCTTTAACATATTCAAAGACCTGAGAAAGTCAAAATAAAAAAAGCGTAAAGTTAACAGTAAAATCCCACATATAAGAAATTCTTTTTCTCAGGATCAGACCTGATACTTAGTCAGAAAAGGAATAAATTAATACATACACAAAAAAGGTCTGGCGAATTTCTTAAAAAAATTTCTTTTAACAAGAAGATAGTAGGATTGGCCTTGAAATGTATAAACATTATATATTTTAACCGAAATGTCATAATTATCATTTTTAAATATAGATTCACGGATTCTCTTTACTGGATGTTCAATGTTCTGATGCCGTCATTGTTATTAGTCTTTTAACAGAAAGTAATTAGTTTTACAGAGCTGTCTTCTAAATCCAATAAATTCAAAGATAGTTCTAAACAAGCATATGTAGAAAATGGACAAAATTCAGGCTCAACAGATTCTTCTATTATGGTAAAAAAACTTTGAAAAAGTCAGCCTGCAGTTTCTTTTAAGTGAATCTTTTATTTGCGGCTTTTGACTGTAAAGAATTCTGCACTGTTTGTTATCAGAAACAGGGCCGCACTTTCCGATGTGATTTTCCGAGCGTTTATAACTACCGGCTGTGATTTCCCAGCTATTCTCCTTCAAACTGTCTCCCATTTTAAGCCCAATCTCCACTTACGCATATATTTTTATCCTTCGGAAACTTTTGAAAACGCTAAACTCATAAGTATAAAAAACCAATCGTTGCTTAAACGATTGCTTTCTTTATTGCAGAAATGAAAAGTGGACGAAGATACTTCTATCTGTTTTCTCAATGCCAGTGTAAAGGCGGGCACAAATTAATTTGACGGACCAGTTTGGAAAACACATTAGTGTGGATGGGACCTAAGGCGGCAGTTTAAGAACTTTAATCGCATGTTTTGGAGCCTACACTTACGGCTATATCACTTGAACATCGGCTCAACATTTTCTTCTTTATACATATAGTGTTTTTTAAACTCTCGAAATCTCTTGGAGCATCCTTTACATTAAATAGATGGGGAAAAGTCTCTCGGGCTCTCCAGATAAATTGTTGAAGAAATTGCTATTCGATTTGTACAATCTCAAATTTAAAACTAATTTTATGCTGAATGAATAAGAGAAATTTGATGCAATAGAGAATTCAATCCTCATTCTCGAACAATTTCAGTGATTTTAAGGAACCAACCTCTGTTCCTTTTTTCATTAATATTGAACCAACGATTTTTGCGAAGAAGCTGCAATAACAAATGCAGAAAAGAATCAAGATGGGGTGGAACACAGTGAGAGGAACAAAAGAAAGGAAGGAGAGGTGGAATGAAAGGGAGGAGTAAAGGGGGTGGGGGGAGAAAAAAAGGAAAGGGGAATGGCAGTGAAGGAAGGGGAAATGAGAAAAGGAAAGAAGAAAGCAAAAAAAGAAAAAGAAAAAGAGAAAAAGAGCGGGATGCAAAGAGGGATACACGGAGAGAAGGAAGGGTACGAAAGGAAATAATATTTAGAAAAAAGAAGGGAGGGGAAGTTGGAAAGGGGAAAAGAAGAAATACTAAAAAGGGATACTGTAAAAAATAATTAATAATAGAACCATGTCGTTTTATTAATTGTTTGAAGAAAAATGATTTTATCCCTTTAGCTTTTGCGGGGAGCTGGTACAGTAACCGCCATTCTAACAAGGAGCAAAACTTCAGGATAGGAAATATAAATTATAGTGTAAAACCTTAACAAAAAACACAGTCAGAAATTGCAGGGGAGCAGAAAGAGAAAGTGCAAAGGAACTGTGAGAAACGTGAAGAGAAACTGAAGAGAGTGAGAAGAAAGGGGGAAAAGGAAAAAGGGCGTTCTGTCGTTGCACCTAAACCTCAAGTGAACGTTTGAATGGAATAAAATACAACACTTTCCATTTGTACAGCGAGAGGAAAACTTCTATAACTGTTGATTTAATATGTATTTTCTTAAGTACAAACAAGCTTACAATAAACATAGTTTTAAAAAGAAAATGCCAACAGCGAGGTGTTTTCTTTAACAATTATTTTCCAGACGATGTATAGATAACGCAGCAACATATTGTGTTTGACCCAGCAATAGCAACAGGCTTAACAAGCACAACTATTAAACGAACAGAGTGCATATCTTGAACATGTGGTAGCAGCTTCTAGGACATATTGTGTAAACAAAAACAGAAGGCAAAAGGCAATCGCTGGTAGCTGGAAGCACAAGCATTAGATACAGGGCAGTTGCTTCGGGAAGACGCTTGTGGCTTTTGCCAGCAACTTTTGAATAGCTTGAAAAAGTGCCCTCGTTTTATTCTCACTTACAATCTTTGAGGGCCATCTTAAGTGTTATTGCTTATTAGATAGGGCTGGTTGAGCAACTTGAAGAGGTGTAAAAAGAGCACAGAAGTTTGATTTGTTTGTTTTTAGCTTGCTTGTCATGTTTCTTCAATTCAATCTCCACCTTGCTCCAAGAAACTAAGGCGTATCGAATACATATTTTATACCGAGAGAAAAAGTAAGTTAGTCACACGAGCAGGGCACGACGTTGTTTAATTAACAGTTTGTGTCAAAACTTTGGGGGTGTTACAATGGAAGTGTTTTTAGATGCATCATGATCAATAAAGGCATTCAAAAGAAGGTAATTATCTACTGCGAATAAAAGATTTCTTACCTGGCAATTAAAGGGTTCAATGGCGGATCTTGATCTAGAAAAGCCCATAACTTTTCCAACAGGCTCTGCAATAACATAAGCAATTAGCAAGGGTCAAATTATAATGGTCATTAAAATAAAATTTGAGTAAGGATATAAAAGGAAAACGGGATTCAATTGAAGAGAAACGTCCTTTTTCAAAAACATCTAACTAAATTTCGCTTGTGGCATTCGGCCCTTAATACAAAAAGAGCACACCTTCCTCACAGTTATCCCTTGTTGTTCACGAACAAATAACCGATTCAAATAAGGTTGTAGGGGCGCTTATTCATGGGGGGGGGGCTCTTTAATCTTTTGATCAACTTGGAGAGGCACTGGTTCGAGCGGAGAGTTCATATGAAAGTTTTAAACATATATTACCGTCAAACAGCCCACCAAGTTAAGATGGTCTTTATAACCGCCCAAGAGATCCCGAAATATATAAACACTCACCTTCTCACAAACAAGTTTTTCAATGATTGCATCTATATCTGTACATATCACTTCACATGCTAAATTTGGATATCTACAAGAAAAGCAGCCCTTTAAAATCTTACAGATTTTAAAACAAATAACCCCTAATCAATTAGATATATGAAGGGGCGAGGCCTGTCAATCATCCAAAGAGCTTGTAAAGAGAGTTTGCATAACACTAAAGCATAAAATGTAGCATGATCTTCATCATCATCAGGTACCATCTTCTATCAGAAGGTTGGCTACCATGACCCTCTAACTATCCCAAAATCTTAGTTTTGGTTTGTTGTCATGGTCATAGATAAAGCACGATCTTAGCAAAACATAAACAAATTCCTACCAATTATTCACCCTGGAACAAGTGCCCGTTTGTTACATATATAGATCTTTAAATGTTTTTCCAGTGCAATAACGTCTTTCATTAAAAATCGGTGAAAGTTGCTTTGGGAAATGGTCATTGCACTAATTATTTTCGAGACTTGAATGAATGAGTAAATGAATGAATGAATGAATGAATGAATGAATGAATGAATGAATGAATGAATAAATGAATGAATGAATAGATAGACGTATGGATGAATGCAGTCTTACTTGAATTGAGTCTTTAAATCTCCGTCCTCCGGGGGTTCTGTTATGGCCAGATCTAGAAGATCTCGCAGAACATCATCTTTGCTGAGACTAGAAGTGAATAATAATAACTTCATCAAACATTGATGAATTCTTCCAATTACAACAGATTAGACTGCCAGATTTCAACATAATATATGTTAAATAGGACAACTAAATTATTGAAGCCTGCTAACATTCGCTAAAAATGGAGTTAATACCAAGTATAACACTGTTAAATTACAAATCAGATTTGATTTTCATGCTTATTCAAATTCCGACTGAATACAAATGGAAAATTACTACGGTCTTTTAAAAATGTTGAGTTAGAATACAGGGACGTAAAATACGACCTTCAAGAACCAACCCATTGCTCTTTGCAATAAGTAGAGATAACTTTGTATTAAGTCGAGCCCGAATGTAACCAGCAATCTAGATTTAATTTATGCGATATCCCAGAGAAGAACAGGTCGACCAATAGAAAATTGAATAGCGATCTAGATCAATCAGGTTCACTATCATATTCTTGGTAAAAGTCACGTGTCGGCAATCTTTTTAGTACCCACAAATAGTGATCTCCAGCCCTAGCCGTCTATAGCTCAGACGGCATATATATGACATTTTAGTTGCTATATTGACACCGCAGTAGCTTTAAAGATGGCACTGAAGTTCCTTTAGAGAGGGAATACCTATATTTAATTCCCATGTAGACAAAATATAGCAATGTTGTTCTTTTACAGACGGCATACGTATGACATAAAAGTCTCGTATAGACGGTATACGTATGACATTTTAGCTCCGATATAGACAGCACAGTTCCCTTATGGACGGCACACGGATGACATTTTACTTCTTTTATAAACAGAAAACGTACGAAAATATTGTTTCTTTATAGACGGCATACATATAGCATAACGGATGATATTTTAGTCAATATGCAAACAGCATACCTATGGCATTCAAGTTTCTAGAATCATATACACATACACAGACGGCATACACATGACATTTTAGAACCCAATAGACGGCACAGCCAAGACCAGTAGTTACCCAGATTAAGATAGTATAGGCTGCGTGAAATTTTTTTGGCTTAGTTACATTCATCATCTTACCACAAACATGCTATCTTAAACATTCTTTGATAAAATTACTTCGAAATACAGCTCTAGACTGTGGAGAGGACGAAATATTTCAGAAAATTACCACCCTTTGCTTTCCACAACAATTTAAAAAAGTGGGCAATAATTGACAATCATCATTTTTAAAAACAATAAACCATGCGATTTTTCAACTCGACGATGGCGGCAAAATAGGACAGTAAGAATTCCTAATCCAGTTCACGTTGTATTGAGCAAGCTGGCTTAGTTTATCGCAACGAAGAATAAAATTTCGGAATTTCGCAATCTCAAAAGGAAATTTAAACTATGGAGATTAGCATGGGTCTTCTGATAACATAAGATACTGCCAAAATAATTACGGCTGTGTGAGCCATCAATTCAAAAACTATACGTAATAGGTCAAGAATAGTTGATATGAAAATTGGTGAAGCAATTGGAATGTTAAGAATATGGTTGCAGCAATAAAGTGGCCACGATGCAGACAGACGCGTATGCAGCCGAAAACTCTTAGAACATTGTAAGTGGGACATGTGGTGCAACCTTAGTGACCCAGTAACCTTCCTAACTGTGACACGTTTTTTGTCGAATTCTATGTCCAGCAGGTTCTTTGTCCAGAGAAGCTAAGCCTTTGAAAATCGGATGCCCTTTCTGAAAACTACCGTTGGCCTGGCCAGAGAAATGGCTTAACTCGGGACCGTTCTATTCCGAATCGAGCGCCTTACCAACTGAGACACGGCTTCACATGACACAGCCTTGTGTAATATTTTGTGTTTTCTAAGCTGCTTAAAAATTATAGATAGAGTGATTATAAGGCAACAACTTTGGAATTTCACAAGGGATCCTAATGCAAATAATTATTGAAGTTCCATAATTTCATTCAGAAGCAATCGAAGTTTTTGCACGAGGATCATGAGGTTCTAAAATTAGCCATCATTGATTTGTGTGTTTGTTGTTGTTGATTCTCGTCGCGTTACGGTTTTCCTTATAAAATACTATTCTAAAATTAATTTATGTGTCCCAACATCTAGTTTCTAAGTTACCCTTGCATGGCTGGACTTGTCAAGTAGAAGGCTCAAAGTCTGAGTCACCAATTGCCGGAACTGTGAAAATACAGACTTTAACTTTCCATTTTCTAAAAGGCATTTTCCAGATGCAAGAGATGGAAGATTGCATTGAAGCATTGTAACATGGTTACCATGGTGATTAGGCACCTCTGATTCTGCATATCTAAATATTCAAAAACTGCAAAAAAAACTTACAATTCGATAAGTTTTGAATTTTGAGTTTTACATTCTTGGAGAACATCTTCTTCATCCAGAACTTCCTTTAATGTAACATCCTAGAAGAAATCAATCAACTTACAAATACTAAGTATGAAAACAGACACACGCGAGAACGCGTAAACAGGTGATTCGCCACGACAAACCTAGGCAGTAACGCATTTTGAAAAGGGGCCTCCCGTTATCAAGCCGAGAAGCTGTCCCTACTTTCCTTTATCTGCTTATTTACCAAACTTGTGCCTTCCCACATCATTTCATTTCGTCCCATGTGTCCCCCCTTCAGTTCTCGCTAGAAAGCTTTGTTTCCTATGCAACGCGCTTGTTCTCAGGGTGAGATAGCTTAATAGTGATTAAATCTTGATCGCCTGTATATAGACATACAACGCCGCCTTAACTGGATTATTGGAAACCATGTTTATGAAGTTGTGCAGCATTAGTCAGCCAGAAACAATTTTCACATGAGAAAATATTCCCTCAACTAGGAGAGGGCTTGGCTGAAAAAATTTTCTAATAGGAATAATTGTCCTTTTTCGTGGTAATAAAAACGCGAGGACAGATAGTAAATAGTTGATTCCCGTTTAATTGGAAAAAAATTGAGAAATATGAATCAAAGCAATATCAGAGATTTTCACACAGGGATAATCCTTAGATTTTTTGCCAAACAATTGGTGACGTCTTTGAAAGATGAATTATGGCAACTAGACTAGCAGCTTAAAACTCTTACTAAAACTCTGAGAGATGGCCTCCCGCCCATCAAAGTCTTAGCGATGGCCTTCGTGAATTTCCTTAAAGGGGATGTTGAGTCTCTAAGACTAACGAGTACTTCTTTTATTCTCTATACGGCCTCCTATATAAAGAGCCCAAAAACTTTACTATGTACGCGGATAGCGAAAGCCACAAATACATAAGCAAATAAAACTGTAAACTAAATGTTCCCACTAGCAATAGCTTTGAGCAGTGAGCTTAGCCAATTAAGACAACAGAGCACTATCTTTTCTCGAGAAATTCGATGTGAAATAAAGCCGGCAGGCCACCAGGGGGCGAAACTTAGAATAGAATTTGGCTGAGACTTTCGACGCTGCTGTAAGGGTTCACATGAGAACAGCCACAGATGCTGTCAATAGATATCCACAAGAAGAGTTACATGTATCAAAAGCCATGATACTTCTAAATGAATTCAAAATGATAACAAAGTAGCCAATATAAACTGCATATAGTTAGAAAGCTATGATAAAAATACTAAATAACAACAGTCATAATAAAAAGCATAAAAAAATAAAGATAAAGAACAACAAAATAATATTAGAGATATTTCTCCTTCTTTACCCTATACATTTAAATTTCCATATCCTCTAACATACACTTCCAACGAGTATCCTTCCACAGTGGCGCCCCACCCCTGACCCCCGCCCCCAGAAATAGGAAATCTTATCCAGGATCATTTCCAGAGAAACGTCAGGATGAAGAGTATGGTGTGTATGATGTCAAGCTGCAAAAAATAACTTCCCGCTAAATGTCTATGCAACTTCGCGTGACTCTCTCTCATGCACACGTGATCAAATGTCGACATACAGAAAAACACTTGTAGTTAGAGTACTGAGAGCGGTATCCAAGCCTATTAAACCAGATTAAATTGACAAGTTATGGTTAGAATTGTTGCTAGCAAAAATCATGGACATCTGTATAAGGAAATATTTTGACTATTATCCTCCCAGGTAGATCTAGTACCAAATCGAAAGACTCTGCAATCCGTATTCAATCGATTGAATCTTAGCAATTGAAATATATAAAATCCAAACAATCTAAATATTTTTTTACGAGGGACTTGTTACGCCAAAGCTAATGAGTCACAACCTTCGTGTACAAAATAATCTTCTGACTCCAAAGGGCAGTTCAGATAACTCAGTTTTGAAGGGCCGAAAATCTGCAACTTCCTTTCAGATGAAATCAAAACACCAAATTCTAATTGATTCCAAAATCTGATTAAGACTTGGTTCCAAGGAGATAAATACACATGCATAATACATATGTTCTTTTTGCATTAAATTAATTGCCTAATAGGTCCATAAAATTGCTTCATCTTAGTCTTAGCCCAGCCACTATTGTAACAACTATCATTAAATAAATCATATGATACATTACCATTTAATACATTACATTACATTACATTACAATATAATACAATACAATACAATACAATACAAAACAATACAACACAATATAATACAATACAATACCATACAATACAACACAATACATTACAATACAACAAAATAAATTACAGTACAATAAAATACAATACAACACAACACAATTCATTACAATACGAAACAATACAATAAACTGCAATAAAAAAAAATAAAATGCAATACAATTCAACAAAATGCAATACAATACAATTGATCTTATGCATATGCACAAACAGTAAAAATAAAACTTCCGTGGCAAAATCCCGATGCCTATGCAACATCTGTTAAATGAGATGTTTGACAAACTTCTGATACAAATAATAGTGGCAACAGAGTAGAGCCTGGAGGCAGAAAGGTAAGGAACGGGCCACCCTATAAATCCGGCGTTTTTTTGTCGCCGGGCGTTTATAAACTGACGGCATAAAATCAAACTTCTGAAATAGGAAATGATTTATTTTTTCCCCAATTTTGAAATCTTTTGTTTGATATTGCCAACTTCAATCTTACATCTTTTTAAATGCCTAACGTTTAAAATTACAAAATATCCGAACAAACACTAGACCTTCGCGAATGGCGTTTATCCAAGCTCCGGCGTTACATCGAGTAAAAATGGCACTTGGGTCGGAAATATAATTCTATATATCCAAACTACAAAGAATTATACATTCAAAACTGCTTTTATTTCTTAAAACAATAAGCATTTCCTTTTGTACAATGTTGTAAGATCAAGCTTGTTTCTCACAAAAAATGAGTTCATAACAGAAAAGTTTGCATATCGATCCGAAAACCAAGGAAGAAATTATGAGAGTATTTTTAAGCTGATCTGAAACCCGTCGAGCAGCTCAATTATAACTATTATCATAAGAAACGCGAACAGGTGTGCGCTAAATATGCTCAAACTCGACCGTGTGGACAAAAAACCTGTAACTAACGTGTATAGTTGACAAAAACATAGGCCGAAGCAATATCGATAAATCAGGCTCTTGAACGATCTTCCTTTTTAGACCCTTTAAAATTCAAAATAATAACCAGTCGTGGAAAATCAGCGCAGGGACGTCGAACAATGGCAATTGTGAATTTCTGGGGCATTTGATAAAAATATCATAGACGTGAAATAAGAAAATTAATACCTCTTTGGCAAGCAGAGTGTCCAATCCACTTGATCCGAGATGGAACTTCCAAAACATACTGATTTCTATGGTAGAAATAAAAATTCTAGTTCATGACACGGTCTTTGGACGCATAGATATGCACATAAACTCGATGGAAAACGAGATTACTATACTTTCCGTGGTTTTAAAGAGCGTAATGATCTTAAAAGAAGAAAAAGTGCAATGAAACCGTCCATCAAAATAATAACCTGCCTATCTGTTCATTTCTAATTTCAATAAGCCCTTGCAGATGTTTTTCAGCAGAGAGGCTAACCTCCAAACGAATTCTTCCGTATGGCAATCGTGTAAAACTAAATACACGCAAAAATATGATTTTCTCTATGTCGGTCATCCTCAACATAAACAAACAATTTAGCAAGCTCAGTTGTGTCACTTTATTGTATTTCTCAAAAAAATAAGCTTGATAAGAAAAATCCCTGCAGCTCGATTTAAAAATTAGCACAATAAAGCGGGATGTATCACTTAAAATTTAAACTGTCATCCAAAACGTATTTCAGACAGAGAATATCTCACAATACTTGCAATTAGAAAAGAAATTCCTTGACATTATCAAGGTATTGCAACGAAAATAATGTCAATGTTCAAAATTTCAAATTTAGTCATTATTTATCGCGAGTATTTAATAATTTTACACTTTACTTTGCCATATGGAAATCTATAATTGAAGTCAAAACAGTTGTGTGGTGGTCATATGCAGAATCACATTGATACGTTTTTCAGAACTAGATCCACTATATGGATGAGGGGTGGGTATAGATGTTGGGGTAGGGGGGATAAGGGGCACAAGCCCATTTCAAAAGTAGTTGTTTGTGCTTTTTTAAAAGGAGAGAAAGCGGGCGGCCTCAGAGTCTTTCTCCTTGTTTCATTTGTGATATGGACATTTCTTATTAGAGGTGAAACGAACTGGGATAAGATTCAGCTAATCAAACGCTTTGGTTTTGGTTCTTGAGAGGCAAATAGCACGAATGATGCTACAGCGGGGGATTGCTCAGGGATGCTAATTCTATCTACTCCTTATGCAGTTCGTTAATCCTTTAGACAATATTTCAAGGGCCTTTTATCCTCCTTTCGTGGAGTTTACCCCCGTCTCCACGATACTGATGACCGACGCAAAAGATTGGACATGCATACTATCAACTATGGTAAAACGAGGGTCGTGGCCAAGGGGATTAAAAAGTAAGGGTGCATACAAACAGTATGGGTTGGCAAATAAACAATACATGGTACTCCATCGTTGACGATGTAGATACAAACATGATACTGAGTATGGTGATCTCTTCTTAGAGACCGAAAATAAATGTGTGAGAATGTTAGAGGCGATTAACAGATAATTAAGCCATCTACCAATCAAAATTCGCCAATCAATAGTCTAAGGTGGCATTACGTTCACTGATTGGTCAATTGCTGATTAACAAAAGGCTTAAGCTACAATAGTATTAGCTAATTGCCTTTAAGGTCAAAATAGCTTTGACACAAGCTGCACCGCATAACCTTAGTTAAGCCCTCTGAAGGCGTCTTCTGTTTGGCGACTGGGCGTCTATTCTTTGGGGGTAAGATGCTTGTATGAAAATTTAAAATTATCTTCAGTTGTCAAACAGTGAAAACTTGTTTCGAATTCACTTTGAGAAACGAAACATCTGCAAATCAGGGACACCAGCCGCTGAACGGCTTGAGACCACGATTGGGCGCAGGATTAAGTACAATGAACAACGAGAAAAAAAAAACAAACCAAGGAGCAATGAATGAGATGTAAAAAACAATGAAAAATATACATAAAAAAACAGCAACAGAAGTCTGAATGACAGACCCTAGGTTTTGTAAATGATTTTAAAGACTATTAAGAAAAACATTTCACTTGACCATGCAAACAGCTTTCATGGACTAAATAGGAGGGATCTATAGGTACGCATGCAGGTAAATCGTTTCGTTTTTTTGCAATCTTGCATACCTAACAACTTTGATAAAAGGTGATTAGATTCGTACAAACCCATGTCCTGAGAATAAATTCCTTACACAAAAAATGTGTGTGTGAAGAAACAAGTTGGCCCATTAAATACAGAGATTTTTTCCTTTCCTAAGAACATGGGTACCATATCAATTGCTGGTGCTCAAAGAAAATTCCTTTATATTTTCAAATGAATTTTTAAGGATTTTACGGTGGATTAAAATTTTAATTACAACTTCTCTATGTATACGAAAAAAATTAAGGTCAACAAAATTCAATCCCTCTTAAAATTCTTTGACTCGTATTTTACAAAAATCTGCAATATTTGAGTTTTTAATTAGCCAGAAAAGTATTTCTGCCAGAACCAAAACTCTGTAAAGAAAACTTGCCCATAAAAACTTACTAGCATATAAAATTGGAGCAATTTGTGAAATCTCAAAAGTTTCAGAAATACCGGGAAAGAAACCATCGTTTTGAAAATTAATTTATCTTTATATATAATAAATCAATAATGAAAGAACTTTTACAATTAAAGAATGACACCACAACAAAAATAGTTGAAGAGATGAATTTAGAAAATGATTTTATAAAAACATAGCTGATTAAAAATAACAATATATAATATCATATTACATCATTTTATAACAAAATATATAACTGATCTGTTTTTGACCAACATACATATCTATTTCTTACTATCTTATCATTTATATTAATTTCCTATCCTTTAGACAAAATTATATTATTTTGATAGTTGCTGGCTGGGTTTGAAAGAAAAATATGCTGTTAACAGAAATAGCTGAATTCAAACTTTTTTCTATTCTTGGAATTTCAGTCAGGAAAAGTGACTTATTTCAGTTGTTTTCACAAAAACATAACCATATACCCTTTTCTTTTTAATAAACAGATCTGTTAAAATTTTCATCATTTCAAATTCACAAAGAACTTAAAGGACATCCCTTCCAGCTTATCATTTAACAAAAGATGTTTTACACAACAAACTAAAATACGACTTACTTTCTTAAGAAGATTTTTTTCATTGCCATGCAAAAAAAGAAGGTTTTTCTAAGATTATTATTATGTGCAATAAATTCTCTATTAAATGCAATAAAAAATGTCAACTCCTCCTTTACATTGACCCTCTGTTCATTTGGCATCTAAGCACATAATTTAAGTATGCCTCCTTAGAATCAAAATGAGTTCACAACATTTATGAATAGATGTTAGATAATAAAATAAACAGGTTCAGTCCTGGTAATATGAAATTTGTCAGGGTGCTGGTATTTGCATGCCTTAAAAAGTTTAGGCGTGCGGTGGTTTGGGATCCATAAAATGGAGACCTTACAATTTTTATAAAGACCTGATAGGCTTTTAAATGCCATGTATATTTGAAGGGGTGTATCACTGTTTGAAAAAGCGTTTGAGGTTTTCATACACCCAAATAATTTTAACGAATTTGGAAGAAATTTCTTGAAAACAAAATAAGTCAGCAAAAAGCTTATAAGTTTTTTGGTCCTGTTCCCATTACTCTGTATTCATGTAAGAACGGATGTTATTCGATTTTGAGTCCCATTGATATGCTCAAAAACCTGAGTCAATTTAAAGTCATTTGATACCAAACCAGAGTCATTCAAAAATGCTGTTCAAAGTTGAGTCATTCAAAAATAAATCGTTTCCTTGGGAACAGCGAAGACAGAGGCAATCAAAAACAGGGTCATTCAATCTCAGCTATAAGAGCTTTAAAAAAGGATATGAGGACGTTTAGAAATGGAGTAATGGAAACACCCATGTTTCAGAGTGGGACGGGGTAAATATGAAAACACGAAAATAACAAAAAAAAATAAGAGAAAGGGAATAGTAAGACAAAGCATGGAACTGCACGTATAATAAAAAGTACGCTTCTGCAGTTTTAGGCATGTGTGGAGGCTACATGTGCCATCGCACACCTAATATTACCAGGACTGCAAGATCCACATCAAAACCATAATCTCTACCTTATAACCAGAATCTCCACCTTATAACCAGCTAACATATCCATATTTTCATGATTTGCTATCAGAAATTACATGTGAATTAAATACATTTGGAGAATATTAGAAGAATTGAGTATATATGCAATTACAATAAACTGAAGTTTGTGCTGTTTGTTAGTGTCTTTTAACTCTCCTCAATTTTGGGTCACCACCTAGAAGGGGTGTAAGGGCCGTGAAACCAACTAGGAAGAAAATTTCAATGAAAAAACAAGACGTTTTTTGCAATGCAGGTTCTTTTTACAATGTTTGAAAAAGGATGGCTCAGCCACTTTGTTGGAAAATAGGATCGAGCACCTCCCTTGAGCAAAAAATGATCAAAAATGTTGGATGACAATGTTGGGATGGTTTGGCCACCCTGCCCAACAAAATCATGTTCGTGCAAGTGCAGTAAGGAAAAGCCACCACAAGCTGTAAATGTAATTTAAGAAAGGAGGAAACCTAACATCAGCAAGAAAAGGACTTTATGAAACACACCAGCTTCTTATAGACAAAGAAGAAAATGAAACAGGGTCTCATTTTTTTTATTAAATTCACAAATAACACACTTTCATGTTTTCTTCTGGATTAATTTTCTGGTCTTGCCCCTCTTAGCTGTATTTTCTCTCTCTTCTTAGCAATTATTCAAAATTTCAAATAGACCTAAAAACCTTACTGTGCATGTAATTTTGCTTATAATTGAGTCAACATGATAAGTTTACACCAGAAGCTGGAATAAATGAAGTAAGGTGCAGTGGTTGTTTGTGATGATAAACTGACTAATGTTGGATGAAATTATGTGCTTGTTTGGCCATTCCTACATTTAAAAATTTCCAGCAATGTCTGACAATGCCCAAAAAATTTCTAACAATGTTGGGATTTGTTGGAAAAAATGTTGCCCTGGGTTGGCTTCGGCTTTACCGTGTAACTAGATTCCCCTGTTTGGTAAAGTTATTCTTAGGCAGCTCTGTATTTCCAAACTAATGACAGTATCTATCAACCTTGATAAATAAAGTGTCCCTTGCTTCTTCTCTTTTGTGAACAGTTTGTTTGGCGGTACAGAACTTGATAATGGCTTTGAAAAAAGCAAACATTTTATAACATTTTGGCTAAAAGCTTCTTTGTCTGACATTCATCAGAGCATAAAATGTCTGAAAGAACACGAGGAAAATTATACCCAGTTGTGGATTGAAAGCCAATCAGAAAAACGCGAGCACAAGACCGGTATAGTTGACTAATCAGTGCCACGTGCCTAAAGAAAAATTACCACTGGAGTCCAAGAGAGAAAACAAACTCTTTCTGTCTACACAATGGTGGCTTTTTCGGTTGTATGTTCTTCTCTTTTCTGTTTAGCTTTTCAATAGAAAAAAAGCATTACTGGTTATCTAAGTAAATTTATTCTTAATTGCCAAATGACTTTTAACACATTAAGTCAGCATAAGATTTAGATTAGCAATCTATACTTCTACCATACTTTTTAAACTGATAAACAGTATTATCATGAATTTTAAAATATATACAGTTCACCACATAAACTTATTTTCTTGTGGAACAGTTGATGTGATTTATAGCCAGTTTAATCCAATTATTTAAGGCAAAAAACAATTTGATGTGAAAACCAGCTTTGTTTATGTCCATATTACTTAATTGTTAGTCAGGTAAATTATACCATGTGGGCTGATTGCACAAATGATTTAATAGAATAATGCATTGCAGCTCAGATAATTTTATGCACTATCCAATATAAAGCATTGAATCTCTAAATTGATTTGTCAGTTTTGCTTCAGTCCACAGGTATTTTACCAATTCACCATTGAATCTAAAACTTTTAATATGAAGACTGAAACTGGTGGATGCACCCAATGGGCTTTGTAAGGACAATTTTGAGAAAACAAAACTGTGAAAATGAGAAAACAAAACTGAATCTGGTTGTGGATGCATGGCCATATTCAATTTCAATATGCTTCATGTGGCTTTGAAATTTCTTAATCACAAAACGAAAAATCTCACGATTAGAGAAAATTCATATATAAACATGTGGATGAGGCCTAAGTGTCAATGACAAATCTGAAAATAAAATTACTAAATTCAAAATAAGTTGTTTCAAAATTAGTCAAAATGCACAAACATGGCTCCTTAAAGTTTGAAACCTCTAAAAATAATTACTGGCATTCCTAAAAAGAAACAGCCATAAAATTAATAACAAATGAAATAACAATATTAATCTTTTTTTCTAATTCATGTTGAGCTGAGGGATGACTTCACATGCACAAGAGTATAAACAGCTGCTGCTAATTTAGGTGAAGTTCTTGCTGATGCTTTTTGAAAAACCAAACAAAATAAACACCAATTTGATATATCAGAACAGACGGAATTTCCATGATTTTAAAATGAACTTCAAATAAACAAAAGTACCATGACATTTGAGGACCCCCATGGAAAGCACCTTTTGGTAACTGAGGCATCCTTTTTAAAGATTTTTTATCAATCAGTCAATCAATCAATGATACAGTCAGAGCTTAGAACAAAATATATTTATATTTTGGCACACTGGCAACTTAGCTTGATAATAACCTATACATGAGTTTGTTGACAGAAAATTGTACTAATGTTAAAAGTCGTCACCAACATATTTGTCTTTCTAATATCAATTTTCTAATTTTTCTGTAGTTATGTTTAGCCTTTAAACTTGTATCGTAACTTGTAGCCTATAGTTTATTTTAATGTTTTGACAAAATTTGTATGTAGTGAAATCTAAAATTATATAATTGAACTGAAACTGAAATCAATTCCCAACGAAGTATGATCGGATTTAAAAAAACTATATATTCTGATTGCACCATATTGTGAGTTTTCAGAAACTGTTACAAATGGCCACCAAACTTTCGACACATAACTGCAGTAGGCCATTATGAATACGATATGCTTCCTTAAAAAATGTCCGGAAAAAAACAAAGTTTGGCACACTTGGCCTTAAAATTTTGGCCTAATTGAATCCGCCCCAGTCATCGAAGCTTAAAAATATATTTGCGCTGAATCAAAATAACCTTTAAAGTTAGAGAAAGTTCTCAAACATTCTGGTCATGAAAAATTGAAAGCTTCACATGACTGCTAAGCTTTCGGGCACAGTACAGTGTAGGTCATCTCGAACTAGTTCATATATAGTTTGTTTGAAAAAGAATTTGGATAAGGAATGTTAACTTACAGTTCTTCAATATTGATGGTGTTGATTCTTGATATATATCTTGATAATTTGAAAATCTCCACGCGTCGGGGCGATCTACCGTGCTCCAATGTAAAAAATTCACTCCGCCTTCGATTTTCCCAAGATTCAAAGGGAAGTTGCTCTCCGAAAACAAATCAATGGGTCGACTTGGAAACAAACCATTACTCCATCATCAGCATCAAATTAAAGCAAACAAACAAGCACGCACTGTTCTCTTTTGTTAATTGTTAGAATCTATATAGAGAAGGAACAGAGTCGAAATATTACGATATTTTTGATCAAATTTCAACTCCTGGCAACCATGGTCTTCCGACATGTGAAGAGGCCGCGCAATGGACTACTGTACAACCTTCAACCTGCAAATTCGAATTCATAAAAACAAATGCACAAATCAGCAGTCTTGCTGTCGAGGAATGATCTTCGAATTAGGAATAAAACGCTGCCTTGTTCTCGGATAATCAATAATTTAAGATGCATATATTGTCGGATTCAACAGCCATGATTGAAGAACGGTGGCGCGAACTATGGCACGTTACTCATTTTAAAGACAGGTACGATGTTGCTATAATTATTATTATCATGATAACTAATAGCCTCCTTTTTTGAGCCCTCATTTCCAAGTTAAAATTAAAATTTCTAAGAAATGTGTTGACTCGTTCACCAAAAGTTTCCGGCTTTTCTTTTTGTAGGCAGATCGTTGGATAAGTAGCATTTGCATTTGAGTGCATGAATTCCAAGAAATGGCCTTAGGGAAAAATATATATTTATAACGACGCTCACTTTTGGTGGTAAAAAAAGCTGTGTAACTGAGCTTTGTTCTGTGTATAATGTTGTAGTATTTGCATTTATCATTGTTTAATGCTGACCTTTGTGAGACTTCATACAAGTACCAGAGTGACAATACAAGGTACAAAGGTCAACAATAAACGATATCCATAACAATACTACAATTTTACACTGAATTCTTGCAAATTTTACTTTTTAAGAAACAATTAATGTTAGTGAAAAATTTCTTTCCTTTTTGGAGGCAAAATTTCACAAAGAGAATTTCCTGTCAGAGAAAAAGCGAATTCGTGAAAGAAAGACTCACTAATGAGATTCTTTCAGGGTTCAAGGGGTAAGGGGGCTGTTTAATAATCCTAGATCTGCAAAGCATGAGAGAAAAATCTCGTTTTTCTAAGGATTTGCATACATAATGAAAGATTGAAGTAAAAATAAGCTGTGTTCCAATATTTATCGAATAATTAATCAAAATATTGGTAAATAGCCAGTAGTTGAAAACTTGCTTCTTAAAATTAAAACCGGAATATTTCGGAGAACTGATACCTGGAATCGAGACACCGAAACTTTCTCGAGTGAAAAATTCTTCAATTAAACTACTTATAGTATCTTGCTCTAAAGCCAAGCTGATATCGACTTCATTTGCAAACACTCTTCTTTTCTAAAATCTACCATGATATCAGATAAATTGTACCAAAAAATTCTACTACTACTACTCATTTGTAATCAATCATTGTTAACGTTATAAATAAAAAATCAAGCAGATTTTGATTTTCTAAACTCAAATTAATATTTCTAAACTAAAATGTTTGTTTAAGTGTTTTCATTCCTCTGTTCCTCGATTGGGAATCTCATGCACTTGATTATAGAAAAATGATTATAGTTATCTCTTCATTAAACAGAGGGCAGGGTAAGTCCAATCGTTTTTAAAACCATAGTCTCTGATGCTCGCATTTATCACTGGTTTCTTGGGGGTACTGAGTGGCACATTCGATCCAATGACACAAAACGTGGACAAAACATGCAAGTACAGACATTAAGACTTAACATCAGTATACATTATATAATCTAACAGGCTCGAGGGTGTTGAATTTCTAGGGGTACGCTGGGTTGGCAGAACGAACAGATACCCTATAGGTATTGCTCTTTCAGAAATATTTAGTGAAGACTTGCGATTTTCTCGAAACCTTCAATTACTTGCTGTTAAGTTATTTGTATTCCGAATCTCCGTAAGTACAGCCTATAATTCAAAGGCTGGGTTCGTTACCAGCTGAAAATCTAATATCTACAGGTAAAGAAACATCTACAGAGAGCATGGCTCCGTTGTTTCCTTTAGATATCCTAGTAAAATATGAACTTTCTGCATGTAATACGGTAATGAAAAATGCTTTCCGTCGTAGGACTGTAGATTTGTTCCCAGCTCAAAATTGTCAAATACCGGAATTTTATGTTTGCTGCAAAACTCTACGATAGCATTTTTGAATCTTCTTCTTTGATCACTCAGAACCACTGAAGGTGTCTTTGGAAGAGTCTCGACAATCAGTTTAGGCCATTTCTGGTCTTTTAACAAGTCAACCACATATCGCAGATAATAGTTCAACATGGCTTGCGAATTTGCATTGAAGTGAACACCGCCATTAAATATAATGTATGTGTTTTTCACTTTGAATAAAGATTTTATCCTTTCTGTAGTCCGTGATGTAAGAAATGTGTCAAAGTCCGGATAATATTCTACAAGAAAAGCGTTATTGTAGCCACACGAATCCGGGTCTTCAAGTCGAATCGAGGAATCTTCTACGATGGTATGACAATCCTCATTCAGCAACTGTAGCTCCCAATGACAGCTTTCAAATTGTGGGTCAGAAATGTCCCTACGCAAAACTCCCTTCTCAATGTCTCCAGTGAGCAAAAGCAGGAATGCTGTCAAGAATTTTCTAGCTTCACTATCACCTGAAAAAGAAAACAGTACTTTGTAAAGTCTGTGAAAATTCTTATTATGATCAAGTTTATCCAAAAACGTGTTTTGAGGAGGAAGAACGATGAATAGAGGATAGATTCATTTTATCGGAGAGACTTTTTATGAACACTCGGTTTTCAGACTGCTAACCTGCTGGGGCAAGCCAAAATAGTTGCATTGCAGGAAATTTGCTTCAAAAGTAATATTTTCTGTCACAACTATATCTAAAAATTGTGAGTACTAAATGCTTATGAAAGTTAAGAATCTCTGAGCATGAAAAATTTTACAGGGCTCATTTGTAGGTCGTTTAAGTTAAAACATCCCCTGGCAGAGGGAATCAGTCATCCATCAGCTGCAAAGAAATCATATACTGTGATCTTGTTTATAATTATTTTATTCGTTTCTTCATTTCTGGTTCCAAACAATTTGTTAGCGTATAGCTGGTGTATTGCATAAGGACAAGCATCTGGGAGTAGGCAAAAGTCTGTTTCAATTTGGTCTTACCAAAAAACTAAGAATATTCTAATGAACTGTGAGAAATAATTTACCTTGACCAGGGCTTTAGCTACTGTGATTCTTGAGAGGACCCCCAAAATATCATGAAAATTATTTTCTTCCAATCAAAAGTTTCTTATACTTCTATTGTGTTCAAACAATAGTACCCAAAACAATATAACCCTTACGAAACCGCTATGACTTATTGAACATCATACGGCGATTATATTGTTTATGCTAATTATGATGATAATATAGCCTGCGTGCAGACTTAACTTTCCAGTGCGAAGGAGAGCCAGGACAGAACAAGTTCTAGCGATTATGATAATGACGATGATTATGATAATGATGTTGATTATGTAAATCATGATGATTATGCTCATAATTTCGATAACAAACTTTGCATAATTATTGAACAGCTTTGTCCATCTTTCAATAAAAGCATTCTAAATCACATACCCATAAAAATCAGATTGATCTGATTTTTAGACATTAAATTGCAAGCATCTTTTGGTGAAAACTCCACCAATTTACATTCGTTGCTTGTTGGTTTCCAAACAGCCTCATTTGTCGGTACTAGCTTTTTGAAGTCAACGCTCCCCTCTTGCTGGCAGTGATCTGTCGTGTTCCCACACCAACCAAACTTCTCGTTGCAGCAAAAGTGATGGCTATCTGGATCACATGCTGCTGGCAATGTAAAATCAACAAGCGGATTGTCCCAGCCACATCTGTAACATTATTGAATCTTTTTGTAAAACCCATTCATAACAATGACTTTAACAGACGAATTTTTATAAATCGGGTAATTTTAAAGCTAGGAGCTTGAATTATTCGAACATGTTACAAGTTTTCAAAACAACCAAAGGGCAAAAGAACATAGCACACTTTATAGCGTATTTTCACCGATATTTGATTTATTTTGACATCAACATCTCTGCATCAATCTTTCATTTTCTAACTATCATCGATTTCCTACAAAACAAGCAATCCCTCTTTCGCTTCAAGCAATGCATAAGATATAACATATGGTGTTAGAAAATATGCATCCAGTACGACTTGTCGTTTGCCAAAATTAATCACATTGTTTTGAAGGGTAGAGCATGGTTAGAAGTGGTAGTACTTGAGAACAGAAGTAAAGAATATGGAAGCAAAGAAAATCGCTAGGTGTTCCGAGTCTTGGCAGGCATATCTTTTGAACTTTTTATCAAGAAAGAAAAATATTTCATCATAGCTTTCCAACGAAGATGTCGATGAAGAAAAGGGTTTCTTATCAAACCGGCTGACCTACAGTAGAATTTTGCTATCAGCTAATTTAAATACATGTGGGTGTTACAACCCCTACACCCCCATCAGGTATTCCCCTTGATGTTTGAGATAAAATGTTCGATTTCCAGCTGATCTCTGTTATTATTTTAGTGGTTCATAACTTACCGGAGATCATTTCGATAAATTTGGTCTGGAAGGAACAGCTGCCGTCGTATCTCCCTGTCAGTGAGTTTAGACGGCGGCAGATATCGTAGCCTCTCAGAAGTATGACCTCGTACCCATGATCCTATTGAACCATCTCCTAAGATGTCCTTACATTTGCAGTTTGTTTCAGAGGATTTGACCACTTCAGGCGGACTCGTGTTTAACGTGCTGTATATGTCGACGATTAAGTGAATAATCATCAGAGATAAAACCACGTTAGCAATGATCAATCCAGTTCTAATTATGTCCGAGGGAAGCTTTCTTTTAAGGCTCATCAAAGATTTTCCTGAAAAACAGCAAGGCAAAGGATCAGAACAGGGACAAATAATTTGACCACCCTCAGCTTTTATAAGAACATATCTATAAGAACATGGTGGCATGCCCAACCTCAGATTAAAGATTAGAAGAAAAAATACAATATAGGCTTTCGAAATTTTTCTCCAGAAACAGTTTTCAGCAACTAATTAACTGTGCTGCAGAAAATTTCATGCAAAACTGTTATTTACTGGTCTTAGAAACAATTGATGGTATGAGGGAGATTGTAGGAGAATCAATTTAGAAATAAGAACAACTTTAAGAACACCTGAGTCTCAAATTGTCCAAAAAATAATAACATAGAGCTTCGGCGAAAATTAACTGGTTCTGAAAAAAGCACGTTGTTTGGTCTTCCATCTGACATTTTTCTCAAGCTTTAAAAATCTCCCTTAGAAAACAAAGACACAGGGCAGGTTATACTCTGATAACAACAGATTTCAAAATAAGCATCTCGGTCAAAACTTCAAGACTGCACAAAAGCGAGTAAAATTTTGAACAATTATCTAGAGACTTAGGACAGGTAAAGCTTCCTTCAAGGAAGTCGTTAAAGATTAAATAAGATGAAAACATTAAATCTTCACCATACTATTGCGCAAAAATCAAAGGCAAGGAAGTGAAGATCAGAAATATATCGTACCTGAGAGGCCTTTCTGCATTTTGGCATCAAAACCAGGGTGTTTTGTAAGTGAAGGTGACTATCTTGTTGAGTATTTTGTCTATGATTTGTTTTAAAAGCTAAAGTAATATAAGAATATTCTTCATCCTTTTGAAAGTTTTAATCTCCTAATCGTCTGCTGTGCATAAAAGCAAGTTCTTTGAATACGATGTTGTATCTCGATTGCGTAAAGATCGCAGGTGGATAGCAGAGTACAACTGCCTGCCAAGTGTCGTTTAATTAATGCTCAAGGCCACAACTGCAAAGAATGTGTTTGGCTTTACAAAGTGTTTGAAAATAAAAGATGACAATAACAAACAAAAGAAAAAGGGCTATAATACAGCAGGTTTTCTATGCAAAACCACTTCTTCAGGTAGCCATTAAATTCTATCAACTCATTTCTTACGTTGTCGTGGGAACCAACACGTTGGGAGAGATCGCGAAAAAGGATAGGTTTTTCTTCTGTCTTTTTTACAAGGCGCTAAAACCTTTTGTCTCGAATGTTTCTTCTTTATTTTCAAACGTGAGGCTGTAACCAGTGGTGTAACAAGCAATCCGGGTTCCCTTAGGAAGGCGTGGGGTACCCTTTTATTGACCAAAAAGTTTAAATTTGGGGCCCCCATCTTTAAAAAATTTGTTCGGAGCCCAAGACTTCCGAACCTGTTTGTTGGTGGGCTCGGCTGTAATCTTCACGAAAATTTCAACAACGGTGTCCACGGTTGCCTCAGTACTGAAAGGCATACATTAGTAGGGAGCTTGCGAAAAATTCTGTCCGAGTAGGTATGCTAATAATCAGCTTTACAACTGCTGTGGCAAACAGCCTTGTACTTGTTATGGACCGTCAAGATGGCGATAACATGACCAGGTCCTAGCAGTTTCTTGGCTCTCCAGTTCTGCTTCTGGGGAAACATTTATTTAATCATTTAACCCCGCCGTTCGCCGCCGGAACATTTCGCTGTAAAGTCTACAAAAATTCTCTATTCTGAAACTTAGGTTACTTCTTTAACTACAAAAACCTCTTTAGGTGGTAGAACCACTTTTAGAATGATTCTCTGTGTGATTCTTATGTATCAAAAGTTAGTAAAAAGGATCATTTCTATCAGATGGCTTTTAATACCCGCGGTCTCCGATGACCGCGGTCTCCGATACCCGCGGTCTCCGATGCCCGCGGTCTCCGATACCCGCGGTCTCCGATGCCCGCGGTCTCCGTTTCCCGCGGTCTCCGATGTACTAACGATATCTCTAGAAATGGCAAAATGTCAACGATAATCTCATAAAAACTCTTTCATATTTTATAATAGAATCTAAAGTGTTCATCTAATTACCTCCGAAAATGAAAGTTATTTGTCAAAACAAACGAAAATAACGAATCAACAAAGGACTTTAGGCATACCAAGTATAAAAGTCGAAATGTCCTCAAAAAACACAAACTGATCACACATATCGAGTTCGATCACCTACACAATAATATAATCTCGCTGACACAATAACACGAAGTCCAATACATAATTATTTAGTTAACTCATATCGCCATAAAAACACATCGCAAAATATGTATAACAGGTCCCTTGGAAAGCAAAATACTGCAACATATTCACTAAACAATCGTTCTTCTAGAACACTATTTTAAAGCGAAATAGTTCGTAAGCTCATCTACTCTTCTGTGCAAGACACGTTTTACTGTGTTCAAAACTTAACACACTGAGCTAAACATAAAGGTTTTAAAGGAAAGAGTGAAACGGGTTGCCTTTGAAAATCAAATCAAACAAAGTAAAAATTCCTAGCACTTTTGGCAAAGCGAGGAAAAGGTGACAGAAGTAACTGCAGGAAGAGGAAGAGGAAGACGAGTAGAGGAAAATTTGAATGGAAAACCACCTCTTACATTAGGAAAAGGCCTGTCAGCCCGACATCAAGCTTATATTCTTTCTCTTAGAGAAATTTAGTCATTGAATCTTCCCACAGAATAACTTCTGGACTCGCAAGTTAATAACAAAAATATTTGTTTAGTTAGTTTGCCCCTATTGCTGTACAACGTGTTGACATCAAAAGCATTCTAAGTTTCTTCTGTGTCCATAATCCTGGAAGACATCTTGATAATATTAAGATCTTCTAAATCTAGCCAATTAAAAAAAAGTCTCGCTATAGATTGAACCCCGAAATGAGTTAAAGCAGATTTACTGAAAGGCCAAGGCTCCAACACCGACGATTCTTTTATTGGAAAATAACACACAAAAATAAGATTTTTTCAGAGCAAGATATAATAAAGACGTGTCTCATTTAGGCACTAACAAATTAGGCAATTTACTCAGTAACTCTATTCAAAATGAAAACCAGCCCCGCAATACAAAGTAACAATAGGCAATTTATGAAATCTGATTGAATGTTAAGTAAAAACGGTTTATATTTTGTCACTATCTTCCGATGAAAATTCGTTAGAGACTTTCATTGTCGAAGCACAAGGGGGTGTTGAATCTCCTTCATTTGATTCGCTTGATCCCAGATCAGCGAGCACACGTGACAGATCATTTCGTTTATCAGGTGTAAATGTTTGAGCGATGTGTACGATAGCATCCATTGCTATTTCGGGACTTTCACGAAGAAGCCTGTAAAGAAGAAATCGTCCTAGATGAAAAAATCACACAATGTTGTGAACCATCAGACAGCAAGCAGCTACGGTGAAACTCAATATGCGGACACTTCCTTCAAGCGGACACTACCATTTAAGCTGACACTCCTTTTAAGCGAACACAAATTTTCTCCAAAATGTTTCTTTATTGTAAAAGCCTACCAAAAATTATTTGTTTATAGCTAATATCCGACATAAAGTTGTTGCATATGCCGCAATTATGTACATTTTGTTAGGAGGTATCAAAATTTTACAGAAACGTACTGAGAAACGTGCATTTTCAAAATATTTTTCAAATGCTTACCCTTTAACTTTCCTCAAAATTGCGTCTCTCTTTATCCACTTGATATTTTCTCTAATAGCAGATTCCTCTTCTTTCTCAAGGTCTGTTTCTATCCACTTGGCAACAATTTCGTTGTCTTGCCAAAGGTAGGACTAGAATGTGAAGATGGCGTTTGGGCAGCTAGGCTTAATATAAATGAATTGAGGCTAACTTCATCACGGAAATAACTCACAATAGCTGATTGTTTTGGTATTGGGGGGAAGGGGTGGTTATTGGGGGGAGGTAGGGGTGGTTATTGGGGGGAGGTAGGGGTTTTTTAGAGGGAAGGTGGGGGTGGTTATTGGGGGGAGGTAGGGGTGATTATTGGGGGAAGGTGGGGTGGTTTTTAGGGGGAAGGTGAGGGTTGTTATTGGGGGAGTGGGTGTGGTCATTTGCACTTTTTTTACTAAAAATGTGCATATTTTAGAATATTGCAATAAACCACCTCCAATATGACCCAGGGTAATGCAATAAATTTAAATTTAAAAGCAGTACCAGCAAACACGTTTTAGTTAAACTTTCCGCTGTGATGATAAATAGTTAGTTTATGGTTAATGAAATGCAAAAGGGCAGGGTATGTATCTTCATCATAAAATGATGATTCAAAATCATATCAGCTGATGATTAAATGTTGCTGTTGCTGCTTCTGTTGTTGCTGCTGATGACGTTATATTATCGTGGTGATTACAATGGCTTCATGACGTATTGAAACATCAATAACTGCAATCGTATTAGAGATGCATAAAGAATCACAAATACGCTTTTAAAACTCACGTACCTTCACCGATCCATAAGCCTCCAAGAAAAGCCTTTCAAGCATTGAGTTAATATGGGCATCTGAAGCCTCCCTGCAAAGGCAAGAAAGTTTTCGTTTTATCTACATCTTGACAAAAGCCTTTGGAAAATATCAACAGAACAGTACAGCCAATATATATACTATATATACAATTGACAAGGGCTCCATTTGTGGGTTATAATGGCCTGTTTTATCTTCAATACTGACAAAACAGAGCCAGCTAAAAGACCGTTCTAACAAAAAATTCATGCAAGACTTTTATTTACTTACAAAAATGTATAAAATTTAGCTGTAGAAAAATAAAATTTGAAATAAAAACAAATTAATGAAAAAAGCCTAAATAAAGCCTCAGCAAAAATTATCTGGTTCTTACATACCTAACCGCTTCAGATATCTTCTTTTTCACCCTCTCGACACTAAGTAGCCTTCGCAGTCTCCAGTAAAAGAATTTTCTTGAATTTTTCCATTTTAGAACGTCCTGCGGTAGATATTTATAAAATTACTGAATAGAAAATCAAATCTCGGTCAACCATCCTTCGGACTAGATTGTGCGCCTTTGGTTTTCCTAAAAAGTCTCTTTGCCTTTTTTTGAATAAAGGTTATATAGAAATGGAATTTAACAAAATTAACTACGGTCTGGTCAAGAAGTTTTGTCAGGAAAAGAAAAGTTCAGCCACATGAGTAGAATAAAATTCCTCTCTCTTTATACATCTTTTCAAGCTATGCATTGGTCTTGCTCAAAACTACTTAAACGTTGATTAACCTCCCTCGGGCTTAGAGCCGTGGAACCGTAATGTTCTCTAGACTTGAATAAAGTCATCAAAAAACGGATATATCAAATATCCAGCCCTATATTTAAATAGCACTGTATCATTGCTGAGTTTCCAATGCAATGTAAACAAAAATTTCAAATATTAAGAATGCACATCATGGATTTGATAGTGGGATTTTCGTTATGTCTGTTGCGGTATTTTTATCAAATTAATTGCAGATGTCCGACTAATTGTCTGATAAAAATCACGTATATTATATATTTAGATCCAAACAAGCTATTTTGGAATTTCACGAGACACGGAAGATTCTCAATGCGAATATTTGGTAACGAATTTCTTCTAGGAAAACAAATCTCGACCAATAGAGAGGAACAAACTACCAACAGAGGAGAAACCTTAGCTTTACATGGTCAAAGAGTTGCACATTATTCTTAAAAGCTTTGAAAGAAAAATTCCCGCATTCACTATAGGGTATGTTTTTATTTAATCACCCAAAGTTTCAAATCAAATGAATGAGAGTCAATACACAAGTCCACTTCTTGCATTACACACCGACGCCTCAACGATTCAAACTCATTCAAATCCAGAGCTTCATTGCTTTTAACCAACCACTTGAAGAAAAAACCCGTAGATGGTAGAGATATCTGGAGTGGTCTTGTAATTTCGTTATGTAATTTTACAGCAATCACCATTTCGAACTTTATGTCATCATGACGTTAAATTTTGCGCTGAAAAGTTTGGTGTATGCAGCCAAAAATTTTACTCTGACGACTCGCACGATTAACGACATAACTGACTCGTCCGACTAGCTTCGAAGAAATGGTTATGGTGCCCCCTTCTGATGTTATTTGTCATGAATCTCAAGGTGACCTACCGAGACAACGTTCTTCTCCTGCATTCTTCCTGCGGTATCGTGGAGATCCGCGAATCGCTTGGCAATCTACAAAATAAGGCAACATTAAGCTTTAAGAAATCATTTCATCCAAATACAGTGATGTAAGTTGGCTCGTAAAGTTACATTTACAAAATAAAGTCTGAAAAATATAAACAAATCTTTAGCTATAAGTGAAAAATTGTAAGGTGCAGAGTACCAGAAAGCAACGATTGTGATCTTTTTATCCTTTTATTATGGTTATCTTCAGGAATAAACTAAGGACCTAAAAAATCTCTATGTTACTTGCACTAAAATTGACATTACCGTTCTCTAAAGGCAGTTTTACACCCTAACTTTGGAATTATGCTCCATGACAACGGTGGTTTGGCAAGGAGATCCGAACTGTAACCTCGCAAAATAGTTTTTGTGCTTCTATAGCAGGGCCTGACACCGTTTCTTCAACTCAGATGTCATTTTTATACTTAAGACTGGATTACCCTTGTGAGCAACCAAATTCTCAAGTTTTTCTAAGCTGCTGGTCAACGTTTACAAGGAAACACCTCAAAATTTGATCTGTTTGTTAAAACAATAAATTAAACGTAACCTTGGGAAAGAACGCTAAAAAATTGATTGGTTGAGTTCGCATGAAAAGTCACATGGTCAAAACAAGAAAGGATCGTGTGATTCTCTGCTCTGGAAGACACTAGGCAGTACATATACTTGTTAGTACGTAATTAATGTAATTCAAATGCAACTTAAAAATTGAACAATAAAAACAAACAAAATAACAAAAATAAAGAACAGCTACGAAACTGAAAACGATAACACCAATTTCTGCAGATACAACAGAGTACCGAAGTGATGACGTCATAAAAATCTTTTTTCAGAATTTCTGAATTCTGATCCCAGAACCTAAAAGAGCATCATGAAATACTTCTTAGCATGCAAAATCAGTTAAAGGCATCACGAACTGGCTTAGATATTGCCACATAAGGACAGGCTCTTGCCTCATCAAACCTCTATAATTTGGTCTTGGTTCATATCTTTATGAACCAGGCCATAATAACAGTAATCCGTTAGCGAACTTGAAATCTTTCAATGGCCATATCTCGCCCAGCTTGAGACATATCTAACTAATTTTGCACAATGAGAGGTATTTTATGCCGTTTTTTCCGATTATGCGGCCAAATTTTAGAAATTCTAAAAATAGATTTTTGGTGACGTCACACTTCGGTACTCTACTGAAAACTAGACTTACTCCACGGGCCTCTGTTTCGCTACTGCCTCACTTTGCGGAAGCTGCAACAGTTTTCTCTGCAAGGCCGTCGCGAAACAGAGGCAAACATGCCAAACAAGCCAAGAATATATTTAGGCAATTTCTCTACACAATTAATCCTCTACACAATAAAAGAAAAAATGCGAAAGAAGCTACAGTCAATCCCGTTACAATACACCGCCCTTCGTTGTAACGCTATTAACATAAAGCCAAGCTCGCTGAACCGCCAAATCTGAAATGAATATTCGCTGGAATTGTCGAGGGGCAAATAACTCGTACACCTTCAGTGGAAAACCTATTATTTTATCTGGATATCGCTGGAAATCCTTTTGCTTTTGTGAAAATACTGTACGCTGTGTGCAAGAATGAACTGCATCTCGAGCGTTGTGACGGGGTTTCACAGCATATCGACAAATAAAAAAATCAGGAAGAGTAATAATGCAAAACTAACTCAAAAAAAGCAAAATGTGACAAAAATGGAAGACTACAAAGGTCACAAGTATTTGATTTCTAAAATGACATTTTCAAGCAGTAACTTAGTTGGCCTAAAATAGCTTTTTTGATAGCTACTGTATTTTGTTAGCCAACTTTTGAAGAAATCGATAATAAAAATAGCAAGAAGTAGAGGCATTGATAAAAACATAGAACTTGTCGAAACTTTCATCCTGTTAAATATTCGTTTAATTATATATAAACATTATTATTTTGATGGTAAAATTTTACCTGTTGGTAGATAGGAGCAAGTTGTACCTCCCTCTCAGCAACCTTCTGCTCTAAATTTCTCTTTTCAATGATTGACAATTCTATAAATTAATGAAAAAGCTGAATTTTTGTCAGAATTTAGCATATGTATTGTATATACTAATGAAAACAGAAAATAAAAAACAAAGGAAATTAAAATACTTAAGTTAGTTTATAAAACATATTTCTTACAGGAGTGTTTCTTTTCCTGCGCGCACCATAAACAATGGAATATTTCATGTGCATGATTCCTGGTGCCTTGTAAGATTCTAATGTGCGAATACGACCGAGGAGGTGGGGATCAGGCTACTGAATTTTAAAAACGCATTGATGATCCTTCTTCTCAAAGCATGTTTTCTTTGAGAAACAATCGTAACATCAAATGACAAGTTTAAGACCATTGGGAGGTTCTTTATACCACGCATAGGCCATATTGATTGGCCAATAGTTGATAGAAAGATGGCTTAGGAGATTTTATATCACATTCTACTTTGTGTTAACGCTCCCGGCTCAAATGTAGAAATGTATATCCGAGTTTCATGCAATCATTGCTCGCTGGCTTTTCCAACCTGTTTGTCTGGGTGGTTTTTAGTGTTTGGTACGTCACAAGGCTCGAAATTTTCAGGTATCAAGAAATATGACAACATTTGCTGACTTTACTGGTTGTAAACAGCTGATTGATGTCTATGCAATACACCAAATTTTTCTTTCTCGGCTGACAAACCACATAACAGAAAAGGCATCAAGAGACCACAACAATTTTCACGCTCAATTCTGTGTTTATACCTGGCGATGCCAATTTCTGGCACAATGAGGCATAGGTGTCATCCAGTCTACGCATCGCCTTGAGCAGATCTTTCATTTTGAACTTGATTTCCACTGTGCCTGCAGGCTCTAGAACTCCACCCCTTAAAACAAGAAATTCGAATCAAATTATCATACTTAACTGACAAATAACATCTTACCAGGCGACCCAAATTAACAACTAAGATAAAATGTTCTCTCCAATCTTCCCATCTAAGTTTCTCATTCAAGTAACATTTTGACACCCCATTTTCTGTTTATCTTTACCGCTATCGCTTTTAATAATCATGAAGCCTTCTTACGTAAGGTATCTGTGGGACTAGAGATCATTTAAATTATGGAGGGGAGGGGGTTGCTTGGGTTGGAAATGTATATGCTTTAGGAAGTCCTTTTTGCAGGTCCTTCAACAGTTTATGCATTGTTTGGAAGTGTCCGATAGTAGAAAGAGCCCGCCAATGGACGTTTCAAATTAACTGCTAATATTCCAATGTTGATGGAAATCCCAGGCCCCAAATTATAGGGCTAGCGCTATGCTTTGAACTAAAAGCAAGACGTTGACATTTCAGTGTTCCTTAAATCAAGAAGATCAAGGGCGTAAATAAGGAATCAAGAGATCTTACAAATAGAAACGGGTGTGGGTATTAAGGACATGCTCGTATCAAAGAAAGAACAAGGTCACTTTTCACTACGTATAACTTAAAAGTGCCCAAAACAAGAGATCTTGGCAGCAGGGGTGCCTAGGAAACATAAGCCCCTCCCCCAAAAACTCTCAAAAATGTTTTTAAACCAAATAATAAATAATTTTGTTATTGATCTTAGCGCGCCAAAAACCGATTATAGAATCCGTAATATGATCCGCAGTCCATGTCCAAAACCTCACTGGGGGAACTACCATTATGAATAAACCGGGCAACGTTTTCGCCTCTCCTCCCAGTTGACTGCGGATATTTCTTCTAATAGAAAATGTACAGCCTACACAGAGAGGAAGGTGACACGTTTTCGAAGATAAATGGAAGCAACCTGGCATGTGTTTAAGCGTTTGCCAACAAAAGGGGTCATGGAAAGACTTATGGTTTGCTTGCAATCTGTTTTCAGTTAAGAAGCTCAGTTGATGGAATGAAGTTGAAACCGGGTCCGGGTGCTCTGAGCTATTTACCTGCACTCTGCGTCCGCATACAGCTCCATGTGCTCCGGATTGATAGTCGGATCGACAACCACCCATGCTCCGCCTCTCAACTCTCCGTTTTTAGGTATATAAATCAAGACAGGCTGCTTGTATTTTCTCAATGCATCGACAATGTATGAGCCATACTTCAAAACTTGATCGTACATATCTAAAAGTAAACATACCAAGGAGTTATTAAGAATTACTATTTTAACTTGCCTGTTTTTAGTGAATTGTGTCTATATATAGAGGTAGCCGGATTCGTAGTTACAAAGAATCACAAGCTCTTACTCTCAAAGCCAACTTCAAAGAAATTGACTGTCAATGGCTTGGAGTTGTTCACAAAGGTACCGGTCAATTTCAATCATCGGCGAAAATTCACACCCCATCAATGTTTAACTTTTTAAAGTTTGGTACACCACCTCAAACGGCTGAAAACAATTACATGCCAAAAACAGCCAGGGACTCCCACACAAGTTTAAAATCGGGGGAGGGCAACGAGCAAATTACAGCCTAATAGTAAATGATTTAGTACCTGATTTTTTTTGTTTTGCAAAATTGTGGGGGCATGGTGAATATCAATAGAGAAAAAGCAAGCAGCAAAATTTTGAAAGGAGATAAACTTCAATGAGACTATTTTTGATAAAGACAAAATATATGGAATTGGCGAAACGTTGCTCGCGATACTATGCAGGGTACACAATACTGTTAGCTTATATTTTTAAATTTTAGATTGATCATTTTATTTGCAAGAAAATAGCTGGTAATCCACCATAAATCCTCGAGATAATTTTAAACCGCTACCAAAAAAGGAGGAGAGTTTAATACCCCTGTCAAAAAGTGTTCGTCTTCATTGGAGGTTTCATTCTATGTAAACAATAATCGCCATTGAGAATAAGAAAAGCAAAACCTCACCTTTCATACCACCTGAGAACCCTCTCCAGTTGGCAAAGATAAAGAGGGGAAGCCCCTCACGGTTAAAGTCGTTGATTGTTTGAGCTGTTTTGTAGGAGGAGTCTGGGTACCAAACCTGTCCAGCCTGTATAACTACCTGATAAGAAAAGACAGATATAGCTATTAGCCGGTCTGCTGTTTAGTCCTCGAGGCTATTCCAACAGAGCTGCTTATCGTGGCGTGTGTAGAACAGGGTGGTTCTAAGCACGAAGAAGCAACAAAAACCGTAATGAAGCACTCAAGAGTAATGAAGCACGCAAGTTGATGGAGGGGTAAATAGCTTCTTCTATTCTCTTTATGCCAGAGGAAATTACAAACACAAAATGCTGCTCCAAATCTTAACCTTGAAATAAATCAGATTCTTTCAAAATTTCCACTCACGAAGTAACGAAATTGTCGAATCGAATAAACGCATTGTGATCAGGAAGGGGCATACTAACTAGTGTTCTGATGAATATACATGTGACTTGGCCTACTTTTAGAACATACCTTTGTCTCTGAGCTGGGATCAGCTGGATCGGGGGGAATATGACTTTCCATTGCTCTTGTTTCTGGGCAAATCACGCCTATTGGTATACCGCCAAGTCTGGAGTATTGAAACAAAAACAAAATCATTGGGATAGTAATTAATACTTTAACTATCAGTCGAAAAAGTTTTAACTTTGTAATACTTCACGCCTTTGAACATAAAATAATATCTTTAACAATTCGTAAACTGCTACTTTCTAAGAAAAAGCTGCAAGTTTCACAATTTACAAACAAGGTCATTTAATATTGCAAAGGTAGGTTTCATAAACAAGGAGTGACATTGCTCTTCGTGATTTTTTCCTATTTTCATCGTGGTTTAACAAATTCGCTTACATATACATTTAAAAAGAGATCTCACAATAAAATATTAATCAAGTACAGACAAGAATGAAAATTCCAAAAAAATGAGGATTGTTTTCGGAGATCTTAAAAGCTGAGCGCTTACTCAGAAAATCTAAAGAAGGATTATTAAGATAAAACATTCACAATCATTAATAAAACATTGGCTTGATAATCTTCAAGCAATCAAATATCCTGGAAATAAAATGATTCTTATCTTATATATACTGAATGGAATCTTACATTCGTCTAAATAACTGTTGTTCCGACACTTAATGACCAGCAAAAATAAAATGGACCAGCAATGCATTACCTAGCCATTCTAACAAAAGCTTTTCTTTTCAGTATCTTTCAACAGGAACAACAGAATTTTAAAACTGCACGAAAATACGGACCATTTAATCAATATCCGATGTTTTATACTCTGTGCAGAAATTTTGGTTCTGATTTTTCGCTCATTTCTAAAATTTTATTTGATGTACTTTGCTGGAAGGTGAAAGTCCAGTGAACAACGAGATGGTGAAATATTTTGATAAAGGAGAGTAAGGCTTCTGAAAATAAGCATGACATATTTATCTTTAAAATTGAAATTGTATTAACTCTCACCTGGCTCTGCCACAGACAACAGTTGTTGCCCAGCCGGCCATTATCTCTGTAAATGATCCATCATCAAATAATCCACTTTGCCAGGTAGACGAATCGTCTGAAAATCAAACATACTCGAGTAAGCCATAAGGTACAAGTCTAGTTTTTTTCCAAAACCTTCAAGAAATTTTAGGAACATAATAAACGAATTTAATATAATAATACCAATTTTTAACAGGAATTGTCTGTAAGAAACCCAGCCCAAAGGTGACCAAAAAATTAAAAAAAACCATAGCACTGATCACCCATAACATTAAGAAACCACTCGAAAAGCCATTTTTAAAGATGAGGTGGAAATGATTCTTTTCAACGATAAGGCCCCTGTTTCCTTGAGATTTGACATAGAAAAATAGGAAGGATTTTCGTGATTAACAAGATTAAATTAACCCTTTAGCGAATGGTATTTAAGAAAACTTTAGAAAATTTTTAGCTCGTTCAGCACAGACACAATTACTTCAACAGACAGACTCATTTTAATAGAAGAAATCCTAAAACAAATCTCAGGAATAAAGTTGAAGAAAAGCAAAATGCAAGAAAAGCAAAATGCAAAAACCTTGACTGGGTCTTCCTGTTATTATATGCCGTGGATTGTAGCTTCCTTTCGGTGGAATAAAATCGATTTCGCGATCTACAGGGTCAGTCGAAGGCATGATTGGAAGAGGGCTATGGCGATTCTAAAACGGAGGAAAATCGAATGAGTTTAACAGGATCTGGAATAAGCAGGTGCAGGGAAATGTGAACTTCCGGAAGAAGGGACTGGAAGGGTTTCACTGAGAGATCATTGTATGACGGGCTGACAAAAGAAAAAGAAAGATATAAGAAAATCAGGAAACAAACGTCAGCATTAAATATTTAGCAATCAAGTTACCATTTCCTTATAAAAGAACAGATCAATTTTCCTGGAACAGATTGGGATGATTTTCAAGAAACAGAAAATATTGCATACCTTAGGAATGTAGGACAGCCATGATATTAACGTATTTATGCCAGCAGAATCATCAGGGACAGAAGCATGGGAGACACCTGCGTAAAAAAGTTGTGTATTGGCATTACCATGAAAAGGAAGGCTATAAGTCGCTTTTACCCAACGTAGGTACTTGGTTTCGATCGCTGTAATCAATATGGTGTCATATAGACCTTCGTATGTTAAATTATATGAGTATGGTAGCTTGGTGACATTTCATATGCGAATCAGCAACTCCTTTTCGTCTAAAGACAGGCTGCAAATAGCCTGCGTCATAACGAAATTTGTTTACACTTTTAATTGCTAGGGTGGGAGCATTTGAGGTGTGATTGAGAAGCATAAAACTTTGATGATGGAGATGAAACGAACAACGGTTTCAGCTAAATGGCTAAAGCTTCTGCACGAACAAATGAAACCAGTACCAACAAATTGTATTTCTCTTAACAAGTGTAATAACAATTCTATAGGATAAATACGAAAACTGAAAATTTTATTAGCTAACAGCAGGAAGCAATTTACATATACTGGAAACAAGATTAAAAACTGAAAATAATCAGGAATAAGCTGGTAAATCATTTATATTCACCGTTTTTGTACATGATTTCGATCCCACCAAGTTGATTATGGGAAGTGTAAACATGTCTTCCAAGAACCTGAAACCATGATGTAGGAAAGAAGATTAATAACATTATAAAACAAAAAAGATGAACTCAATGAACTTAACGATAATAAAAGAACATTTATTTTTTAATGAACAAAGAGCCGATTTTTTCTTTCGTACATCAAGATCT
Organism: Rhopilema esculentum; assembly: GCF_013076305.1. Next base: position 3,962,680 of record NW_027018659.1, read on the forward strand.
TTAGGATAAAGTATGATTTTTCTTGAAAGTTCTAGTCGCATTGAAGCATTTGATAGAAGGGGAAGGTGTAGTTAAGAGTCTGTAGAGCGACTGGCGAATCGTTTAAAACTTAGGAGACAAAGTAAAATTCCCTCTAGATCAAAAATATATTTCCTTTAGAGCACTGAGCCCAACAAAATGATGGAAAAGTAAATTGTATATCCAGATGTGGACTAAAATATATTAACTGGGAAGAGGCGTGCCTGATTGGGTCTTATTTATCAACTAGCGTCCTTAACCTTGTCACGAGATTGACTGACGCTAAATGAAAATCGCGCCTTTACTGTGTAGATAAAGAACCGGACCTGTCAAGTGAAGTCATCGTGAAGGTAGAAATCCGCCGTTCCGCACAATTTTTAGTTGAAATCCGACCCTCCGGTCATGTTTACCCTAAACTCCTCCTCCCGAATTGTTGATAGATGCAGCTGGTCAAAAAAGTCAAGATGTGATCAGGCCCTTGTTTACAAGACAACGGGTCAAGAATCCTGCAAATCCGTAAAACTTATAAAAATTCTCTGTTCTGTGTATCACTTCGGAAAAAACCCGCGTCTAGCAAGTGTGGAGAAGTCCTTCGTTCCGTCGGGAAACTGCAAGAATTCTGAATTCCGCGATGAATTTTTTCAAACTTTGTTGTTCCGGAAACCCTGAAGACCCTGATCGATTCGTTTAATTATGCTAAAAAAGGCTGGTTATAAAATATACATTATCTAACCGCGTGTTCAGATAGACGCATGAAAATTATTCCAGCCTCTTGTTGTTGTTAGAAGCGCAACAGGAACTGTTTCGATGTAAAATTCAGCAATCTTTTAAGCAAAGGTTTATACTATAAGAAAAGGCTCAAGCTGTGGACTTCAATTCAATATAGAGGGCGGAATTTTCTATCACTGTCAAATTGAGTGATACTTTAGCAGTAGAACGAAGAGAAACGGTTCAATTTTGGCATAAACAAACCAGACAAATTGAAATGGCATCTGGATCACTTACTTTATTTAAGGCACTGTATCCAGTTAGAATGATATGGGAATTGTCAACTTGCACAACTCTTTGTCCTAAACGCACAAGATAGGAGCCAATCCCCACGCTGCGGCAAGAAACCTTGAAAATTAAAAAAAAAACAAAATGAGAGTCAAAAAGGACGTTTTTGGTAGAACTCTATGTATCTAATGGTTGTTGGGTTCTGATCAGGGGGGGGCTGGGGGGTTGTTGTGTTAAAAAGTGAGGTTCTAAAAAATAATGTCGGATTCGTTTATAGGTTAAAGATTTTCTATTATTACCGCCAGGATGACTGAGACATAAGCAGACCACGTCAGTCCCCGACAGTATATAGCAAGGGTTTTTCTAAGGATATTTTTACATGAATGCTTTCTACGAATTCCTTTCAACGAACTTAACTATACTGAAAAAATAAATATGAATAGATGGGAGTAGTATGGTTTCTTAAGAGGCCTTGTTGCCAAATCATTTGAAGTTATCGAGCAAACCACAACATGCACCTGGGCAGGCAGAGCACAACTAGCTCTCTTTAATTAGATATTGCGAATTAACAGAAAGAATCCATCCCATTCGAATGGCGAATGAGTTAAAGAGCATTTGTATTTAGTTTCAGTTCATCGATACGAGAACGTATCGTATAGGACAGGGTCTCCGACGAAGGGCCCCCCCCCCACTTTTTTGCAAAACAATAGAGTGTTTTTCAAAATCTTTTGTTATGGGTGTTAAATTTCCTCTTGGCCCCCCCCATCTTCCAACCTTTGTCGGTGCCCATGTAGGAAGGTACAATCTGCAAAGGTTGTGCTTCTTCTATTCACATTGTAACATTCCACATTCCATGTTTTCAAGATAGCCATTAAAAAATAATGGGCAGCTGCTTCAATAGCCTAAACACTTACTAAATTCATTGTGACAATTTCGTCATACGCTCTTGAAGTTTCACCAGCAATCAAACCAGAATATTTCAAATTTTCAACACCTAATGACAAATCTTTGCCTGCAGGTGAATAAACACAAAAAATTGTGTTAGAAGTGTGAAAAAAGATAGTTAAACCACGTAAAAATCTGCTTAAAAGAGCTGGCAAATAATTTGTTGTCCTTTCAAGGTGCTGTTCTATTCAATTGATAGAACAAAATTCTGGTAGGTATGGATGCATGGAATTCGAAGAGAGCGAATCATAGACAACCTTCGCCGGGTTAAAGGTTTTTGAGGGAGCATTCACAAAATAAGGATGCACACCCGAGAGTCAACAAATTTGGGCCTAGCAAGCTAGGTCTACGAAGAATATAACTGCTATAACAACAGGGCACCTAGACTGAATCTTAAGAGTCCACGAGAAGACGTACAGATTAAAAATAAAACTTAGAACCCCATAATACACCCTGGGAACAGACAGGGGACGACAGTGTTACAAAACAAATATTAGTGGTTGACATTTCTCCCCGGCTTACAGGGCTTCCCCAGAGCTACTTTGGTTATACAAGTTTGGCAAACTTGTACAAAAAGTATAAATCTTGGATTTATTCGATGAGACTTGAGACAGAAAAAAAGCTCTCTTATTGATAGAGAAAAGATTTGTGACATGAAAGTGTAATACACATACCAATTATATCAGTCAGTTTATATCTAGATTCCCCTTCGTCTTCAATTGGTTCAGCTCTAACAGAGTTACTGGCGCTGAGCTATTGTAAACAGAACAGGTTGATCGTAAGTTTTAAGAAATCTAGAGCGATTAACACCATACCATAATATCTATGTACTGCTATATATATATATACTGCACTGTCTATCATATTATTCCGAAACTGAACAATGAGAAAAATATTGTAGAAAAGGATTATATACTTTATGTGTGACGGTGGATTAACAAAGGGGCAAAGAGGTATTGTAAAAATATAGCCTCTTCGTCAATCCTTGATGATGCCGTTACCAAAGACATAATACAGTTAAATTACTGTCACAAAATTTAAACTTATTGGAAATGATGCAGCAACAGAAGGCAAAAGCATGGTACAACAGCAAGGTGGCTTGGCTTAAGCCCTGTCCATCTACTAGCCAAAAAAACTGGTCAAGTTTAAGGAAAGGAATTAGTTACTGCATCTAATGATGCAGTTGACAAAGGACAAGTTTCCCACCAATAGGCACTTCCCTCAACGAACAGATTATAAGGAACATATCTGTTCTTATGCTGTTGCAAAATGTCTCAACAACAAAGGATTCACCTTACACCTGCAATCGTAAGCAAAATGTTTTTCGCCAATGCACATGGCAAGCAAAATGGCACGAGTGCCATAAAATATCAACCATCTTTAATGTTTGCTTTCGGTTAGAAAAGAAAAATACTTCATGAGTTTATCACTGCAAACGGAGGAATTAACTGCAGTAAAATGAGATGAATGTGACAATCCTAGCTTAACTTACCTTCTTGTAATCCGAGGGCGTCAAATAGAGATACTTAAAACCCTGAAAGAAAAAGAGTCAGAAGTTTAAACAGCAAATGAATGTTTTACTATAGATAATATATTGAGGAGTTACTAGAGGCACTTAGTAATTAATACTGCGATAAAAGATTTATAATCAGTGACAATAGTTAAAAAGCTGAAGTACCAAATATGATCTCTGATTACAAAAAACAATCGTAATCATATATTCACATTGATAATAGAAATCACTGATCATTATCAAAAACTGCAATCAGAAATCGCAATCACTAATCAGAATCACTAATTGCCATTTCCAACTAGATTTAACGCTAAACAATTTGCAACTTGTATTGTGGTTTGTATTGAGAAAGCAAAAATTATATGTTTTTCAAAGCAAGGAAGAAAATATTCCAGCAAAATCAGAACAAGGATAGCGTATGACTAAGACAAATTGTGTGTAATAATACCAAAAGGTTTATTATCGAAAGGTTTAAAAATCTCTATTTACCTTGTCTGGCGAGCCCGGCTCGACCCAGGCCACATTGAAAACATGTTTTACCTCCTCCGCAAGTCCGATTCTCGCGCCACTGTTTGCTGACAAGTAGATGAAAGGAATTCCAAGTTGTCGGGCACGAGTTGAAGCTTTCTGTTGTGAGAAAACGGTGAATCATTGAAAATGTTATAAAAGTACCCCTTCGAAAAATCTTGATATCTGATTTAGCAATTTTCAAATAACCCTTTTAACCTAGGTAACAAATATTCAAATTTCATATAAAAAAGTTTGTTATTAAACCAACCCCATACCCCAACTAAAAACCGTTTTCGTGCTTAAATTAGAAGAAGTGTTTTTACGTATTTATAAACTTAATAAAATGGCTGCAAGTTATTTATTCACTCCCTGTGGTATCGTTTCAGTAGTGTAGTAAAGCATCTTTGCTCGTGAAATAAAACTGTAATTTGTTACTGAATGAGCGAAAATATCATGAAACTTTATTGAAATATTTAAAAGTCTTGACGTTTTAATCGTTTGTCGTTGACCTGTAAAGGCAATATGTCCATTGCCCAGCATTCCGCTGGCCATTTAAATTTTCATTGGTTGGACTACACAATAGGCCTATTGTTACGTATCCAATCGGCTAATTCTCAATGTTTCCCTGATTATAACCGCAACGCACAGTTAACTCTGAACGGCTGACTGACAGGACATAGTGCTTTTAATGTTTTCTGCTTTACATTCAGTTCAGTTTGGTTGATACTTTAAAACATTATCAACCCCTTACGTTCATGAAGGGGCAGGTAATTCAACAACACGACTGAGAGTTACCAATGTGTCCTAAACGTTATGTTGGATTTTTTCATTTGCCAATTTGTTATTGAATGCAGCGCATGAATGCCAATGAACTGAATTGAATCGCAAGTACTGTGAACAAATCGTACATAAACACATACATAATATAGCATGTCTTCGGCAGGAGTGAAAGATCCACTCATGTGTGTGAGGTCATTCGCAACCACGATCACGTCTCTTCCATCCGGGTACTCTGGTGTCATAAGCGTCATTTGCCAAGCCACCATTCCTACGTCATTCTCCCCAGCCAGTCTGTTAATAGTGGCAAGCTTGTCGTTTTCGTCTATAAACATCTCAGTTGCTTTGATCTACAAAACATTAATGGGACCTTGATAGAGTGATTGCAGCAAAATCATACATCATAAATAAGGAATGACGTCAACGCAAAACGTCACTTACATCCAAAAAATGAAAAATCAAGGTGAAATTTAAAAAATGGGGCACATAATAGGACTTTATTAAAACCAATGCTACACAACTTTACTTACAACTTCAAGGTTTGGATTGAACTTTTCCTTGTTCTTGGTCGCCCACTGCCTCCACTCTTTTATCACAGCCTATAGAAAGAGCCATAACAAATAACATTCACAGCCACAGGAAAATAACCCACAACGAAGGGTTTCTTATAGAATTTCTCGGAGGCAAAAATCTTCACAAAAGCAATACTGAAATACTGAAAAAATACTGAGAAATCCTTCAATACTGAAAAAATGTTGATCATTACAGATTTAAAGTTTCCAGACTGACAATTAACATAATCAAAGTTAATAGACAACCTAAAATCAAAGAACCAGCTCTAAATTCGTTCAAATTATATTAGCATCACACCAAAATACAGTGAAAATGAAATTACTATAAACATCAAACTCATCCCAAATTTTTGCACTTCTAAGGGGGTGGGAAATACTAACCAAAATACAAAGCTGTGGACTGTATGACTTTAAGTGACCTCGACAACTCTCTTCCCACTCCCCCTTCCCACCCACCACTTACGACAAAGCCGTCTTACAATGTACAAAGTAGTGATGCCAGGCCATTGTACATGCATTTTAAATGAATGTGGGGCGGATAGTTCAGTCAACAAAGTCAAGCATAATTCATACTTAGCCAGCTACAGTTTCAGCAACTGTTATTTCATCATGTATAAATTAGAAGCAAGGCAAACAATTTTTAGAACACAAGCAAAATAATCCTATTTTGCCGCAGCACATGGAAGGAGTACATATAGAAGCAAAACTTGGCCTTATATACAGAGAAACTATCTTTCATGTCTTGGTTCTTTAGTTATTTCATTGAAACTACCCTGTACAAATCTAATAAAAGCAACCCGCAAATAATTTTGTGCATGATAAATTATCAACATATATAGAACTTGCCTGTCTGAACAATTCTGGGAAATCGTAGACATATGTTGTGTCACGTGACTGAGCATCATATCGCTTCAACTACAAAATTAAAAAAATGCTTTAAAAAAGCAAACATCTTGAGACAAACTTTTCGTTTGACACTCCTCAGTGCGAAAAAACGTCAGAAAAATGATCAGAAATTTTCAGCTAGGAAATCTTTATATTCAGCTGTGAATCGAAATAAGGCGATCAGAAAACGCGAGCAAATGACTGTTGTGGTTCTCCAATCAGTGCCGCTAGCCTATAGAGAAATTATCAGTGGAGTCTAAGGGTGAAAACAAACTCCTTAGGATAAATGAAAGCAATGTGTACGCTGGAAAAGTTTAGAAACCTGCAGATGGTCTTTTGTCACGTAAGGTGTTGTTGTTGGTAGGCCATTCATGGGTCCTTGCTTTGAGCCATACGAATTGAACACAATCTGAAAAGAAAATGACAACAAATGTCAAAGTAATCTTCCAACAAAAATTAAATCTACAAATCGAACATGGCCCAAAATGCGAGAAAGGCTCAGGATTCCGGGTCCCACACTAAAGATCCACGAGTCTGGGGATCGAATCACTTATATGAAAAAACCTCCACTTAGGGAGAGAAGAGTCATCAGCGTTCTGTAATTCTAGGCGTAGTAATCGTGTTGTCATATCCAGAGGAAAGACCAGGGCACTGCTCGATAAGCACAGCTTATCAGTGTCCTAATGAACCACCTTCGGATAGTAAGTTGTAATGAAGATAGAATATACCAAACTGAGCTTATACTTCAATTAGGAACACGAAAATGATTACTGATAACACTTTCCTATATTTATACTTGTGAAACCTTCTTTCCAAAACAAAAGGGGGATGATAACAATGCATTTGATTACTGTTCACAAGGCATATTGAAAAATGGTTACTGAAAAATAACGTTGTAACCAACGGAGCACAACACAGTTATCCTGATGGTAAAATGTCTTCAATCTCGTCTTAATAAATTTGTCTTCAACCACAAAAATAAAAAATCTTGTCAAAATTTTGATTATCCGTGATGTTTTCGGAATCTGACTTTGATCAGAAAACTCCCACCTACCCTTTAAAACCTACAAATCTGCATAGAGCAGTGATTCGAGAAAATATTCAACTTCAAAGGGCTAAGCTTTTTGTTTTTATTTAAATGGTTGGTATTGAGCTCCACAAGTTTTAGATGAATTATAACAAAGTCTAAACTTACGTGTCTCGTCCTTGGGTCTTCAACCTCCCTGTAAATATGGATATCGAGATTGTATCCGGATTCATTTGAAAGAAACAATCTCAGTGGGATCCGGGTGCCTTCTGGTGTCAATCTATTGAAGAAAAGCAAGGAAGAAAATACAATAAGCAAAGATTGATTAGTTTGTCAATCATCAACTGAATCACAATTTCACTCTCTAAACAGCTGAATCATTTGATCACTCCTATGATTGATTGACTACTGTTGTCAAACATGTTATCTGAACCGACCAATCAAAAATTTCTTCCAAAATGTACAGGCAGTGCGGCTCTGTGGTTAGAGCGCTTCAAGGCAGGGATGGAGGTTATTGGGTACCATCATGTTTAATATTCTGGTGGATAGGTCTCTATACGTGAATAGTTACCGATTAGTAATTATATATCCATTAGGGAATAGGTACCCATACATGAATAGATACACACAAGAGAAACGATACCAAATAAGTAAAAGGGCATGAATCCTATACGAAACCTATCTTTCACATTTGATCAACATGATCATGCAGCGATCATTTGACGAATCACTGCGATCAATAAAGACAATGATTACCTAATGACCATTCGCATTTCAGATTGCAACAGACGAAGTTTCCACAGCCTGTTTTTATGACGAAGTACAATCGTTCTTATACTATTTTCGATCTGGAAAGAAAGGGCAAATATGGTTACCACCAATTAAAAACGGCCTTAATTTCTTAACCCTTAATCCCTAATGAGGTCTAAAACAATTCAGGAACTCAAATGCAGACATTCCAGAGCAAAGTCAAACGTTACCCGAGAAGAAATATTGACGATGAGGCAGGAATAATACAATCCTGGACAAAAGGTTATGAGACATTTCTTTTTTAAGTGATTTTCTAAGTAATTGCCTTTAAAACAAGTGGTATGACCCTCCCCCGATGTCAATATTGGTGGTGGATAATGGCAGCTGATTGTGGAAGCCAGAAAACCCAAAAAATCAGCATCAACATTGATATTGGGGGCAGGGGGTTGGGTGTTTTTGCAATAAATGAAAATAACAGCGAATGTCTCCTAACTTTTATCCAGGATTGTAGGAATGCTAATGAGACAGGAATGAAAAGGAGGCGGGAATGATAAGGAGGCAGGAATGATTAGGAGGCGGGATGACAAAGAGGCGGGATTAATGAAAAATACGATTATTATTGCATAGGCCAAAAACTCATGTTACTGTGTACAACAAAATGTAGTAACGAGGTGTGCCATTTCTGAATTCAATATACAAGCATTGGGTTGAAAAAGACTGCTGATACAGACCTTGTGCGGTTCGATGATTACTGTGGGGACGAAATTCAAGAACAAATGATTCCCGTCTGTTCTTTTTTTCTGTCAAAGAAAACATAGGTTTACTTGAGAACCCGAATGTATGTTGGGCAGTAAAGGAAAAACTTCCTTAAATGTACTTAATATCTTCTCTTTTCACACTATTTATCAAAAAATTCTTATGCATTGACTTCTCGTGAGCTACACACTAATAAATTTAGTGATTAATTTGAAAAAAATTACTAATATACTATATATTCAAAATAAGAGCTTGTTTTTGACTTAATTCTCATTGACTTAATTATAAAATCATTTCTAAATAATTGAGTTTCTAAATAACCTTGAAATAGCTGGAAAGAATGCTTTTAAGGCAAAACGGTACTGTCTTCAAAGCAATATGTTTTCAAGTTTTGTTGCAATACATCAAGCAATTATTGAGATGTACGCCAGAAGTGTTTAACGAAGAAAGTATTACGAATCACGCCAACGCTTATTTTTTGGATAGCTAGAAAAAGGTATGAGAATCATGCTTTAAACAGATAAATGCCTTGAGATAGAAGCCTGAACACCAAAGAGCCCTGGCGCCAATTAAGGATTAATGGATTCTGGCCTAGCAAAGATAACTTTGGATTAAAAAAAACTTGCATAGGAATTGAGCTTATCCAAGCTCATGATTACATGAAGTATCTACAATGCCTGTCAAAGTTACTTGGAACACCCATCAATTTGTTTTGATTTTCTAATTTTCATTTCTATTTCCAAATTCTACTACATTTTCTCTAAAACAATGTTTATAGCTTAGAAAAATACCCTAAAAGTCACATTGTAAAACGAACTCTATAATCTTCTTACGCTGTTAAGCCAACATTGTTCTTAGAAGCATGGCTGAAAATTGGCGTTAGTGTTCCAACACCAATGGCAATGATTGTAGATACTACTAAGAAGAGTTCTTTATGAATGATTGCCTATTCAAAGATCTGACAATTGCCCGATTTATCCGTAGATCTTCTCTTAAAATTGCTTACCACTTGGCTGACAGCCAATTCCAGCTCATCTAAAGCCTCCAGCAGTGTAATCTCACTGGCTTTCTCAAGATAATCAAACGATGCTTCCTAAAATTGATAAAACTGGTAATAACATACGTCACAAAGACTTGATGGTAGACAAGAGCAAGAGTTACAATATTACAAAGAGCCGAGGCTCCTCTTGGACACCATTCTCTTACAATTTTGTAGTTGGTGATTGTCTAATGAAGAGTTAAGAATAGGTAACAAATATTTTCGGAAATGAATAAGATATCCATACAGTTATAGAGGCGTAATTCCGAAACTATAAGCTAAAGAGTATTCGAATAAAGGCAGACTTGGAATAGAAGCAGAATATAAAGAAGAACAGGAAAACCATTTCCATGCGGCTGTCAATGTCAGTTCCCTGAGAACGCTTGCATACATCTACATACTGGATTTCAGCTTACCCCTTTGAAAAATTCGCAGAACGTGTGAATTCATGATCAAGCTTTTTGCTCTAACTTGCCAGATATAACCGCTCCGGTTCCTAAGATTCCTAAAAGCTTTACCTTTTTGGTCACAAATAAGTTTTAAACAATATCTTCGACTGTTCAAAGAAGTAAAGGTTTCCAAATATTTTTTGAAATAATTTTCTTCAAATTGCCTAATCACTTATTTTCTTTCGCTGTCCTTTTGTAAATTATCAAAAAAATAAATTCTACTTAATTTCTCAAAACTGATGTATTATCCAATAAACAAGCAATTTAACCTTAGAAATGAAGCTTTCTTGCTTAATCATTCCTTTTAAATCCTACCAAAAGTTTTGATCCGCCATATCAACAGTTATCCTACGTCAGACTGAGAGCACTGATTGGGCAAAATTCAGCCAATGAGGCACGGTTTCTATTCATCCGAATCTTTGTGAACCAATTCTCTATCTGGTGTTGGGCGAAATGACATAAACAATAGCACAAAGCTGTACCTGCGTGACCAGATCAGAGTGCCTCACGATGGCGCGAATGAAGAAGCGATGATCGGTAACCTCTTGTTTATCTGTAACCTGGAAACAAACGAGGCTAGATCCAATTACAAAATACGTGATAAAAACTATTGCTATCGGTTTTTATTAGATTGCTGATAAAAACATCTTAATTTTTTGTATTGCACAATTAGTATGGGTTACCTTATAATTGGATTTTTTAAACAATCACTAGCTATACACCAATCCATATTTTAACATAAATTCAGTCCTTTTGCATTTGCAAACATTATCCTTGTAGGATTCTAGGAACTCCGAAAAGCATAGTAATAATAACATAACCCCGAGCGTTCATACTGTTTTGAACCACCTTAAGGTGATTTATTCAAAACGAGTCTTCACTCTTCCTTCAAAATTGTACAGAAATAAATTCATCTTGCTTTAGATTAATTTATGTATAGCTTTCATTTGTTGCTGGACAATTACGAGCATTGAAACATATAGATGCTTCAGTAAAGATTCAAGGGCTGAAAGAGGCGCACTCTCTAATTGCTTTCTGGTATAAACACAGTACCTTTTTCGCTGCACCAAAATAGACGTGGAGATTATTGTTAGCGGTTGGTATCTGCGTCAAGTCAAACTGGCGTAGGCGACTGAGCTCAAGTTGGAATGCTAGCGCAGGCTCCAGGTTGCGGTAGATCGAGTCTTCAGTGAACTGTGGGCGCAAGCAAAACATAAACATGAAGCAAGGGAGCAAGGGGGTAATGGGGCAAGTGAGTAATGGAGCAAGGGAGTAATGGAGCAAGGGGGTAATGGAGCAAGGGGGTAAGGAAGCAAGGGGGTAATGGAGCAAGGGGGTAAGGAAGCAAGGGGGTACTGGAGCAAGGGGTAATGGAGCAAGGGGTAATGGAGCAAGGGGGTAAGGAAGCAAGGGGTGATGGAGCAAGGGGGTATTGGAAAAAGGGGTAATGGGGCAAAGGGTAATGGAGCAAGGGGGTAAGGAAGTAAGGGGTAATGGAGCAAGAGGGTATTGGAGAAAAGGGTAATGGAGCAAGGGGTAATGGGGCAAGGGGTAATGGAGCAAGGGGGTAAGGAAGTAAGGGGTAATGGAGCAAAGGAGCAAATGAGCAAGGGAATAAGGGAGAAAGAGAGGAAGGGCGCAAGAAGGCAGACAACAAACGAGCAAGGAAGCAAGGGAGCAAGAGAGCTGTCTTTGACATGCGAGATAATTCAGTTTAATTCATATTTAGATTTGAAGGTTCTAGCTACTGCTAATAATGGAGAGACAAAGCTGAAGGCAATAAAAAGATCTCTTAGCTATTGATTATCGGGCTGATCAGGTAAATATTCAATAACGATAAAATATATCGTAAATAGGTACAAAACAAAAAGAAAATAAACATAATTTTAAAACAGTAGGATACATACGTTTGTCCTTGCCCGGTATGTGAATACCAAAGGAAAGGTACCCTGCGATGAAACGAATGTTCACTAGCAATTACAATATTTTATGTTCAAAAACAGAAATATCAGAAAATATTTTCCATAATTGAATAGACCAAAACCTCTTAGAGGAGCCACATAGAGAGCTTCAAGAAACTTGTATTTGTTAATTACAACAGTTCATATATTATAACAAACAAACCAAATCAAACAGGCAAATAGAAATATTTTTAAGCATAATTATTTTCAACAACGAAAGGTTTTAATTTGAAATTAGAATGAAATTGTTACCTTGCAATCTGTTAGTGAAATCGTGAATCGACGAACTCCGTGTTTTTTGAGGATTTCACTCTATGGGAGCAAACAAAACGGCATCGAAGACTTATCGCTAAAATAGCTTTCTCTAAAGGACGTCTTTAATTATGCTTTAAGTGTTTGAAAAATGATACCCACTCGTAAAGAGTGTAAGGATGGTCCCCTTATTTATATGCAAACACGTTAAACTTTCATTTACACTGAGACACGGTACACTTACACTCATAGCAGATGTGGTGAAAATTCAAAATTCAAATAGCGTTCTTATTATTTGAACTCTTTAGGGGTGTAAATTTTTATCTTTCCGCAAAGCAAATCCCAAGAAAATGAATTAGACCATGCGTGCTTCAAGGGAAAAATTTAAATTGATGAAGTAAGCAGAGCAGCACATTGAATACAATAAACTCCATTAAATGACACTTCAAAACAGCAGACACTTCTAAATAACAGACACCTTAAAACGAAGCACATTAACTTTGGTCCCAAAGTTCTCCACTATTGGAGGTTTTACTGTTACAACTTAATTCTAAAGTGGTACCTTAACTATACAGCGATTCCTTAAGTTCAAAGTAGTTTCTTTAAAAGAAATCAACGGCTAGGCGTATCTCACCCGTGTCTGCAGAATTTCGGCAAATTTATCTCTCTGTTTCTCTTGGTTTGCAAGTGAGATATCACTGAATTTGATACAGACGTTTACCACGTGAATTGGATCTTCTGCTTTGTCAAAAGAGTCCTAAAGAACGAGAAATAAGAACGGACATTTAATTTATGCTGAGAATCAAATTACATTATCGCAACAATGATTAGACAGCCAACAGAACAATGATAACTGCCTTTTTCGAACAAAGTTCCAAATTTAGAGTTCAATTTACTTCAAGAACAGGAATATCAAAACTTAACTTTAAGCTTTTATAACTTTTTTAACATGAATTCTATTAGGTAATTCTGATCAGCCTTCTATAAGATAATCCGGAAACGATTTGGACAATATGGATTCACAAAATAGAAAGAGGCGCATTCATTAAAAGACATCATATAACCTAATTCATCCTAAGATGCTGTCAATTCAAACGAAAAAATTGGCCAGAAAAATATATTTTCCTGGCTGTTTCTTTGAGTACTTAGCCCTGAAGTTTTTAATGTCACCTTTTAGGTATACTGCCTTTGCAGATTTACCCCCCAAAACTGAAACCAGCGAAGAAAATGGATGCTATGATATGCACATGTAACTCGGAATGTGATACATAGGACAGAAAAGACTATGTAAGATATAGTGGTTAACGTTAAAACATAAATGGACAAAAGAAATCAAATCAAGTTTAAACGAATTAAAACATACGGTGCTGGAGTTTTCTTTAACGGTGCCAAGAAGTGAGCCACCAGAGCCAGCTGATGAAAATGAGGACCTTGGGCTCTGCTTTGCACTGTGTTGGAACTGGTTCACAAGAAGGTCAAAGTGCCTGCCAAATAAAAGGATATATAGAGTTCAACACAGAAACATAATTGCAGTCAATGGTCGTAAACAAAAGTTAGTAAAAGATTGCTTAAATGTAACATCATAAAAGATCTATCCCTCGTAACAACATTGACCACGTAAATTAAAGAATACTACAAAATACTTTTAAGTATGCAAAATTGGTTGAATATTTCACAAATCGGGCGAGTAATGGCGTATGAAGATTTGAAGTTTGCTTGCGGATTACTGATACTTTGTCTCTGTTCATAAATGTGCCAATATCTCACCGATTCGTAACAGATTTACTTGATTTCGCAAATTTAGAGGAATTTCATATTCCCCTTCAGGTTATGGGATTCAAAATAAAAAACTTAATGATACGTTTTTGCGATGTTATCACTTGAGTCCTCTATGCAGGCTCTAATGGCAAATCATCAATAGCGATTTCATCAACGATGATTGATGATCACAGTGATTGTTCATTGGTGATCATATAGCTTACTGAATAGTGATCATACTGATTTGTGATTGATGATCATAGTGATTGTTGATTGGTGATTGATGATTATAGTGATTGGTGATTAATGGTCATGGTTATTAGTAATGATGACGATAATGGTCGTTGATTAATATAATGCTGATGAATTATGGTGACCATGTTATAATGGTAATAATGATAAGGCGATCTAAACACTGACTACTTACGTCAGAAACTCTTCCACTGATGAAAATGCAGCCATTGCTCCCATCCTTTGGAAATCAGGATTGGTACAGTCTCTATGAATAAGTTCGTTAAGCTCCTCACTGAGACTGCGAACCTGTACATCAAAATGAATACAGGGAACGGTTACTCGTCTTGTTGGATTTCATAATGATAAGAATCTAAAGAACAGCATCTCAGCAGTTAAATTGCCTATTGAATGAAGTAGGATCTACAATGATGATTACGTTCATTTTTAATATCTTACAGGGGAATTCCATTGATTCTTTACGTTGATTTGCTTTATAATTGATATAAAGCTTTTTAAAATGAATGTCCATACAATTTATTGTAGTGCATTATATCAGTCAAATATTATATCTTACAAATGCAGGATCTGGAAACGTTGTTCTCAACAAACGTTGATCGTGGATGAAAAGCCAAAGGTCAGTTTATCTATAATAATTACTTACCCTTGTCATGGACATGCTCTTCAGCTTCTCGGTTGATGGCGAATTTCTACGTTGCTGTTCCATTCTGCAGAGAAACAAACCTCATGTCAAATATCAAAACCTCAATTCATATTTCGGTAAAAAAAATGTACATAAAAGAATCTTTAATATTTCATCGTCTAATTTTAGGTCTTGAACGCAGAATAAGAAAGATTAAAAAACCAAGGAAGGTTAAAGTTAACATTAAAGGTTAAATTTCATGCCAAAAGGTCAAGGTGCACATCCCGAGAGTCGAGTCAATATCTAGCATTACTTGGGCTTCGATTGATAGAGGAGTTCCTATTAATCGATGCTGGAGAATTTGAAGTTCTCTCTATTATAGTGTAGCAAAAAAGAATGATTTTTAGGCAACTACCACTCATATGTTAAGTTTTACCACAACGTAAATAAAGAGTTTCAAATGTCAAACCAACTGTTGAACATAGGCCCACACCTACATATTACTTCGCCAATATAATACAAAAACGAGTATATATATCTGTTCTTTCACGCAGCTTTATACAAGGATTTTAAAATAAAACAATAGAGAACACCCATACCTGTTTGGGTGGGTAATTGGGAGTCGGAACTGGAACAATATGCAGTTTATATCCCCAATCTAAGAAAAGTGAAAACAATCTTAAAAAATGCTAGCAAAACGTTATAATGGAGCATTTTGAAGCTTGAATTCGTTTGTACATATCCTAAATAACGAATGACAACAGCTTTTGACGAGTACTGAATATCATGAACAGTTTAAAAAGTGCTTACAGAAACACGAAGAAGTAGAGAGATTTAAAAGAAAGCAACCAGAGAATCAGGGCCGCGGAGAGGATTTCTGGGCCCCGGGTCAAAATGAAAGAAAAAAGCAAGGCACACCGAAGGCGACTGTTTTAAGGGGTCCAGAGGAAATTTTTGATATTGCTAATATTGCTAAAATTTCGGCTATTTTGGTTGCTGGAATTGTGATGGTGGCTATTAATTCTCTAGTCTTTTCAATATAGTTTAGATATTACTGGCATACTATTGTCATAATGCATGCATAAAATATGCAATTCTTTACATTTGAAAATGCAAAAGGACTAAATTTATGTTAAAATATGGATTGGTGTATAGCTAGTGATTGTTTTAAAAATATTACAAGTGAAACGTGTTTAAATACTAAATTTGATCAAAACGGACATGCTACACCAAATAGATTTTCACTGTTCAAATAATTTGAAAAACTTCGCACCTAGCAATCAGAGTGCAACCTTTCCATGTTAATAAAAAACTAGTTGATTCGATCTTGGAAGAAGCTCGTTTAGACGAGGGGCTAGATGTTCCAAAAATTTGAAGATCAAGGGAAATCAGTCGAGTTTATCTCTATCTTGAAGTGAAAAAACAGGAAAAGGCCTTTGGTAAAATTCAAGATAAATGTTGGCATTGTTATTATTGATAGTGTTACAGCAAAGATAATTGGGTAATTCGTGTCAATTGGCGAGATATGGGAGAGGTTCAGTATTATTCGATTATACACAAGATTGAAAGAAGAAGACCTAGCAAAAAAGAGCGAAATTCTGCGCAGCAAAAAAGGATGACATATCTCCTAACATCACTGAGGAGTCACTTTTTCTAAGAAGCATCAACCAATGCAGCTGTTGAACAAGCTTAAGCATTTGAATTTAAAACGTTTCTTTCCCAATGTTTTCATTGCATTAAGGTTGTTTCTGACTTTGCCTGCTAGTGTTGCATCAGCTGAAATATCGTTAAAATTGTCCAAAGGAACTGAAATTTCCGAAAAAACTTTACTATAGCTCCATAATTGACCCTTTCATCTATGGGCCCCTAAAGTCATGGGCCCCCGGGTCAGTGACCCCCCTGACCCCCCCCCTCTCCTCAGCACTGCAGAGAATAGTAATAACATCGGTAGCAGACGAAAAAAACAGCAAAAACGGACTTGGTTCGACTTATATCTAAGGAGAGTAGCCTGTCACTAAATGCATATTTTGAAGAGGCTCTGAATCTACAAAACAACACAAACGAGCTAATAGTCTAGGGGGAAAGCAGCATATGTTCCTAATTAGCCACCTTTCAACCGTGAGCTGTCTCGTGTAGAAATAATTTGTATTTTTTAATGACTCGGCTTGTCGTGAAACAGGGTTTCATATTCTGCAAATATACGAAGGGGAGAAGCTGGGTATAACATCAAATCATAAGAAGAGTTTTATTGCAGTATCATATCAAGAAACACGAGGAAGAAATTCGGGAAATCAAAACAGATGCTATGACCTTAATAGAAATAATATGACCTTAATAGAAACAAACCTGATTGTGAGAACATGACGTCAGTTCGTATGCCTGGTAGCTTCTTCGAATATAAACCTACAATAAATTTTTCGACAACATTACGAATGTCTTGAGCATGCATCTAGTGGCAATAGGCCCTTGGCTCTGTATCTGCAGAAAACCTTGAAATGTGTTCGTTCAAACCCCATACGGTGATAATTTCTGCTTATGCAAAACTGTTAAGCATACACAGATTGCCAAAACCAATCTAAGTCAAAGAACAATACCTAAATAAACAAACAAGACAATATATTCAATGTAAAGCATCAGACTTATAAAAAACTCATGTAAAATCGAGTAACCACTTTTTGTAAAAATTGCGATTCCTTACAAAAGAAAAGGGGGTTAAGTGAGCTTTACCATGCGTAAAAAAGATCTCTAAGAAGTTGCATTTAGCAGTAGAAGAATGGCAAAGAAACGATTTATATACTGTTCCTTTAGCTAAATAGTGAGAGATAATAAAAAGTGATCAAAAATTAGCAACACTAGCAAAGAAATAAGTTTTCAACCCTTTCAAAAAGGTTCACAGGACCATAATCAAATTGTTAAAGATTTCAAAGAATCGTTAATTTTTGTCTTCATCTAGTATTTTTGAATGTTTTCGATCAATGTTATGGTCTCTGACCGAGGGCGTAATAATTGCTTTGGTGATATATTCTCACTGTCAGCTGTTGCACTGACACGGTTAAATTGACCACTTCAATGTCCATTGGAAATCTCCTCTGTCTGTGCGTGGTGACGTGGAATCATTTACAAAAACAGATCTTCCTATCTATTTTGCAAATTGACGGCGTGGGAACGACTAATAACGAGAGGATCACCTACCTCATGCGCAGCCATTCTGATCAAATCGTTTCGATGAAAGAAAAAACTTGGAAGAACATCGAATACGGCAGTTTCAGATAGAATGATGTTCTAGGAAAAAATGGGCGTGATTGTTACATCGTGAGAATGGAAAAATAAATAGATATTACAAAGCGAATTTCAGCAACCTTTTGTATAATCTTTTTTGGTACAAAATGTCAAATTCATTAATGCTAGTATTGAAACATACAGAGGCTGTTGTTTTCATGTGTAGCTGCTATTTTCAGAAACAAAGCTCTTTGCTTGGACAAAATTTAGAATATATACACTGAAAGTATCAGTCTTAAAATTCTAGATGTAAAAATCTTGAAAAATTTTCCTATTTAAACAATAAAAGATATAAACAACATTAATCGCTTCAATGTAAAGAGCTTTGATGTTTAAAAAGTGTGAAACTCGATTCCACAACAGTATTAGGTAGCGTGGCTTGTTTGCACGGTGTCTTTGTTTTGAAAAATTAAGTGTTAAGTTGGGGTGCAACCAGCCCAGTTACTAGTTTGACTACAATAGTTTCAAATTGTGGTGAATTATAAGGAGTTAAGAAGTTTTATCTACATTTACCAAAATAATTGCATACGAGAAAAATTTTTAAAAAAGACGAAAGACATTGCAGGGCACCAGAGTAGAGTACAAGACTTATTCTTCACAAATCAATGAAAAAGTCAACATTAATATATGTTAAATGTAATGACTGTTTACCAGTCAAATGCCGACATCCTTACCTGCAAATTCTCCGGGTTGAATTGCATTTCGTACAGATCAATAGCTGACAAGAAGATCTTCTCGTACTGGTTGTGACGTACCTCGAATGACGGTTTGTGGCTCTGTATGAGGACCTAATAAGGGGACAAAGAGCAAGAGTCTATGAGACGCAGGCACGGCGGATAGGGGGGGGGGCTTGGGAGCTGAATTCCCCTCACTTTTCTGCTGGACAATGATATCCAGGTAATGGCATCAAATATAATAGGGGAAAACTACTATAAAAGTTTGTCAATTTGTCTAGAGCCACCCCCACCCCCCTTACTCCAAATTATGCTCCGCCGTCCCTGAGACGATATCGCCTATATTGACTACAGTGCATCAGAAAAATATACGGTGTATGTGATATTACAACACATTACACGGTATCAAAATACAACTAAGAAAAGCAAAGTATATCGAATGATATCACCTAGAATGATTAAATTGTATTATAAAAAAATACATAGATTGTACATGATATCACATAATATTACACAGTATCATAATACTGCTAAGAGGAGCGAGAGTCTATAAGTTGATATCGTCTAGAATGATGACAGTGCATTATAAACATCTACAAGTTGTACATGATATTGCATAATATTACACAGTATCGTATCGCATAATATTACACAGTATCATAATACTACTAACAATGTACCACTTAAATATATACATAGAGAAAATATGAATGGTAAAAACGTATACAAACAATTTTTGCCATAATACTTATCCCTTTGGTGCATTTCAAATGGTGCCACACGCATTAAAATTATTGTTCTATAAACTCTAAAAAACTTTCATTATTTTGCGAAGCAACGGCTCTATGGTGTGTAAATGAATGATTCAGGGAACCTATCTTTTAAGTTAAAACCTAATCTTCAAGTGGACTAATCATGCAGTATATTCGATAGGTTTTCCCACAGTAACGAGAAGGCTTGGAAAAGCTGGCGATGGAAAAGCTTGTTTGGCATGTCTATACAATGTCTAGACAATGTCTGGTTAACTTGACAAGCACTTGCGATTTGCTAAACCATATCATTAGCTGCAGCTGTTCACAGTGAAAATGTTCGAAATGAGCAATTAGTGGACTAAGAGACTGTTCATATGGAGAAAGTTTCCCCGGCCTCTTCCGTTGAAGCGGGAATCTCGGCTAGCAGGGGAAATAATTATCAACCTTTCATATACAGACGTTTTCCCGCCTTGCCAAGATAACTTTATCAAGCCATTCTGAATAAGTATGGATTGTTTCGAGGACTGTGTATGTGCAAATGGAATCTATTTCCCCGCTTTGCCGGGAAAACCTGTTCATATGGAATAATACTTCCTCGCCTAGGCGGGATCCAGGCAGTGCTCAAGCGAGACCTCGGCTAGCCGGGAAAATTTTTTCTCATGTGAACGCTCGTGCTAATTTGTCTAGCAAAGCTATATGTGGCGGGATCTCGGCTTAACGGAATTCCCACTTCACCAGGAAAATGCCAGGAAAAATCCATATGAACACGCCCCAAGAAAGAAGTGAAACCTTTTCCTAATTACAGAGAGGAAACAAATTTACCTGTCTCGCTTTAAGGGTGACTTTGGCATGTTCTTGTCGATTAAGCAAAGTAAGGTCCTCAAGAAGCAGCTTCAAATCTTCAGATAATCCAGTTTCTCTTCCACACAAACAGTCCTGTTATAAAATAGCAATAAAGTAATAGGAATAGCCCAGTAAACATTGGCATGTCTCCTTAAGTTTAACTTAAATCTCGAACATGTCTTTTGGCTTTTGAATACAACTTCTGCTTTCTCGTCATTCCAAAAAATTACAGTACTGCCAATCTGTCTACCGTGCTCTCAAAATATCTACACCATCCATACAGTTTATTACCTAAACTACCTCCTAAGAGCAGTTTCAAGGTTTCCTTTAGCAGATTTATTTATATAGAAAATTTTCGTAAAAACATATGAATATACAACGCTAAAGGGTTAAGGAAATGATTCCGTGATTTTGAAAACAAGCAATAGCACGATAGAAGGCGAACTGGATCAATATTGCATTAGGTGATCCGACCTAACCATTTACACAGAATCCGGTCCAGATCTGATCCATACTGGTCGCTTCTGAAGGCGACCATAGAGTGTTCAGACAGTGGATCTGAAAGGATAAGGATCCGCCAGTTTCTTTGCAAACACTAGGTCAATCCGTACCCGGTCCGGACCGGACCCACTCTCGTGAAACGGGGCAATATCAAAAGAAAAGGAATCAGATGTGTATATATATGAAGGGTGCTGAAGAAAAAAACTTACGATGAGATGAACAACGATCATATTTTTCTTCGTTACAGCAGCATGGGAAAGAATGCTTTGTACAACTGAAGACTTGTCGTCATTCTTTAGTGATGACATCATAGATGACACACACTTGTCATAATTGCCTGAAAACAACAGGCAATGAAAATATATAAAGATGTATACATGTGGATACATCAACAAGAATTGGATAGTATATCTTGTGTATCCTATTGATAAATATTTGTGGGCCGGCGTCACCTAATACGCGACGATTGCTTTAAGAAAATGGGGTTCCGGAATCAATGTTGCTGTTAAAATGCGTAGCAAACCAAGAACAATGGAAAAACAGGTATCAGGAAAGGCTACCATTCGTCATTCTGTTCTACACATCTTTAAAGGGGGAGGGGCTGTGACACCCATACAGCCCTCATACTTAGGACCTCTTGAACCTAAACCAGAAATGACAATACATGAAAGCTACTAAGGTATAATATATTTCAATTTCTAATAATTAAATTAAGTTTTTGCTATAAAAAGTTATGGCTCCGGAAAAATGCAATGACTAACAGAAGCTGCAATGCTAACTGCAATGATGAACTTAAAAATATTTCGTTTATTTTCCATATAGTTTTCCGCCCAACCCAACCCTCGACAAGAACAGATAGCTGCAAGCCGGCCCTTCAGGGTTCTGTTCTTCTAGAAATTGGACAGGTACTTTTTTAACATTGGGATTACATATTATTGGAAGAATATGATGAATAAATGTTATTAATGAGAGTTTAACTCAATGTTTCCTTAAAGCTAAGTATTAATTCTTGCAAAGGAGATCGGAAACAAACCTTGATTAAATTGGTTCTCGACCAGTAAGTATTGCCGTATAAGGCCTAAAATAACGGCCTTTCTGTGCCCTTTGAGGCCATTTCGATACCTGTTACATAGAGAGAAAAAAGAAGTTCAGCGCATACGGCCTTATTATATAACTCCGCTGGTGAAGGATCCAAGTGGGCAGAGGATTATACCCCCTTCCACAAACAAGGATTAATCTTAAGAGCCAGGGGAGATTTTGATATTTCGGGGGCGATGACACCACCCCCGTAGACTATTTCTCGCCTATATTCCTACTATTTGCCTACATCATTTTGACAGGGGGTCGGGCTGTACAGCCTCTACTCGTGTACGGACACCTGAAACAGGGTTTGCGGTAGGCTCCTATTAATAAATGATCGACAAGTTAACTCATTATCTTCTCTTTTCAAAAAAACATTCTGAATGCTTTCTGACATAAAGATATAAGCTGATCTAAACTTAAACTTTGACAATACAATTCGGCTCTACATTCTGTCGCCCTTTAGTCATCTTTATCAACTCTTTCTTCGGGAATGTGAAGAGACAATACATCTCAAATTTTACAAATTTGTTAATAAAAATTTTTTCTAAAGACGCTAAAAATTTTCCTTTGCTTTATACAATGTATCATGACTGGTACAGAAAGGACAGAGCCCTTAAAGATATATCATACAGTTAATGTATGAAAAATGTATGAATTCAAGAAATAATCAAACCCATTGGGACAGGAATACAGACAGAGTGCACCTCTGGATCCATCCAGCAATTAAAATAAATGATTAATATCCCACGAGAAGGTAATTAGCATACCTTTGAACGATATCTCTAATCCCTTGCGTGTTTTCGAAAAATTTATCTTTTTCTTCTCTTGTTGAAAGTGTAGCGGCATGGGAGTCAATAATATTTGTAATCTAACAAAAATGAAAAATAGAAAATTCAACTAAGAAAGTATTTTAATTGGTCAAACAATATACTTCAATTGTAAAGTGATGAAATTTGGTCCAAAAAATAAATAATGTTGAGGAGGCCTTTAAAAAAGCGCTCACAAGGAGGGGAGGGAGAAGCTATGAAGGGAGGGAGACAAAAAGAAGAAAGGGAGATAGTAATGAAGCTTGTGGATCTACCAAAATGTCATGTTTTCACTACACTTCGTATTCTTACAATTAACATTAAATGACTAAAATTTTGAGACATACATCAAGGCCATAAGATATAAAGATGGGTAACTATTATTGAATTAAATTCAGGAACAAAGAAAAACAGCGACGAAAATTCAATGAAAGAAATTTTCAAATTAAATTAAATAAAACGTATTCGAGTCATTTAATTTATTTTGAAAATTTCTTTCATTGGATTCTCGCCGATGTCTTGCTTGGTTCCTGAATTTTATCTTCGTATTAATTGCAAGATTCACAGAATCCGGCGGACAGCCTATCCTGCGATTCTTACTTCTTACACTTTATATATTATTACTTTAAACATTTGTTTTGTTCTTCTTGAAATACGGAACTTTACAGAATTTGTTCTAAAATGTCGAACTGATTTAAACAACTCTAACCATCAATGAAGGTTTACCCTTTGCTTTCTGCTATTCAGCTGGTGAAATAATCTTGCTATCTTGAAACTAACTTACTACTTCAAGCATGAGAATAACTGGCAACGAAGGTTACCTGCTGGCTTGGAAACGTGTTCAAGATAGCTGTGATGTTGCTGGAGTACTGAAGAAGCTGTGTTTTTATTCTATCCTCAACTCTTGCTGGAATTCGGCCAGACACCGACGCAAGGGCGTCCTGTAACAAAATACAACTATTTACAACAACAAGTTTCAAACGGTGGATCTTTTTCAGCAGTCAGTTTTTCATAGTAGAGCTACTTGAGGACTATGGCAAGTGAATATTTCCAGAACCATGCTTATTCTATGCTACTGTTTTGAATTTACAAACTTATACATATCGATGCAAAAAAGACGGAATTGCACTTATTTTGGCGAAAGCCAAATTCAAATTCATCTTTCCATTTCAAACAACAGGAAATACAAGTTAAAGTTTAAATACATATATCTGAAGAAATTAGATTAAAAATTCTAAATTTTAACTAATAAAAATAATTTCTTATACAAAAACAGTAATACAATACTTTATATTATTGTATATTATTGTATATATTATTTTTTCTCGTTGTTTAGGACCCTTAGAAAAAACTCCAAAAAGGGCTATCGAACTAAGGACCAAATACTAAATATAGCTATCACTTAATATAAACTCGAAATACAAATAAATTCAGTTTCTGGAAATCTAGAATCAAAAAAGCAACGAAAACTCAATGCAGCGAAATGCTGAATTTGAGACTGTTTGCTGTAAAAAAACGCTTCTGCTTTGATGGTCGCAGGCAAAATTTCAAATGGCAAAAGTGGTCTTATAGTTCTCGTACACTGTATTTATTGATTGACAGCCATGGATCTTAGAAGAGCGCAACAAGAATCGAACACGTACCTGCATCTCAAGCAAGGGTAGCGAATGACTTCTCAGAGTGCTGTTAAGGGTCTTCAAATTCTCTATCATCTAAAATTTAAAGCAAGAAACTTCATTCAAGGCACCATACAGATACAGGATTTCTCCAGAGACAAGACAAACACATTATAAAGATGTAACACATATATTTCAAGGCCCTGTAACTTTTTCCATCATATTCATTCTTCAGATTTTGTGGAAGGTTTTTAATGCGCTAGTAATTTCGCTAAACTGTACAGGCCCTTTTAAAGCGGCAGAAACATTTTTAGAGTTGTGGTTTTTGGTGATGTATACCAGGAAGATGAGAAACATCTCAAATTTGGAGACGCATTAACAGGAAGGATCACTAACTCTCAGAAATACGGACATTTTCCTAAAAGTTTGAAAGGAGCATGTCTAAGAGTTTTTCTAAAAGTTGAAGGGGCATATGACCTTGATGCCCCTAGGTTCCGATGTCCCTGACGCAAACCCTCATCTGTGGGCTGAAGTAAAACCCCAACCCCATTTATGGTGGCAGCGGCCACTACGTCAATTCTTAACATTTTTCCCAAAAATAAAATAAACGTTTAAACATCCAATTCACCTTTGGTAGGCAATTAAATGTTTCATGATTCGAATATTAACATGAGAATAATAAAGTGGAAAGCTATTTCAGGACCTTGTGAATTGAAAATCATGTCTCGGTTAACAAATTACTTTTCTGGAACGTTCTTTGATAATGGCTTCTACTCTTCCACTATTACTAAAATGAAAAATTTTGCTGGTATAAAGGTATTACCTTCTCTTCAAAATACGGATCCTGGAGCACATAGCCCCACATCATATTTGCCAAATTTTCTTTAGCATTGAGACAAAGCTAGGAGAAAAAAGCTGCCAGTTACAAAACAACCGAGATTTGCTCTAAAGCTCTAAACAACATAAAAAATAGAAATGATGTGAAAACAAATTCATTCTTTATTTGATCATTTCAAAGGGAAGTAGCGAAAATATGGCACTATCGAAAAGGGGGTACATGACAGGAAATAAGAAATATGAGTCATAATTTGTAATCAAAAGGCACAACACATACCAAAACATCTCTTTTGAACTCAATCATTACCAAAAAGGATGGCAACAAAGTAAAGATGAAAAAAATACAATGTAAAGAAAAGTGTAACTTAACTTTTCCTATTACAATAACCCCCGGTAACTCGAATCCCCGATAACTCGAACCCACGATAACGGCTGTCACTAACTCCGAGATGGTCTATTATAGCACCAAAAAGACTTTAAACTTCACTCGCTTTACCTGATGAAGCTTGTCTCCTTTGATTTTGGGTCCTTGCGGAAGTGAGAATTTTCCAAGAAACAGTTGTGCCTACAAAGGTTAAATCATCTCAACAGTCATAAATCCTAAAGAAAGTAAAATATTTTGTAACATTAGAATATCAATGAAAACACATTAAAAATAGGTATTGAAAAAGTCATTTTGCGTTATGTAATTGCCAAAATTAGGCCTCAGATATGGCACACAAATTTAATAATAAAAAATCCAAACACACTTCCCCCTTTAAATAAGCCCTAACTTTGAACGGAGGTTAGAGTATGTTCAGGCGGATTTCCATTTGATTCTCTCTGGTTGCGTGACTGAGTGAATGCACACTGGAACATGCGCAAATTATTATCTTCTAATAAATTATTAATTTCTCATTAGCTGCGAATGCACGACCATTCGCTGAGTAGTTCAACTGGGTCGAACTACTGAGTGATTGGTCGCGTTCGCCGCTTCGCTGATTTGTTGATTCGCTTTCACCAAATTCGTGCGACAAGAGCGAATCAAATGGAAACCGGCCATAAGGAGATTATCTCAACAGCTTTGACAAGATCAGTTTGCCGTACAACAATCAAATGGAAGGCTGCGAGGATGGCTCAGCGGTTAAGGTCGCGGAGTTTAGATCCGTAGGAATCGCGAGGTGTGGTCACATCGAGAGGAAGGACCACGACACTGCTCGATAAGCGCAGCTTCTCAATGTCCTAAAAACAACTTTCATATGCTAGGTAGAAACGAATACAAATACAAATAGGGCGGAGAAATCTAAAGATAATGACATCATAATAATAATGGGATCGTGTTTTAAATACGAACCTGTTTGACCATACTTGGAGCATCCAGCTCAAGCCTTGCAACTACCATTCCTGGATCTAGGACTGCCCCCGGGCATTTGATAAAATGTACGCTAGATAGAGAAGGATTTCAAGTAAGTATTTTCTCGTTTTATTGTCCAACTGGCAGATGCAAAAAATGATTTAGAATACAAGGCAAAATTAAGAAAAAAACAGACAGACAAAATTGAAGAAGCACACATTTCTGAATTAAATTCTTTCCTTTCATATCAAACTCTTGTGACAGTCTTTATCCAAATCCTTTTCCTTAAAATCAGTCTTTGATAACAGTATTTGATCTTGAAAACCCTAGCAAAAACTGTGAACCTATACAGTATAAAATACTCTTTTTCACATATTGATGACTACATCGTTAAGAATATAAATCGACTGTCTAGAAACAAAAATGTATCTACCGTCCTTTTTCAGGAGCATTTAGTGTCATAACCATTTTCATCACCTTTAAAAAAATACATCAACAAAAATTGATAAAAACTGAGAACAAAGTAAATTCACTTTCACTAAAAAAAGTAGGAATAAACATTAGATTGTTACTTGCCATATGGGGGATAGAAATATGGTTTGAAAAAGAAGCTCGCAAAACTTATGGTAAATCTGGAAAAGGTTTGATGAATGGAATGGGAAATTTTTTTGAATTACCAGAAATTTAAAGAAAGTTCGAATTAATGCAAACCGAATATCGTAGGCTAGAGTGAAACAGTTTTTAAGGAAAGGATCTTCAAGCTTATTGGCGTTGCTTCCGTTACCCAAACAACTGAAATGACTTAAGTAATAAAAGGTAATATACATATATGGCTAGACTTAGTAATATGAAAAAAAGGTTAATGCAGGTTGTTTTAAGAGATATTCGATTTGGATTTCGTTAGATGATAAGTATATTATAAAGGTTTTACGGTAAAAAAAAGTTGCACATAAAAAAAAATATCACAAAATTAGTGCAAGAGAGTAACGCAGCAAATTTAATATGAATAATGTATATCTACTGTATTTGACTATCTTACTCAAGAAAAATATTTAAAAAATGATATTATGGCAAATCTTGTATTTTTAACAAAATTTCCTCAGACAGAAGTTGTATTATCGTTGGAAAATAAAGCTAGTTTATAGCATTCTGATATCATGAAAAATAAAAAGCATGAGCTTTTCAATGGAGTGATTAATGATTTGACCACGATAAAGCAATTCTTCTTGTTGAATGCAACTTTAATACCACAGCATATGATCGTATGAAGCTATTTATAATTTTGCTAACAATTGTACAGAAGCAATTACCTCGATTTCAGCATAAGCCTCGCCTTTAACCACGTGACCGCCATCTTCCACGAGATAATTAATGAGCTTCCCGGCTGATGAAGCTCTAGATGGAAAATAGTTATACTGCTAAAAAGTTTGACACAAAGGTGTTTCAAAACAAGGAACAAAGTGAAAATCAAATAAAATACAGTCGTGTGCAAAAGTTTAAGACCAGGACAAAAATGAAGATGAAACGCAATTATTTCAAAAACACTATATATATTGAAATATTCATACTGCATTTCATATGATCATTATAAATATACTTTAAAGATATCTTTGATACACATCTTACTTTAAAATTCCATTGAAGTGCATTAGAATGGTTTTTTAAACAAGAAATGTTATTCTGATGTTAATCTAGAAAAATGGGAAGACTTGACACGTGGTCTTAAGTTTTTGATAACAAACTAAAACAACGAAGGAAACTGCTTAAACAGAAAATGTACTTAAAGTAAACCAAGAAGATGAAGCAACAGAAAAAAATATATTTAGCAAAATTATAGCTAAGCAAACTTTCTAACAAAAATAGCTGACACTCCAGCTTATTTACCAATGATGAACCATTAGTACAGTGCCAATGAGCCACAAGAAACGAGTACAATGACACGGAAAATTTGCCAAAACTGAGTGCAATAGACAAATACACTAGCAGGTTTTGAAGTTTACTAGGCAGAATGCGATTTTTCTTTGTTTCTGCTTCCTAACTTCGAAAGGTTTAAATAAAGTAGAATTATAACTGAAGCTGGGTACCGTACCTGAGAACCGTTGGGTCGTTTTCCTTTCTAAAGACACAAGTCTTTCCTTGGATGACAATTCGATAACTAAGAAAGACCACAAAAAGTTTAAGAACAAAAATGGAGTAAAAAGGTTTTAGTCTTCTTGATCTGTGTAAGAAAATGTTATAGTGAAAACTATGAATATAGAATGAATTGAAAATCAGAGTTTACATTACGGTACATTATGGCCGAGCCGGATGAAAGAAATCCAATGATTCTGTAATTTTTAGCAAGGCCAATGCATAACTTGCAAAGATATGTAAAATGAGAGGAATTAACCGTTGTGTTTGAAGTTTTCTTTTTTCTGACAAAGCGTTAAGACCAAACCATAGACGATTCCCAAACCACCTTTCTTAAATTCTATTTTTAAGAAACTTTCATTTAAAAGAAACAAGGCAAATTTTGAGGAGGGCCAATAGGGCGAAATTTCATCTGGAGGAAGGTTGAAGCGTTTTCTGAACTCTGTTAAATCTTTCTATCCTAAAATATACTTTTCCTTCTCTTTTCCTTCTTTCCCTATCTCTCTCGTTCGCTCTTTGGATCCTTCTGTCTATCATTTTTCCTTAGGCTTTTTTAATCTTTTTCTTAATCTTTTTAATCTTAATCTTTTTTAATCTCCTTCTGCTATGCATTTAGATTTGACCATCGATGTAAAAAATCATAAATCATTTTGATTGCGAAATTTGCATACCCATCAACCTCTTCTTTCATATATGTCGTGTAGCCATTGCCATCGTGAGAGACGAGGAGGCCGCCATCACTCAGCCTACCAGAGCAAAAAATAAACGCTTCAAAACATGGCAAAATAAGCATAACTACATTATGAATCATCAGACTTTGCCTGATACATTCACAAAATCTATGGGAAAAGGAAACTCGACAAAGGCCAAAAAATCACGTTCACATTTATTCAACGCTTTGAATGGTCTTTAAAAAGATTGCTTGAAAGCATTTTGGGTTTTAGTAGAAGAATTTCGTTAGCAATCTTGAGGTAAAGACTGGGTAAAAGCAAAATGAAAGATTTGAAAGCGCAAAACCTTTTGGTGCGATATTACTTTGAAGGTCTAATATTCAATGTCACTTTTTAGACTGATCAGGCCTATCAAGTAACGGGCTAATTGCAAGAAATTGTTTTAAAATGTCAACAAACTGCAAGTCTTGGATCTTTTCATGCAACAAATTGCAAGTTATCGCAAAAACAACAATGTTCTAAAAGCCCTTTCATGTTGTGTTTACTTCGAGTCTTTAGTTAAAACAGACAAGCAAAAGGCCTAGGAATGTCACCGAGGAGAAGAATCGTAGCCAGCGTGCAGACTTTACTTTCCGTTGCGAAGGAAAACCAATACGGAACTTTCCGTTGCGAAGGAGAACCAAGTACCGTCCTGGCTCTCCTTCGCAACGGGAAGTAAAGTTTACACGCAGGCTACAAGAAGCGATGAACGAGGACCATCAAATATACAATATTTCTCTTTTAATTTCTGATCAAAACACTAGGACAGAAATAAAGAAGTTTCATTCCACTTGCTTTCACAAGCTGAGCTAGTTTGCCATAACACGAAAATAAATTTGGAGGCTCTAAAAAGGTCACCGAAGCTAATTTCATTCATTATCAAGCATGCGTTTTATGGCTAATTAAATTCTCCAGCAAGCAATTTGCACGGACGTCGGAAACGTCAAACTTATTTGAGCCTCTTTAAGAGGAAGCCCACTTTAATAATATATTAAAAACAAAAAGCCGCTCTTTCGCTATCAAACAACTTGTAGCAGCGGAAGCAAATAGACTTGACTCAAATACAAAACAGATTGCATCCGACAAATTAATATAGCTTCTTGATTTGATTAATATCAATGCGAATATCAATTGACTTGATTATAAAGCGAAATCAAACCTATGGACTTCAACTTCAACTGTCGAATCATTCATAATAAGAAAATATGAATTTGGGCCATTTTGATTCACCTAAAACAAACAAAAGATTATCTTTAGATAAATAAATTGCTTGCATTAAGCTCTTTGGGATACGAAAAACATGAAGTAAGAAATGAAATTTTAATTGATTTGAGATTGGTGTGTAAAACCAACATAG
The DNA here is from genome assembly GCF_013076305.1 of Rhopilema esculentum. The sequence goes on from NW_027018659.1 coordinate 3,993,683, forward strand.
AAGGGTCACAAAAATCAAAGAATAAAATGATTTCTGAAATGGGATGCAAAATTACTGAGATATCGGTTAAAAGGAAAGATGCAAGGAAGATTTTTAGAGAAAAAGGCACTTGGAAGGATCAATCCCTCTGGTTTACGAATTAACTGAGCTTTAGCCCTTCCAAATCTTATCAAAATATGAATTATATTGATAACGTTAACATTATCTGATCAGGGGTCTGATCGGGTCGAGATTAGACCTGTTCTACGCCATGATGAAAAGGCGTCCTCTACATCATGGAGTCATCTGCTTTCTGTGTCCTAACAATTTTTCGGCTTTATGTGATTTCAGCTGGATGTTGACGGAACCTTTTCTCAGAATCAGTGCGAGGTAACTTCAGAATCAGTACGAGGTAAAAAAGGTAACTTCACGTTATCAGTCAGGCGTGTATCAGTAGTATTGGATGCCTTTAAGAATATATAGCGGTAAACGGGCGATTGAGAATACATACTACAAGGCTGTACTTGGTTGACTGATGGATGAGCTCAACTATTTCACTTGTCTTCAGCATTTCTGGCTTTGGTATCTGGCCCCTTCGATGAAAAATCATTAAGCGAAGTCAGTGATCATCGCAAGAAACAAAGTAAACGTCTACCTTTAATACGATAATGAAAAACATCTATTTTTCTAACTCTAGTTATTGTAGCGTTGAAAACGAGGATACAAAGGCGCCGAGGGGAGGCGAGAGAAAGAGGCAGAATGGCGCGATACCTTGAAGTCAAAATTTAAAATCATTCCCATTGTTTGTATAGTGAAGTAATAATCAAATAAAAAATATCTCACATGTGAAGGTTTCTACTCCTAAATACTCTGAAATGCATCGTTACATGAACGCTAGAGAACCTTTTTCGTTTTTGTACACTTTCCTTCTTTCTATCGTGTTCAGTGGCGGACACTTGGGGGCCCCCCAATACTTTAGAGAACAATGGTCTTTTGTTCTAAAACAATGGGAACTGTGACGTCATCTTGTTAAAACAATAGGCTTGCCCCCCCCCCCCCCCCAATATTTGACCAAGTGTCCGCCACTGATCGTGTTATTTAATTATTCCTGTTCTCTCACACAACATTAAAACTCGAAATCGTTGTTTTACACAAACCTTTACTGTTTTGGAAATGTGTGGATATACAGTCTACATAAATATATTATATATATAAATATTATTTTGAAGAATGTAACATATATAAGCTTTTTGAATACCTTTCGAGGGCAGACTGAAAACTATGATTTGAATTATTGATGCTAGCTTCAGCAACATGCAGTGCACCGCAAATTACAGCGAGCAGGATATCTGGACTTTCGGCCTAAAGAAAACAAATCATGAGGGCAGTCAAATAGGATGAAAAAACAACAATAATCAGGCATAGAGATAATTTTCAGGTTGAAAGATAATTGCCATCTTGAAACTTTCTTTGCTAGAAAAAGGTTTGAAAATGGCATTCGTTTAAAAGGGAAAAAATTCTACCGAAGTATACACTTATTATCCCACAGACCCTGAAAAGTCAGATCTAGACAAAATGAAGAGTGAAAGCTCACATCCGGGAACCTTACATAACGCAGAAGAAAAAGAATTGCAGATTTGATTGGTTTCTTGTTTTGACCAATCAGAGACGCTTAATGCCTCACGTTGCTGATGAGTGATCAGATAGAAAATGCGCAATTTTGTTTGATCTATGATATTTGTTGGTTTCAACTAACATTCTAAATTGACTAAGCTGGGTTACCTATGAAAGATTGCAAAGAAAATTGTTATTTTGGGTAGTCACCAAAGCCAAAATGGGAAAATTTTAAACAATACAAAAAGTTATGGAATTGTTATTGAATTCCTTCCTGTAAGGAGGCCACTTTTCTTTACCAGATTCTGATTAAAAAATCAAACTAACTCAAACATACCTTGACATCTTCCGCAATGAGATTGTCCAACCAAGCTGTATCTATCCGGTTTTTCAAGAAAACATCTGATTCCATTATGTGCACCAAGAACTGGACTGTTGTTCTGAAGTCTCCTCGGATTGATAACTCCTTCAAGGCAAGGACCATGTTCCTGCAAAGATACAAGGATATGGCTATAGCTTATTGTACTTAAACAGCACTGCTTTCCCACAAACATTTTTATTTTAATCTTAATGTTCATTCACGTTTGACTGTCTTTATCTATGTTTTCTTTCTTTGGTGGCTACAACGAAGTTCTATTCAAACACACTTGCTGTTGCATCGTCCAGCTTTGTTTCATTGCCAGGTAGGGAAGATGTCACATCATAGAATTGTAACATATTAGCAATTCAGTATTGTAATATTGTTGTAGCATTTTCTCCAAAGAAAACCCTTAGAGTTCCTAAACATAAGTAACACGAATAAACATCATTACAAAGTGTATCCTCTACTTTACTAGAGGTACCAAAACAGTATTTTCTACATCAGGTTTTCTTACAAGAAGTCAACGCGTAGCAGATTAGAGTTGACCCAGCCAAAGCCCCCCACCCCCCCTCCCCAATTCGAGCTGCGGCATGCAGGCTCTGACAAAATACCTATTTTCTCTACCCAATCTCAGAAACATAGACTTTGAACGCAGTCTTTAAAACCTATAAGTTTTCAAATTCTGTCTAACTTAAAACAGTATGTCTAACACCATGAAATTAGATTATAAAACATACTTTCGGGCTGAATCTCTATCTTCTCCCCAAGAGAAAACATGTCCGAATTGAGAATCGGCGTATTTATGCAAGCTTCCCTCTGCGGAGACGCTAAAGTATCCCCAAGTGTATTTGCTGCTATGGAAATTCAGCTCCTTGATCGTTCCGTTGCTAGGCATGAATCCCTTGTGGAAAATTAATCACTATCGTTATAATTAAATCAGTATTTATGACAATTGCTAGAGAAATCTCTATTTTATCAAATTCAAGTTAGCTACTATTTGAGACAAAAATTTTGAAAGAAATAAAAATTACAGAGGTGTAAACAGTTTATAAAGTTATGATAAAACTGATAAAGAATATCATTAAATAGCATCTTAACATATAAGAATCTAAACTGATTTAAACAATGGCAAGATACCCGCTTGAAAACAGTTAAGACTTCGAAAAACCTCCGTGGAACAGAAAGTGTTGTATCTTTCCAAATTAAAATAATGTCGGCATGAATGGAACCTTTGTCTGACGGACGCAGATACGATATGAGTAGATTTAATTAAAACCTTCTTATAACTCTACTTTTAATAAAGTCTCGTAGCGGTGTTCATTAAGGTTCTAGTTATTTTGGAGAAGCGGGGCGCTCATTCGAAGGGATTGCCAAATAGCTTTCAATTATTTTTCCTGATTGCATGCAACAAAAAGAAAACTTGATTTTTGGAAATTAAGTTGGGGGGGGGGGAGATGATAAATATTCATTTTTCGTCATTTCAATCCTTTTTTACCGACCTCTTCACAAACAGGAAACTGGTGCACAATATTCGAATGGAGGTGCTCATTTGAAGGGGCGCTCAATAATTTTGGACTGTTTGAGAGGGTATTCACTCATAGGGGGCGTCCTTATGACTAGAAAATATAATTCTAGCTCTTTGTTGATTCGTTTTTGCAAGCTTGCGTCTATAGAAAGATTTTCATAGCCGGGAGTTGTACTTACCTCGTCAGGGTTTTCTGCTGTTATGCGTGCGGCGATAACGTGTCCCTTTGGAACCGATTGCGAGTTTGTTCTAAAATTGTGTCGAAAAATCACAAAGTCGAAACAAAAAACGCATAGCGTGATAGTTCTTTATAGGACGATATCTTAAAATACCTCATTTATACCTACCGTCACTTTTAGACGGTAAAATACCTACCGTCTAAAAATAGTCTCAGTTGCATATGTAAAACATTACAGAAGTCGAACACTAAACATGAAAGTATGGCTAGTTCGAATCGTCGAGAACCCAAAATAGGCCTAACTGCGTGTAGCCCCGGCTTTTCGATCATGTCATTAAATGAATTCGCTAAGAATTCAAATTAGAAATTTAAAATTTCTTTCAGTATTTATAATATCAAATATTATCAAATTATAAAACAGGCATAAATATAAAAGAAAGAAATTCTTAACCAAAATAGGAGAATTTAATAGGCCCTCGAAAAATCAGACTTTGTCTGTACTTTATGAATTCTTCGAGGCTTCCGAATAAAGCTGACAAAAACGACGTTCAAGGTGTGTTTAAACTTAAGACAAGCAAAACAAAGATCTATAAAACGACGTTGTGATACCCAAACTGAATTTTGTAGACTTTAATGCTTAAGATTTTCTTCAAGAAAAAGTGATAATTGCAATTAGGAGCAGTGTATACAACTAATATGCTACTTGAAAATTTCATAAAAGCATAAAAGTTTATAAACTGAAAGCAGAATGACAAGACACCCTCCTATGATTTACATCACGTAAAAAAATAAAACTTTCTTTTCTTTTCCGTTCCTCTTTAACTTCCCTGTTGTTTCTTGAGAATAAGACACTGCAGCAAAATGGCGGAGTACATATGAATAGAAACCAAGTTTACTCACGCTGTGAAGTCGATAAGCGAGTTTCCCCATGGAGATACACCAAAAAGTACCCTAATGTCTTTTATGCGATGGAGAGGTATTCCCATTGCAATCTAAAAACAAATGCATTTTTTGAGAAAAAGAAATTATCATTCAAGACTTCTTTAACTTCATGGAACTAAAAAAGCATCCTTGAGGGTGCCGGTTAAGGAACGTGATCACGTGTTTGTATAGCACGTGGTGAAGAGGTTCCTTGGACGAAAGGTTGTTACCACAAGCATCATTCTAAAAGCGTTTTTTCTTTCGATGATTAGCAAAAAAAGGCAAATTAGCTGAAAGAATGATCCAACAATACCAGCGCATATAATAAGCAAACGATGAACACTGATTTTCCTTGCTAAATAATATTTCTTAAAGCCAATCGTAAAATACAGACCTGCAACTGTGCCGCCGGCAAATTGATGTCAGTGATCATCTCCGTACAGGGGTGCTCAACTTGCAGTCTTGGATTAAGTTCCAGGAAATACACTGTCTTCGTTTCGAAGTCGTAAAGATACTCGACAGTTCCAGCACTCACGTAGCCAACAAGTTTGGCAAGTTTAATTGCGTCCTAAAAAAGAAACGAGTGCCTGTTAACGGAATAAAAGTGGAATTGCCGCTAATATCAACACAATAATGAATAAAACGAGATTTTTGGGAAAGTTGGCATTCGATGTACTAAAAGATGTTCCAATAGCAAAGAAGCCATAACAAATCCATTGGTGAATATATCATAGTCAGTATACTGCAACAAAGAGAGGAGACTGACATTGTTTGGATATGCATAAAGAGAGAAATATGAAGAAGGCAAATGCTGAAGGAGAACGCAGTTGGTTGGGGGTAGAGGTTGGTCTGACACGGATGCGTTGGATGGGGCAGGTGGAATGATGAACCTACATCACCATTTTGGAGACGGAGATGGAGATGAGGACTAAAAAGACGGGGGAGACGAAGGGGACGCTGAAGAAAACAAAGAAGAAGATGACGATAAAGAAGAAATGGCAAAGAGAGTGAAAAAGACAAAGAAAAAGAAGACGACGAACAAGGTAAAGAGAGGACGAAAAAGATGAAGAAGACGAAGAAGTAAACGATGAAGAACACGAAGAAGAATGAGAGGAAGAAGAAAATATAAAATAAAGAAAAAGACGAAGAAAACAAAGAAGACGGAAAAGAACACGATAATAAAGAAGACCAAAAGACCCAAAGTAAGATAAATAACAGGATAGAGAAGAGAATAGATAAAAAAATTAAGAAGGAAGGCAGGACGAAGAAATAGGAAGGTGACTAAGAAGCTAAGAATAGGCAGACAAATAAGAAGATAATGAAGAAGATTGAGAAGACATAGAAGAGAAAGTAGGAGCTTAGGACGAAAAAGACAAAGAGGAGGACAAAGAAGTATGAGAAGATGCAGAGAAGAAAATAAAAAAGACAAATATAAAGAAAAAAAGAAGATGAAGAATATGAAGAAGAACAAGTGGGCGGAGAAGACAATGAAAAAGCAAAATAGGAAGACAGAGAAGAAGACGACGTAGGAGAAAGTTGAAAAAGAAAATAAAGAAGAAAAAAAGATAAATGTGAGAAACGGAAGCGGGAACAGAAGAAGAAAAAGGGACAAAGAAAGACGAAGAAAATAAAAAAGAGGACACGAAACAAGAAGACGAAAAGAAATAGTTTTATAAAAGAACACAGTTAGATCTGATTTTCTCTATCAAATATAACCCTTAAATTAAATCAACCTTGGGGGCAGAAAACTAAAGGCTTATTTTTAAAACACGTTACCTCTTCCATTTTCTTGATGGTTTCCTTGCTACAAATAGTCACAGGTCCTTCTTCGATGATTTTCTGATGTCTTCGTTGTACAGAGCAATCCCTACCAAACAAGGCAACAGCCTGACCATATTTGTCAGCCAATATCTGAACCTCAAGATGACGAGCCCTGGAAACAAAAAGATAAACGGATATTACGGCTAGTGGTTGATAAAAATAAGCCGAAAAAATAGTTCAGTTATTCTGGTGTTACTAGATGCGTTGACAGGACGATGATTATCAAAAAGCTGTACTATAAATGTTTTGACTTTCAGGTGATTCCATCAAGCCTAGTGTTTGGGTTTCCTTTTAATGCTACAAGAAGAGAGCTAACAAGTGAAAGTGATTATGCGGCTGATAGAGTAAGATATTGTCAATGTCATGTCAATAGAAAAGGCTAGAAAGGTGGATGAGGATAACTGTGAGTTATCCCTAAGGATAACTTGGATTAAATAACATAGGGCCACAAAAAAGAGGATAAACGTTTATTTGCTGAGTGCTTAGATCCCAGCTGGAACTTGTGTCGACCAAAAGATCGAAAAGCGTAAGTTGAGAGAAAAACAAGTTTAGTTGCTATAGAATCAATTCAATATTGTTAACTTCATCTTCAATAACAAACTAAATAAATTGGTTTTTAAAAATATGATTTCAGGTTTGAATTCTAACAGTGCTTTAAACAAAATAGTGAAGTATTTCATGATAAAGTAAGTGACGCATTCAACTTACTTTGTGAGGTATTTCATGAGGAAAATGGGTGATCCTGGGACTTCTGCTTGAACCTGGGCAAAAAATAACTTGCCTTGAAAATGTTTATGCTTACGAGGAAACGTAGAACGTTCTAGAGCTGACAACAACTAAAAAAGTATGATTCCCTTTTTTAGAAGAAAGCCAATACTAATTATAGTGTGAGGGCTGTTTTAGATAGTAGTTATGGTGGATGATCTTTAGTTGGACACTCCACTTAATTACAACTCTCAACTTCCTGGATTGGGCAGCAACAGTCAGCTCTAAAGATGGTTTTAAGGCAAGTTATCTATTATTGAGTAAAAGCCTCGTATACGAAGCATGACAGAAAGTGAGGCGGTAAAAATAAAAAGGACTTCATCAAACAAATAAGACGTGAACTACTGGCGCTAAATAATCAATAAAAACTCCTTTCAGCGCATACTCCACACTCCATGAAGATTATTAATTAAGATGGTGCCAATTAATTCGTAAGAAAATTAGCCAAGATCCTACTTCAGAGAGGCCAAGAACAATCCACATGGTTTTTAAAAACGGCTTACCTGACGAAACATATTTGTGAATTCCTCATCGTTTCTAGCTTTGCGAATTCCTTTGCCCCCACCACCTTCGGAGGCTTTGATCATGAGTGGGTACCCGATTTTTGCAGCCATCTGTAACAAACATTCAAAAATAATACTTTCAGTTAAATAATGCTAGATGCTTCAAAGACAGAGCTGTACTAACATTGACATGTAGTACAAAACGGGCAAAAGTTGCTAAAAATATAGGTTTCCATCACGCAATTATTTTCTCCTAAAAGAAATGTCAACTACATTAAGCGGCAGTACACAAATTCAGAAAAACTACTAAAGGATAATGTACTAAACACAAAAATAACAAGAATAGAAGAGACTGAAACTTGTGGCCTGCAACCAAAAGACTAATGAAACAAAATGTTTTCGAGTTGGAATTGTTTTTGTTTGTTTCAATTTACATAGAAGGAATAGAACTACGGCAAAGAGCAAGGCAAGAAATCAAGTTATAACTAGGAATTTGGTGATTATTGAAGACTAGATGAAGACTGGATTAAGACTGGATGAAGACTGGATGAAGAATGGATGAAGACTGGACGAAGACTGGGCGAAGACTGGATGAAGACTGGGCGAAAACTGGATGAAGACTGGATTAAGAAGACTGGATGAAGACTGGAAGACTGGATGAAGAATTGATGAAGACTGGATGAAGACTGGACGAAGACTGGACAAAGACTGGGCGAAGACTGGATGAAGACTGGATGAAGACTGGATGAAGACTGGATGAAGACTGGGCGAAGACTGGATGAAGACTGGATGAAGACAGGATTAAGACTGGATGAAGACTGGATTAAGACTGGATGAAGAATTGATGAAGACTGGATTAAGACTGGACAAAGACTGGATGAAGACTGGGCGAAGACTGGATTAAGACTGGATGAAGACTGGATTAAGACTGGATGATGACTGGATGAAGACTGGATGAAGACTGGATAAGACTGGACAAAGACTGGAGGAAGACTGGAGGAAGACTGGAGGAAGACTGGACGAAGACTGGATACGACTGGATGAAGACTGGACGAAGACTGGACGAAGACTGGATGAAGACTGGATGAAGACTGGAGGAAGACTGGATAAGACTGGATGAAGACTGGACAAAGACTGGACGAAGACTGGATGAAGACTGGACGAAGACTGGAGGAAGACTGGACGAAGACTGGACGAAGACTGGACGAAGACTGGACGAAGACTGGATGAAGACTGGATGAAGACTGGATGAAGACTGGATGAAGACTGGATGAAGACTGGGCGAAGACTGGATAAAGACTGGATGAAGACTGGATGAAGACTGGACGGAGACTGGACGAAGACTGGAGGAAGACTGGAGGAAGACTGGACGAAGACTGGAGGAAGACTGGATGAAGACTGGACTAAGACTGGAGAAAGACTGGAGGAAGACTGGACAAAGACTGGAAGAAGACTGGATGAAGACTGGACGAAGACTGGACGAAGACTGGATGAAGACTGGATGAAGACTGGACGAAGACTGGACGAAGACTGGACGAAGACTGGATGAAGACTGGACGAAGACTGGAGGAAGACTGGAGGAAGACTGGACGAAGACTGGAGGAAGACTGGACGAAGACTGGACGAAGACTGGATGAAGATTGGACGAAGACTGGATGAAGACTGGGCGAAGACTGGATGAAGACTGGATTAAGACTGGATGAAGACTGGATGAAGAATTGATGAAGACTGGATTAAGACTGGACGAAGACTGGACAAAGACTGGGCGAAGACTGGATGAAGACTGGATGAAGACTGGGCGAAGACTGGATGAAGACTGGATGAAGATGATAAAAATTGCTTTGTCGACCTTGCTGTTTAAAACATTCCTATGAAAATCAATTCAATCTGATTTATAGACCACAACTACCTATGTGCAACAAATTTCTGTGTTTTACATGGCTCAAGGCAGACTTTACGAGGCAGACTTCAATGACACACGCATGAGGTATCTAGTACTGTCGACGCCTCGTTTGTTGATTTTAGTCAAAGCCATATCAGCAACCATTGTCATTCATTTTAGTGAAGATAGGGAAAACTCTTCTAACCTTAATTCCATCCATCACATCGACAACACAAGCATCGTTGTACAAATCATCAGGAAGTTCTTTGAGTTTTCCATTCTCTATGCAGCCAGGCTGATCCAGTAACAAGCCTATTGATAGAAAACACGGAAATAAACCAGCAGCTTACCACTTCTTTTCTTAGAAATGGAATAAATATTTGTCAGAAAAATTCCACTTTCGGGTGGAAGATTTTAAAATTATAATACTGATACATTGCAAAATCAAAAGACATATAAAATGGATTAATGACAGTTTGATAATGATAAATAAGATTGAAAATGCTAGAAAACTAATTTTCAATTCCTCTTGATATTGCGCTTACACTGCATTTGTTCGTGGTTTCCTTTAAACCTCAAATATGCCAACAACTTCGACAAGGCAAGATCTGCAAGTTTTCTAGGCCTTTTCTAACAAATTTTAACACCATCTAAGCAAACTCTCTTTCCCCGTAGCAGAAAGCCCTGTTCCCAGTGGTTTATCTTAAGTAGTTTAGTATATATATATAGGGGTTTAGAATTCAAAATGGCTTTGGAATTGGAAAATATTCGTCTTGAAGTAAACAGACTTCATTAATGGAAGACAGTGTTTAAGAGAGTAGTTTGTTCTATACTGTGTTCCCATTCTTACACAGAATTGTGGCTTTTATTGCGATTACTAATCGTATGCATTACCTCAGAATTTATATGTCATGAAAGCATCAATAAGGAAATGAGAACCCACCATTTCCACTCCATGGCAAGGTAGGTATTCCAATAGTCTGGCAAATGATCGACGCGGCAACTTTGTCACCCACTGCCCACATTGATGTCGAAGAAGGCCCTGTAAACGAACCAAGACGTTGGACAGAGCGAAACTATAAGGAAGCTTTAGAGAGGCCCTTTTCACTACAGAGATAAAATTAGTCCTACACGACTATGAGGCTAGTCCAACAAGGTCCCTAGAGTCTACAGTTATTCCCTTAGATACCCATGGTTGTAGCTTCATTCAGTCCAAGGACATAACACTGGCCTATTACCAAGACCAAATTTCACTGCAACGGGCCTAATTTAGCAGATTTTTTATCATTGAAGAAAACATCACACCGAAGATTTTTAGTGATGATTAGCAGCTGAGACAGTACCGGTAAGGATAGAATTATTGGGGACAGCGTTGTTTGAGAACAATAAGAACAAAAGGAATTGTGAGAACAAAGGACTTTATAGGTTTTAGGGGCTAAAGAAAATGCGATTACTTAGATTAGTCGAAAAAAAACATCTATACCTATAAATTCAATATCATTTTGCTGCAAGATGTCAGGCAGTCGCGGATTTTCTGAGGCGTGACCCCAACCAGCCCAAACGGCGTGCACGGGTATTCTTTTAGCAATGTCCAATATCAATTCAACATTGGCGTAATTCTCGTTATTTGGGCCGCCAGGTACGGGTACATAATGATCCGCCATTTTGATGTATTCTGCATTGGCCTAGAAACAAAACAAAAAACAATTAGAAAAAATTAAAAATATTTTGGACAAAGACAAAAATTAGGAAAACTTGGAATTGAAACCGATATCGAAAACATATTTTAAATATCAACGGTTAGGACATAAAAGGCTTGCAAGAAGTGAAATAGAGTTCTGAAAGCATTTTTCGAATATCGTTTTTTAGAAATATTTTAGGCAGTGCCATTTGCTCTGAATACAATGTTCCAATCAGCTCAACGTTGATTTAGAAGCCAAAGCAGCTTAAACACCAGCCATGAAATCTGTGTGACATTAACAGCACAATCTAGAACAGATATGTGTATGTTCGAGCTTGTGTTGGTAATAAACTGAATATTACTGAATCAAATTTTTTATACGTAAAAAAGAGCTCTTGAGGGGGTACCGCCTAATATTAAATTGGGTTTCAAACTCTGATGATTCTCTTATGCACTAAAAGTGCATATTTGTCATCGATTCTGCGTGCAATCGTTCAACAATAATGTATAGAAGATTAATAGCAAAGTTTTAAATGTCAGTGCACGGGCCTAAGTCTTGAATATACTCCTTATCTTATCCAAGACTCATTATCTTATTAAAAATTACATATTCACATTTGCTTCAATACGAATTAGCTGTTGAATCAATGTTTTGAAAACAAAATAAGCATGACATCATGTAAAGTGCTTAGGGAACAATCATCAAGTTTAATTGTGCAAGGTTATTTCGTTTCCAACAATGCTTTTAATCTGAGAATAATTGAAGACGTTCTGCGCCTTGAGAATTGCATTGGCATATGATTATTTCTGCTTCCAAAGAAGCTTGGGTTCGTAGCAATTATTGACATTTCCTTCGTAATTAAAAAAAACGACCCAGGAATAAAAGACGAAAACTTCAGTGATCTAATTTCCAAAAGACGATTCAAATGTGTCTTAGTTCTTCAGGTGAACTGCAAGTTTTCACGTCTCGTTTAGTGGAAAATCTTGGAAATCAAAATACTTAAATCAAAGGAACTTCAGAACGTTATAAAATAGAACAGCACTTTAACGAAAAGCTACAGATTAATAACAGAAAAACGAAAACCATGATGTTTTGTTTCTTGCAGATGTTAATTGTTTCATGGATTATGCTAAAAGATATCACTCCACCTACATTACAAGTCGACAAGCTGCCATGTAACTGCTAGGTTTCCCAAACAACTTAAAATATCTAACAGCTGGAAATGAAAATTGGAGGAGCCTCGGCGAACTTCGATTTGAGCTCTTCGAGACTCCTCGTAGCATCGAAGTCACTGTGCTAGCACAGGTTGATTCATTCTAATTGGAGATAGCTCCTGATTGGCTGTCTCTATCCGCTGCTTCAAAGAAAAACAAAATATCTTTTGCAACATCACATATAAATACCGCCAACGCCCATATGCAATCTCAGTTATTTACAGAAAGGCATTTCTGCGAAGAGGAGGTGAGAGAGAATCGTGTATCTAGATTTTCATTTCTCTTTCTGTGTACCACTTTTCACCTTCTTCCTCCAGAAACAATGCTGACAGTTTTGGCAAACAGTAAACAAGTCAAAGGAAAAAATGTGGTTCCCAGAGCCTAACGTTATTCAATGTTTTAAGGGTGAGATGGGTACGGCTATTCAACCTTGTAAATATTAGTGTTTCAAGACATTTGGCAATGATGTAAGCTTATGTTAAGTAGCTTACACTAAACAAATACACTGTTTCAAGTTCTGTTTCTGCCCATCTCTAGACCAGTTTAAGCATCGCCCTACTACTCCTTGCTCTTGGGACATTCCTTCTAAGATTCGTCTGTGTAAACAGTCATTTTCTTATGAGAAATTTTGCTGCTAAAGAAGTATTAGGATATCTTGATTTCATAACCAAGAAGAAATTGATGTTGAATAAGGACGACCGCCGGATTCTATGAATCTTGCAATGATCAATTGACAACAATCAACTAGAAATCCAAAAGATTTTTTCAAAATACCTTAAAAAAACAGAAATTTTGAGACATGTTATTAAAGCTTTTCTTTATCAGAGTTTATAATACATATTTTGTTGACATTTATAGTTATAAATGTAATTATATTAAATTATCCTTGTTTACCGACACTCATTGAGAAGTTCCGAATGCACTATTCACACGGCACATGAAGACCGAATACGAATGTGATCCAAAAGATATGTGGGAATTGTTTGCAATTGATCTGGCCGTTAAGGGCTATTTACTTACATTTGGCAGTCTTTGGAAGCATAAAGTGTTTAAATAACAAAAGGAATATATGTCGCGAATTCGAATTGACATCCGATGAAGGAATTTTATTGAACTGTTGGCTAAAACTACTAGAGGTTCTCACAAGTAGTTTTCCACAACACAAGTGTGGCTTAAAATCTTTAGAGAAACTAAGTACTTCCAGCATCAAGAAGTTGACATCAAAGCCGCTTGAAGCAGAAAGAGCGTACCATAAAATCATAATTAACTCTTCGAACATTTAAAAAAAAGCAGCTTGTTTTGCATCGAATCCTCAATGTCGGACAAAAAAGCAAAGACTGACTTCAAATGTGTTTACAAGATGAAATTTCCCACGACACCATCATCTTTGACTGTCGATCTAAAATCGTTAGGATGGCCGGTTACAAAGAGAATGTTAAGTTGAGAGGCCTAATTAAAAAAGAAATTGCTATTTTTCAAAGCTTAGGCTCATTAAATGAAGAAAAAGATGACAACGACTGGGTCATCTTATTTTAGCAATCGCAAGGATTTCAGTAAAGACAATTCATATACCACATGTTTCAGAAAACTCTTAATACGGCATGTCTCGGAAACTCTTGATATCGCAAAGGTTTTACTACAAACAGGCAGAGTTGAAGTTTGACTCCGCAATGATTTAATCTTTACGAGCTATCTTGAAGTTACTTTAATTTTATGCTACATTTCAAGATTTTGTCTACACAAAAAGTAAGGTTGAATAAAATCTTGTTATTTAAGTCGGAAATTAGATATCATAGGTTTTAGAATTTCGCAGAATATGGTCACTTATATGACAAGATGGATATGGGGTGTTGCAAGGATACATCAACGGTCCTCTGCTGCTCATAAAGCATGTAGCAATTTTGCAATACGGTATTTTCGGATCTGTAAACTATCACCAAGCATTATCAATTATATTGAAAACTATACAGCCAAAAACAAAGAAAAGTCCACCAAAAAACTTTAGTTCAATTAAGTTGAAGTTTCGAGATTACGTTCTGAGAATGCCGCCTCCAGTTAGTACAGTAGATGTTTAGTTTCAAAGGGGCACTTGGTTTAAGGAGAACACGAAAACCCAAAATCAATTTTAGGCATACAGCTCCTTAAATATACCATTTTCTGAGCAAGGCAGTGAGCTCCTAAGTTTCAAACAGTAAACTATGTACTGTAAATCCTCGAATTAGCCCCCTGGGGCATATTTATTTTTGATATTTTTGGATGGGGGCTTATACGAGAGGGGGGGGGGCTTATAAAATTATAGTAGGCATTAAGAAGACATTATAAAAAGACCTCATTTATTTTAGTAGGAATTTCTTTATGAGCATTTAATCAATAACTACAAAAAGTATGAATTTTTTGTGGTAATTAAATAAAACGCCATAGGCAACCTTAGATGGTAAAAAACAAATCAAGGGGGCCAATTCAAGGATTTACAGTAGCAGTGGGGCTTATTCGAGGGGGAGGGCTTATTCGAGAGGGGGGCTTTTTCGAGGGGGGGGGGCAATTCGAGAATGTACGGTACGTCGAACAAAGCACTGAAATGGTATAGGTATAAACACTGACTATGGATTAGACCATAATTTTAATATTGTACTCTTTTAATTACATATATGTTTTGTTAAAACACTCCGCTTCTGTTTGTGTCTTTAAGTGTTCGCGGCCGAACCCTCGCGAACAATTTGAGACGGTAACGTAGTATAGAGAAGGAAAAATGCAGGTTTCGTTGATTCTACTTTAGAGAAATTATTCGCGGAGGACGAATGAACAGGTGGAAGACAGGGATAATTAAATCAAACAGCTGCGCTAGATAATATCTGCGATTAGCCTGGGCATTGAGAAATAAGAATAGTGATTTCAAAATGAGGTTTCTGCAAGTTTTAATAGTCAGACGCGTAGAAATATATACATTAGGAAAGAGGCTTCTGGTGAGGAGTAGCCAAGCTGCGAACTAAGAGAGTAAAATATTTAAGCAAATGCAAAGGATGCAATGGTTGGCAGTGTTACGAATTATGAGATGAAGATGTTGTGAAGGGACTGTTGCTCATAAGCTGGTTAGGCGATCTAAAGCGGGAATTTCAACATTGACCGCAGTTGCTTGAAGGAGAAAATCGATAAGCTCAGCACTGAACAAGATCTGGAAATGACGTTTGTGTATCTCAATGTTAGCTTGGGGGTTGCTATTATCATTTTGAACCTGTTGGAAATAGCACTCATTGTAAAACGCCGAAAGAAGATAAAACCGTATGAGCAATTGCTCTCGAGTTTAGCAGTTGCCGATGGCTTAACTGGTCTGCTTTTGGTAGTCAGTAATTTATTCAGCATCATCCACACGACGACAAACGCACATAAGATGGCATCAAGCATCTTGTCGTGCATTATTTTAACAACAGTCGTAATCTCGATAGCAAGTCTGGCCTCGATTGCGATTGACCGCATCCTAGCGGTGAAGTACCCTCTCTACCATAGAAGGTGGGTGACGAAATCAAGAGTGTGGTTTTGTGCAGTGGTTGAATGGGTTGCAACATGGATTCTCGTCACTATACCCATTCTAGTTGGCAAGTTCAGTGTTATTCTACCAGATGACATGACACAGATTTATCAAAAGGTACTATTAGATACAAGCTGTTCATATTTCTGAGATATTTGTTTTAATTTCTAATAAAAATCTAGATCTGTAGGACCGGTTCTAGTCTACAACTTCTATTGCCCTACACAAAATGAGAGTCTCATTATGCAAATCAAGGCATTTCACGATCAAATCCCTGAATTTCTGGTTTTCTTTAATTTGTTACGTCACATCATAGATACGGATGGGGTTGAAAATTCCATCGTGCAATATTACACGGTGAAGATTTTAAGGAAACTCCCAACTTTTAAGACATTCAAAATAACCTACCTCTGATAATCGTTCCTTAATGTTGAAAACAAAGGTATTAGAAATGGGAAGCTGTGCTACAGATACCATAACCTCATTTATAAATCAGCTGTAACAGACTAATACCGAATAAAGCATGAAATTGAACCCTAAAGATCGTTATCATCATAAACATACACATTGGGATGACATATAAACTTTAGTACACAACACAGTATACTCTTCGGTTTCCTTCAGTACAATGTACTGTAACGAAGCATGCAATAAGGAAAACAAATATAAACAATAACTCAGTTTCTCTTCTTTATCGATATTCTCCAACTTAACTTTACAACGTCTTCTGCTCCCTATCCAACCTATATCTTCACTTCAACTTCCGTCTCTTCTCTCTCGCTCTCTAATCACAACAACAATAACTCTCCTTCCAGTCTCACACTACTCACATCCTTATAATACCTTTGTAGCTTGGTCATCTAAATACCAGCCTTCCATTTCTGGAACCAAGTCTGTGATTCCACATGTGTAAACCTAGAGGGCTAGTGTACCCTTGAAAACTAATCCGTAATAATGAGTCTTACGAGTAAGGCAGGAACAAATGCTAATAGGTCTTCAACTTAACATTTTAGATCACAGCGTGGCTTGTGATCATCTTTGGTGTAGTATTCTGCTTTGGATATGCTGAGCTGGTTCGCAGTTTGATTGCACGGCCAAGATTTTACCAGATGGACAAGACAAAAGTTGCTTCTGTTAATACGAATGTCATGGCAGGAGACAAAGAAAGAAGTTCAAAGTCAACAGCCATAGCTTGCAGCAACGAAACTACACAGAGAGTAAACGCCAACAACAAAGACGAAAACCTGGCAAAGCTTCAAGATTCAGAAGCAGAGAAAATATTGACGGAAACGCTGACCGACTGCAAAGATAATTTACTGGTAGAAAGTGTTTGCCCGGTTGAAGACAACCCTTGCAAACAGACAATTGATGTGACGCATAAAAAGCGCTCCAGAAGCCTGAGTGAAATAATGAATGAGAAATGGCAACGGAACACAAAGGGCCGAGAAAAGCAGAGAAGTGCCAGTGACTTTCAACAGACAGGGAGTGAGACGACGAGACCAAGTTTAACATGCAGCGGATCAAGTAGCACTGATGGGCTCGAGCTACCAAAGGATGACAGTAAGTACAACCGGAGTCGTGCGTCACGCAGAAATAGGGAAAGACAGGACAGGGCCAAGAGAAAACGCGAAAGAACACTGTCACGCACGGTCGCATTAACATGCGTGTTGATCGTGTTCACATATCTAGTCTGCACAACACCTTACGCCATCCAGATTCTTACAGGTGGACAGCCGCTGGCTGGCTGGACAGGTTTAATGTTGTTCTCAAACTCGCTGTTTAACCCGTTAATATACTTTTTTAAGGGTTATCTGGAAACGCTGATCAGGAGAAAGGAGAAAGCACAGGCAAAAAAACCAAAAGTGGAGGGAAGAGAAACGATAAGAATAGTCAAGTTTTCAAATGAACAAACTGCAAAGTAATGTAATTATAATGTATAACTATAATGTAATTATAGACATAATGCATCACTAATTTATGGAATTATTAATTTGGTTTATGTTAACTTATTCTAAGCGGGTTAACATATAAAACGTTTGTTAACGTATTGAACGTTGCCTAATCAATTTAACGTTGGCTAATATATGCAAAGTTGTCTCATTAATACCATGTGCGTTAATTTATTCAATGATGGTTAACTTTGTTTAATGTCGGCCAACATATCAAATGCTGGCTAATTTATTCAGCATTGGGTAATTTATTCAGCTAATTTATTCAGCTAATTTATTCAGCTAATTTATTCAGCTAATTTATACTTATACAATTTATTCTGAAAGCAATAAGAGAAAGACGAAGATATTGAAATGAGAGGCAATTTTTATTCGAAAGAAGGCCCAGACAATAAAAAGGCATGACCATGTCCCGAACTAATAAACAATCTTGTAAAAAACACGATAACCAACCTTAAGATCTTCTGGTGTCACCATTACTACAAATTTGATAGCTCGATCGTTTCCAAAGAGATCGTACGCCCATCCTCGCATTGACCTCATACATTTTACAGCAGCTATTCCATTATTGGCAATGAGCACCTGAAAACAAAGACTTTAATCACCACTGGATTCTTAACTAACGTGATACCAGTAAAGCAGAATACATTTGTGAAACTTATTGAATGCTATTTGAAGCACAGGTTTTCATAGGCATTTTAGATCTACACTTCTCTCAAGACTAAAGCCATATCTGGTGTTGTTACAAAGCGGAACAAACTTCCAATTTGCACTACAGCATTATATTTCTGGCATCTAAAGGGGTTTTACTAACATTTGACAAATAAGATGAGAATAAAGTAACTTAATTTGCTTTCTTATGTAACTGATTTAAACTGTGTTCTAATCAATCTATGCTAATTGCAAGTCTAAGTTTCTTTTTGAAGACGTTAATCTTACAGGGATGAAAAAAGAAACAAGCAAAAGTTTAGAATGTTCAGTATTTCTACGCTTGCAAGAACCTTTCAAAGTAATGTTCTTTGCATCAAAATGTTTTAAGCAAATACCTTCTCAATTTGCTTGTTGCCTCCGAACATTCGCACAAATTCAGCAGGCGATGCTACCTGGAAGGAAAACATCAATTCTTATTTAGAATTGTAATACAATGCAACAAACTAAAGAAACATATATATGATACTTATCTAGAAAACGTTACAGCAATAGCAATATAAACAGTGAGTACTCCAAAGGGGGTCGTCGTGATAATAAATGAACTGCTCTGCTTGATAAATTTCATTCAAGTGCCCCCTTTACTAACAAACTTTGGCTTTAAGTGTACATAATATGAGTATTAGCTATAATTTCTTGGTTTCCACTTGTTTATGTTCCTCTAAAATTTATTTCCAACATACTACACGGTGCAACTAGACCTTCCTTCGCCTTCTATTGTCTCCTCCGCAGCAGTTAGATATGCCCTCGAAGTAGTGCGAATGCCTTACGGATTTAACATGAAACAGACTTCGGAGAAAGTCTACAATGCAACAAGCAGCATGAAATGGTACCATAATACATAGCAATCCTGGTATCATAACATTAAACCTCAAGGTACCATAACATTAAACCTTGAGATTCTAAATTAAAATTTAATTTAAATATCATAAAATCCATATTACACACCATATTTATTATTAAATAAAGAATAATCTATTTGAACAAAACTAATGTAAGAAAGGTAAATTACACAAGATAGAATAATTTTAACAGTAATTCATTGGAACCGTTCTAGGACCTGAATGCATCTTTATGATGCAGTGAAAAAATTTTGCATTAGAATTCAAGGTAACTTTTTGGAGCCATATAAGATAATTTGCAGCAAAACTTCATTTACAAGGCTTTTCACGTAGTCAGGGACATTACATCTATCTGTGCTACATGCAGAGCAGAAAAGCAAATGAATCTTTCTGTTGCTGTGAAAAATTTTGGAATAGAATTTAAAGTTAACATTTTAAGGCCACTT
The DNA here is from genome assembly GCF_013076305.1 of Rhopilema esculentum. Next base: position 4,013,599 of record NW_027018659.1, read on the forward strand.
AGGACAGTTTGCAGCAAAACTTCAATTGCAAGATTTTTCACACCAGCAAGATAATTAGATCTATCATAAGCAAGGCAGAGAAGCAAAAACAACCTATCTGTATCTTTAGTACCATTATTAATCAGACTCTGAGTTTGTGAAAGTTTCCTTTGGGCTGTTAATGTTAGAGGGTAGATTAGTGCAATAAGCAGTTTCTCGGAAGTATTCACTGATCCGAAGCTTCCAATCTCAGGATCAATTTTTTCTTTTGGGATAAACAGTTAGGATGGAACTGTTGTTCCTGCACATATTTCATAGCTGAGATTGATAGGCCTATAACAAACTGTCAAATTATAATAATCTCCATTACATACCCCTAGTTTAAAAGCAATGAAAGATACAGGTTGGTAAAGCAAAGAAATATAGACTTACTCCCATAAACATGGAAGGTCCAGCATATTGTAAACAGTCATACTATGTTTAAAACACTTAAGTTACTTTAATTGCCTTACTATAAAAACACTTTTAAAATGAAGTTTTTAAGAATACATTGGGTGTTAGACAAATTAAATGGATGACAAAATAATAATTCTCTAAAATATTAATTTGTCTATGACAATATATACATCAAGTATTTAGATTGTTGTGTTGTAGATTTTGTTGATATTATGATCTGCTAAAGCACACATACATACTTTTTTATGTCTATTCTGCCAGATATTTAAACATGGTGTCAGGTCTCAGCCCAAGCATTTGAGATCCTCTAAGCACATGAGCTACTTTTAGCAAACATAGCAGAATTTTAAACAAGGAACAAGACAAAAGGGGCTGACAAAACTTCATCATATTAAGTAAAAGCAGCCAGTTAATTCCTACATGATATTTCCGTAAAAGATTCAGAAAGAAATTAGATTCATGAGTAACACTTTTGAAATATATCTATGATATAGTTAAGATAGACCACTTGGTTTGCAGTTTCAAAAAACTCTTCAAAAGCTATTAAAATTTTGAAATTGCATTTAAAACATCTTAACAGAAAACATAGCCAGAAAAATTTGCTACCTCCTAAAGCTGGGGACTATAGGCAAAGTGCTTTTTGCTTCAAGAATTTTAAAAGTTTATGCTGTCTAAAACCTAAATTTGAAAAATCAAATTTTACTATTGATGATATTTGATGATGCTAAATCGAGTGCCTAGAAAGTTGAAGGTGCTCTGTTTGTCAAGCACCTGCTTTTTGCTCCTCACAAGGTCTGATCTGCCGAGTATGGCATCTTAATGACACATCGCGTATGCATGATCATTTAGTCACATTTCCCATCTGCAAACCTTCATTAAAAATCATTTGATGAACAGAAAGAGGTTTTTTGCTGAATAGTGCTATAATAAACAATAAAGTGACCCAGTGCATGCATCTACAATACTCTGCAGATTAGCTGTGAAAAAACAAGAGGATAAAGAAATTGGAAAAATTCCATTATGACAGATAGTTACAGGTAAAATTAAAGTTTTGTATCAAAATTCAAAACCTATCGCGCTAAAAAAAGGACATATTACAGCCCTATTCAGCCAAATTGTTGAATGATTTCATGTGGGCGAGACTTTGCGCTGAGATTAGTGTCAATGGCAATGCAAATAAGGTGTACAGACAACTAACTTTCCATACTGGAAAGTAAAACAAAATATCTAAAAGGAAGTTGCTAGGGGTCACAAGCTCTAATGCCAGCAGGTGCTATGCCCCTGTATGACAAACTTGTTGTAGCACCCAACTTAGATTTTGTTACTCAAACTGCGACCCATGATTGCTGTTACTTACAGCAGGATTACATGTTTTCCCGGATTGCATATAAAAAAATCTAGGTTGCAAGCTACACACCAAGTGGAAAAAAATATGAAAGAAAACGAAGACTGAATATTCTTAGGTGTGCAATCTGTAAGACCATGTCATGGTGGAATCCATGTAGATACCAAACAAAAATATAATTGGAAATTGTCAGTCCATGACGGATATTTTCAGTGTAAGGTCAGTGCATTCCACACTGGTGACCATGGAGCATGCACCTTGAATTATGACACTCTGTTTTGCCATCTCCCAAGGGACCTAAACAACAGACAACCTTTCTGGATTTATTCTGCTAGAGTGACAAAATATATAATTTTATTTCTTGCCATGCCTTTTCTGCAAGAGACACACCCATACTATCAAGTGTGTAAATGTAATTTTCAAAAAATATATATCAGGTAGTGCAACTCTATCCAAACTGGATGAGAAAGACAGTCACTTCATCCGATGCAACTGTTTATCCAACCTGTCTTGGTTTTTTTTTCATTCTTATATAAAAAATAACAAAACCTCTATATATAAGTGCATCTAGATCCAGCCACTCAACCTTGAAAACTTACGTTGCATTCGCTCTGGTTCATCCTTGATAATTTCATCTGCAGCCCCTCATCCAGTTCAGAATTCGAAATTAACTCCTCACTCTCTACCGGAGCAGAATCTTTACTTGGATTGTTTTCCTCCACACCTCGTTCAACTTTGACCTTTTTTGTTGAGGAGCTCCCTTCGTCCTTCTCCATCCTAAGCTAGAATCACGTTACGGTATTCGTGTTGACGTAATTTTAATTGACAAAACGACAATGGTTAGAGCACCTCGTGCAATGTCGGGCTTTAAAACATCATACACCAAGGTAGCATGCTAGCATGTAATAGATTGCAAATATCTATCTTGAATGAAGCTTGAAACTATCGCAACTTAGGTCATCAGAAATTCCATATGCAGCTAACAATGATCTTGCACTTCAGGCAGGGCCTAAGCCTCAAATGAAACAGGTGTCATAAAAGTCCAGTTACTTGTAAGTTTTCTTTTCAATAAATCTGATACCACTATGCAAAGAATAACATTCAATGTGAATTGAACAGGAGAAAATCGAGATACGTCTAATAAAGTGTGTGACACGATAAAATTAATCCCTTGTTGTGGTCTTTGCCCTGGGTGGCACCACCATACCCGCGCCCTCAGTTTTCATACTTTAGACCCCTGTGTTATTACCATTGAACCACAGCATAGGGGAAAAATGTACTTGCCATGCGCGCGATGAATCACAGGGGTTACAGCAAATGTCAACACTGCTCCCGCAACATTTCAGGACGAATACACCACATTGTTTTGAATGATTAAAGATTCGTCGATAGATCGACATATTCAAAACAAAGGCAGCACAAAACTTGCATGATTGTTCTAGCAACAAATGTAACTAGTTCTATTGCCATAACATAGATGACACTTTAAAAATAAGCATTAAGTATGTCTCGATTAAAATTTCCATTAAAACTGATGCAAATTCCAATCTGAAAATGCATTTGCATACAAGTACATATTTTCACACACCACAAAAAAATAAAATAAAATACATAATTTAGATGCAACAAGCAGAAAAGGGCGAAAAGACACCAACCTTAAGAAAGTTGAGGACATTTTGCAACCAGAGTTTGAAGAATCCAGGAAAATTTACACGTTTTCCCCATTAATGATAGGAGATGATACATCCAAAAGCTGTTTTGTTAGGCAATGAAAATCACTTGAAAATTGTCAAGCACTAGAGTGGTACAATTCTTGAACAAAAATTGTCAGAGAAGAGGTTCCGAAAAAGACATCTCCCTTGACCGAAGATAAATAAAAATGCGACTTGTGCTAAACACGTGCACTACACAACATGTCTTCAGAAACCATTCCAACAACCACTGAACAAAATCGTCAAAATTTTACACTTGGCTTTAAATTGACTTTCCCAAAAGAGGAAGCCACTCAATGCAATGCTATTATAAAGTTAAAAATTAGTGATTGAGAAATAAAAGCCCACAGTTTTAGATGCAAACCATTAAATCAGTCTAAAAATTTAGATTAGCCAAGTAACTTTGTAATCGATAAGAAATGATTTTAAAGAAATTGTCGCGAGAAAAACTGTAACCTACAGAAAAATCTAGCTTTTGCTACAAAACGAAACTATTGCCAAAGTAATTGCCAAACAACAAGGTTTTTGCTGGTTATTACCATTTGTTGTGAATTTATTGCCTTTTCATGTAAAATGGAAGAAACTGACCGCTACTTTTGATTATTATGAATGTGACTTCGTGGTCGATAAGGAATATGAAAAGGCTGAATTGTCGCGAGAAATAGTGTAGCCTAGAGAAAAATCTAGATTTTGCTACAAAAAGAAACTATTGCCAAAGTAATTGCCAAACAACAAGGTTTTTGCTGGCTATTCTCGTTTCTTTTGAATGTATTGCCTATTCATGGAAAAAGGAGGGAAGTTGCCGTTACTTTTGGTCGTAAATGTGACTTCGTGTTCGTTCATGTTCAAAATTAATGGCAACTTTCCTCCTTTTTA
>NW_027018659.1:4018066-4120904 GCF_013076305.1 Rhopilema esculentum
AAATTGTCAGTCCATGACGGATATTTTCAGTGTAAGGTCAGTGCATTCCACACTGGTGACCATGGAGCATGCACCTTGAATTATGATACTCTGTTTTGCCATCTCCCAAGGGGCCTAAACACAGACAACTTTTCTGGATTTATTCTGCTAGAGTGACAAAATATATAATTTTATTTCTTGCCACGCCTTTTCTGCAAGAGACACACCCATACTATCAAGTGTGTAAATGTAATTTTCAAAAAATATATATTAGGTAGTGCAACTCTATCCAAACCGGGTGAGAAAGACAGGCACTTCATCCGATGCAACTTTTTATCCAACCTGTCTTGATTTTTTTCATTCTTACATAAATAATAATAAAACCTCTATATATAAATACATCTAGATCCAGCCCCTTAACCTTGAAAACTTACGTTGCATTCGCTCTGGTTCATCCTTGATAATTTCATCTGCAGCCCCTCATCCAGTTCAGAATTCGAAATTAACTCCTCACTCTCTACCGAAGCAGAATCTTTACTTGGATTGTTTTCCTCCACACCTCGTTCAACTTTGACCTTTTTTGTTGAGGAGCTCCCTTCGTCCTTCTCCATCCTAAGCTAGAATCACGTTACGGAATTCGTATTGACGCAATTTGAATTGACAAAACGACAATGGTTAGAGGACCTCGTGCGATGTCGGGCTTTAAAACATCATACACCAAGGTAGCATGCTAGCATGTAATAGATTGCAAATATCTATCTTGAATGAACTATCGTAACTTAGGTCATCAGAAATTCCATATGCAGCTAACAATGATCTTGCACTTCAGGCAGGGCCTAAGCCTCAGATGAAACAGGTGTCATAAAAGTCCAGTTACTTGTAAATTTTCTTTTCAATAAATCTGATACCACTATGCAAAGAAAAACATTCAATGTGAATTGAACAGAAGAAAATCGAGATACGTCTAATAAAGTGTGACACGATAAAATTAATCCCTTGTTGTGGTCTTTGCCCTGGGTGGCACCACCATACCCGCGCCCTCAGTTTTCATACTTTAGACCCCTGTGTTATTGCCGTTGAACCACATAATCAAATCACGAGATATTTGAAAAACATATGACGTCAATTGACGTACTACTTCGTAGAAAAAAATCATTCTTTAATTTAGTAAAAAGAGAAAACTAGTCAAGCTTGGATCGAAACAAAACACACTGAAAGTATTTTACTGATAAAGATAGGATAATTTCAATTTTAGAAAACCCTCTAAAAAACTTTGGCGCAAAACTTTCTCTGGGCTAAAAGACTAAGAAAGTTTTTATGTTGCATCATCTAATCTTTGATTCCATTTTTTCCAACTGAAACTTCCCGTGCTTTTTAAGTTCTTGCCAGAAATAGAGGCGTCTCTGAGCCAGACTGTAAAGTATTTTTCTGCGCGTACATTTTTGATAGTCAAGTTTTGTTTTTTTTATCACATAATTTGGGTGGCTACGACAACTTTTATGGTTTTCTATGCCAGTTGACTAAAAGATTGCTACACAAAGTGAATGGGGGTGATGAATTCGGTAAATTTAAGTTTATATAAAATAGGTTTTGTCAAATTATGCAAAGAAACTGGCAGCTGATATTAATGATAAGGATATGCATAGATATTTTTGCCGACACTTGCAAAACTACCTGAATTCAAAATTTGCAGTATAATGACACGTCCTGCAATATTTTCAAAATGTGACACTTTTGGGTACAAACATTATTGGGAACATTTACTTCTGTATAAGTATAATCATAATCATCATTAACTCGTAACTTGTGGGTAATTTCCATCTTTCAACAAACCTGGCATGGAAAATATCCATTTACTTACAGAAGATTCACTCTCCTTTTGCATTGAAGTTCGTTCAGGTTCTCTTTTTCTGCTAACAATTGAATCATTCATGACTGTGTCACAGCCACTTCTCTTATACGTAACAGCAAAGAACATAACTTTCTCTCCAAAAAGTTTCTCAAAATGAAAATTTGATTATGCAAGTAAATTATGCAAACAAATCCATATTCACGCATGGTTGTTCACATGTAGTGCGGAGGAAGATAAAGTTGTGCTTTTGAATGTCAACAAGGAACCAAATACGCGGAAATTATTTGTAATACCTCTCACCCTTTCAGAAATGTTCATGCATCATATCACTTCCAACACGGAAATATTCTGTCGTGGTAGTGAGGAAGATCCAGCTTAAAGGGGAAAACCGTTTTCTGAACTGTCTTTGATATGAGAATGTAACTATTTCAGTCAAAACAACCAATCATCACGCTCTTAGCTTAGCTCTTAAGGCCGGTTTACACGATCATATTCAGGTCACATTTGCATCACATATTTTATGTGATCACAGAATGTGATCGTGTAAACGACCTTACAAGTTGCTTGAAGTTGTACGAAGCAGCAAGAATTAATCCTTTTTAATTGCCTGTTAATTCGATGTCACAGATTTTTCATTTGACTAGCGATCAAATGGAAAGTCTGTGATGCAATTTTTTCAAAGGCACCGACAAGTCTTTGCTGCCCTGGGTAGATCGGGAACTATTTCGAGTTCATTTGTATCGACGTATTTGAGGAAAGTGACTTACGTTTCTAGAAAGATGGGCAACATTGACGTGGAATTCATTCCTGATACGCAATCAGAATACTACGAAGAGCCTGCATTCTCATTTCAGGCCATTAAATAAGCTGCAGGCAAACCGTACCAAAACAGAAGGAAAGTCAAGAAATTCGGATGGAAAGACAAAATTGTCGAGTTGGTTATTGAACTGTGGCAAAATCAGCCATTGTTATTTGAATTTGAATTTTAGGGTGCCCGTGAATTTTTGCGACGATACCCTTGAGATCAGCTCAAAATACATTTGAGAATTTCCCCCCCCCCCCGCTACGCTACTGATAAGAAGATAAATACTGATAAAAATAAATAAAGTAAAATCACCCCCCACACCCCCGCTAAATCTGTCCCTGCAGGCCATTATATATGCCCCTTTCGTAGTGCCTGCATAGCCAGGGCTTTGTCCAACAACTCCTTTTCCGTCTTTTTTTATTTTTGTTTTCATCACTGCGCAGGCTAATAAAATAGCTGCTACAGCTCTCTTATCTTCCTCGCTCTCGACTTCCACTGACAACAAATGAAACGTAAACATTTAATGAAGGCAGATCACTGATAAAATGGGCGCCAAACAGTTCCCGATCTACCCAGGACAGCAAAGACTTGTCGGTGCCTTTGAAAAAATTGCATCACAGACATTTCCATTTGATCACTGGTCAAATGAAAAATCTGTGACATCGAATTAACAGGCAATCAAAAAGGATTAATTCTTGCTGCTTCGTACAACTTCAAGCAACTTGTAAGGTCGTTTACACGATCACATTCTGTGATCACATAAAATATGTGATGCAAATGTGACCTGAATATGATCGTGTAAACCGGCCTTTAGCAATCATCCGGATGTCACCCGGTTTACATGTTGTTTGAATGACATAAATAATCGAGGAGAAAACCGCACTGGCTGGTTTATGGTTTTCTCAATGGCTTTTCTTCGGCAATTTTATTATCATTGTATCCATTAAGTTGCATTATATCCTGTCGCTCCCGTGAAAGCTGTGACTTAATTTCATGGTGCTCCTTCGCATGACCCACAATACCATCGTGCTCCTCTCGGTTGAAATCCCTGTTGCTGCTTGGAATTCATGCGAAACGTGCAGAGATGCTTGATTTAGATCATGTTTTGGACCGTTTCAAGGAAATTTACCCTAACAACAGCAAAATCACGCTGTCATAAATAAAGTCTTTAATGAATTTTCTTCTTAAGGGGTTCTCTTTTCGTTTCAAGACATTATTATTGCCAATGAAAACATTTCGATCATGAGCACATTTTGCGTAATAAATTTTTCAAAAAGCACTTCTTGTCCTTTTTCATCAACTATTTTTTCAATAGAATTGTTCACCGCATAGCTTGCGATAAACAAATGGTTTAGAGAAAACCATCGATTAACTTCTTCCACCATAGATAGGAAGAAATATTCAGCAATAGGCAATATTTGCGCATTCAGTTTCTTACAAGGCACAAATTGCCGAGAAAATCTCGTGGACTCCGACACAGGTTGGAAAGTGGGGGCGGGGAAGGAGCAAGGGAGAATTTTGCACCCACAACAAAAGATTTTGGAAAAATGCTGTTGCTTTGTAAAAAAGTGGGGGCCATGATCCCTCGGTGCCCCTTCATTGGAGGTGCTGCTCAGGGGCGTCGCGACTGGGGGGTTGTCACACCCACACGCTTTAGGTATTTCAGAGACCTTCATGTCATAAAATCTATAAAGGATCCAGCAATCTTAGGTAAAATTGTGCCTCGTGTCCATTTCTCCTAAAGTTTCTCAGTAGAAGCGTCAACTGCAATTCACTATGAGCTCCAGAATTTTCTTAACATTCAAAAGGCATGCTAAAATAGAGAGAGGGATCTAAATTTAGAAGTAACTGACAACCTGGTATTTTTCAAGACCACAGCGAAATTGTTGATTTTATCTGCTGTAAAAAAGTTTTGCAAAAAGACAATAATTTTCAATAGGATTAGGAGGATTGCTTTAGTGAAATTTGCTTAAAAGAGCGCATTTTCCAGGGAACTAGAAGCATCACAATTCGAAAATGTCCTGCCCCTTCGGCGCCCATTATCGCCTCGGGTAGTAACTATATAATTTGCCCGTCCCGATATAGAGATTTGACAAGACTATTAGGAAAGTCGGATATTATCATACAGAGTTAGATTGACAAAATGTATTGCAGAGGTTTGTGACACCAGCTAAAAAGTTTCAGGCAATCATTTTTTGATTAGGTAAATTTGTATTTCACACCCCCCCCCGCCCTCCTCTCAACGAGGCTTGCCTCGGGACGGCCCTGCCTGCTATATGGGGAAAATCGAATTTTTTTTCTGTCGGCAATTTGACACATCCAGCGTCGGCAGTTACGGAGAATATAAACTTCGGCACCTTGAAGGTTTGTCTCTAGCGCCACCCCTGGTTTTCTCCCGGTGTGCTCGATATACTGGTAAAAACGACTTCATTTTATCTGGCTGTCAAAAGTCCTGGGACACTAACGTCAGTTTTTTTGGCAAATTCAGCAATCGCCTCTACCTCTCAAAGGCGTAGAAGATTAAAGGGCTGGTGACAGCCCCCTAATTACGTAATATTTATCGCATTCAGGCCTCATTACGACAATTTCATCTTGATGAAGCAATGATATTCAGGCAAGATCCATACTAAGCCCCTCTAAACGTTTAACACCCGCTTCCTCCATGTCCCCCCGGAAACTGTATTGGTTTGCTCCAAGGAGGCACTTGGCAAATAGCGATTCGCGTTGCTTCTATATTTTTCATTAGACTGCCTTATATTTGTCAAATTAAAAAAATTTAGCCCTAAGATTTTTGAATAAACTCATTGAAAAAGGTGTTTAGCAAAAAAGTCTGAAATTTTTCTAAAAATGTTTTGCTAGCTATTCTGGTTATGATAAGGGGCTTAGGGGAACATTATACCCGGGGCAAACGTAATAAAGTTTCTGGAATGTTCCCTTTTTTACGGTGGCCCACAGGTGCCACGGTAAAACTTTATTTTCTCGCAGCAAAACTTTCTTTTTTCACGGCAAAACTTTCTTTTTTCACGGCAAAACTTTCTTTCTCACGGCAAAACTTTCTTTCTCGCGGAAAACTTACTTTCTCACGGCAAAACTTTCTTTCTCACGGCAAAACTTTCTTTCTCACGGCAAAACTTACTTTCTCACGGCAAAACTTTCTTTCTCACGGCAAAACTTGCTTTCTCACGGCAAAACTTTCTTTACGTGATGTTGTGTACGTGAAACTTAGATCTAATCAATGCTTTAGACGTTTTAAACTTCGCAGATTTGCGAATACCTACATCTTCTCTTGATAATTCTTGCAGAAAGACAGCCCAGAAATGGTCTAAAATTTATCTAGGTTGGGCTAGGCTAGGCCTATATGCCTATCTCAACGAAACAGTGCCGCATGCAAGGTCTTTGATTCCTTTGTTTTGAAAGCAGTGAAAAAGATCAATTCGTTGAAAATTGGCGTGCACATAAAATTCGTGCAAAAAAATCTCGTACGTGCACTTGTCACGCTCGATTGTGGCTTGTAAAAAACCTATAAATTGGGTGTTGTGTTTAATATCATATCATATCGTATTACTCACAGGTTGGGTTGATGGCTAGGTACTTAATTTTTCGAATAATAGTAAAAACAATGAATAAAGAAATGAAATAATAAGCATGGGCATAATATAAGGGGAGAAAAAAATCGAAGTGGTTGCCCAACAAACAACATCCATTGTTTATGAAAATTTTGCCTGACTGACTCATGGTAGATTTCTGCCTGATTATCGCTTTTTTGGAAACTTTTCAAAGTTGGGAAACTACAGTTGCCGCTGCAGCCCCCTTATCTCCCCAGACCCTTGTCTTCTACGCCTATGTTAGAAAAGCAACAGGAACAAAGCAATACGACGACGAGAATCCAATGTCACGAGATAAAATATTCAAAATAAATTAAATTTGAGGAATAAATTAAATTCAAAGAAAGTTTTGCCGTGAAAAAAAAAAGTTTTGCCGTGAGAAGTAAAGTTTTGCCGTGAGAAATAAAGTTTTGCCGTGAACAAAGAAAGTTTTGCCGTGAGAAAGTAAGCCGTGAGAAAGTAAGTTTTGCCGTGAGAAAGAAAGTTTTGCCGTGGCACCTGTGGGCCACCGTACTTTTTTGTCTTCTTGCTTTTTTAAAAAAACACTTCCTTTTTAAGGAACTTATGTACCAGACTTTGCAAAATATAGATGACTCATTCTATTAGACTACGCCTCTAAGTCTAACAGTTTGTGAGTCAACGAATAACTTCATAGGCAATCAGTCTCAAATGTTTAATATAAAGAATATAGAAAAGCTAAGAATAACAATGAAAACAAAGCACTCACGACCTTTAGCTTGCTTGCTTTAGTATTGGCGACTTGTGGCGTCTCTGAATTAAATACTTCGAATGGCAACAGCGACGTCTGTCAAGCGACACACGCTTCGACTTTCATCGGGAAACGGCGGCCACGATTCTTTTGGCAAGGCGGGAACGCCCACAGTAAAAAGCCTCCTACTCTAAAACAGGCAAGCTCCTTTATACCCTTTCTAAAATACAGCTAGCCAATAACAAAACAGAACATGATAACAGCCAATTAGATACTAGAATAGAACAATAGTTAAAAAGCATAAAAGTTAATAAAAGGATGTTCACGCTGATAACCACGTGGACCAGCACGTGATAGAAGTTCGATCTTCGTACCGTAACAATTCTGTAGGTAACATCATTGTAGAGGACAAGTGACACGCTTTTGGCGCCAAATTTTTTTCTTCTTTTAACTTAAAGAAAAATGCTGTGTAAGAGTGTTGTTGAAATATTTTTCCTTTCTGATTTCATTTTTCTACTTAAAAACCCTTTTCAAATTATGGCGGGAAATGAATCACGTGACACCGTGACGTAGATTGTGATAATTTGTTATTGCTGCTACTGGTATACAGTGCAATATTAACGTTTACAACACGCTTCTAAACGAATTCAGTTCGTCTGGACCTGTCGCGTTGTGTTTCGTAAACTCTCTATTAATGACAGGAAAATTCCGAGTTATCACAATGTACGTCATAGGGTCACGTGATAAAAAGCAAAATTGCGCCCCCTGATTAGAATTTTTTGTTCTAAACCAGGAAAAACTTACTTCTAAATGATGATCTATAAGTTAATGACAAGAAAAGATAGGGTGAAAAGTGTGTCACTTGTCCTTTAACATTTGCAAGCCCAGATATTGGAAGCCTCGGTCCTGAAGCTTGCCTCGTTATTGTCTTGTAGCCATTCCGTTCAAGATGGCGTCTTGAGGAAAGATTATTTTAACCTTGAAAAACATACAAGATAAGATGGATTATGCCTCGACATTACAAATTAAGATTCGGGAAATCAATCCGCATATCGTTTGCAGCCTCTGTGCTGGCTACTTCATCGATGCCACGACGATAATCGAGTGCCTCCACACATTTTGCAAGAGCTGCCTTGTGAAATATTTACAATCAAGCAAATTCTGTCCAACATGTAATACGAAAATTCATGAAACTCATCCTTTAAGCAATATTAGGCTCGATCGCACATTGCAAGATATCGTTCAAAATATAGTACCGGGGTTGTATGAAAGCGAAAGAAAAAAGAAGATCGAATTCTACACCAGTAGAGGGCTACCAGTGCCATTTACGGGCAACAACGATGATGCTCAAAGTGATGATGAAGAAAACCATGGAAAAGACAAAACCACTACCGATTTTAGTAACAGCAAGTCATCGTACAGAGATGACGAGCAAATAACTCTATGCATTGGCGTTGACTCAATGCAAAAAAGTTACGAAGATTTTGCCGTTCCAGCTTTGCAAAGGAAATACTTACGTTGCTCTGTAAGAGCCAAATGTGGGCATTTAATTAAACTGTTACAGAAATTGATAATTCCTCCGGAAGGGTACGAAGTACATGTCAAATGCAATGGGGTGTTAGTGCCTCTTGATAAAACTATGAAATTTGTTTGGTTGGCACATTGGAGACAACAGAAGCAGCCGATGGATTTATCTTACCTTTTTGAGAAAATCAACTGATAAGACTTTCAGCTTTAGATGTTTTAGATGTTTGATAAATTTGTGCAGAAGACTCCAATGATATATGAAACTAAATAAAAAATCAATTTATGTTAAGTTTGAAAAAATATAAATTCTGGGCCTGGATTGGAAGGGCATACAGTAGACTCTAGTTATAGTAACACCAAATTTTGCTTGTAAACTTGTGACTGTAAACAGGGGTTTAATGTAAGTGGAGCTAAAATTAAAAGTTTTTGGGTCTAAGTTTTATGTGACTGTAACCAGTAGTGTGACTTTCTGTGGAGTCAACTGTACAATTGCAAATAAATTCACTCACACAAATTCCCTAGATAACAGTCATTATGGGTGGTAGATTGCTTGCCTCAATAAGTCAAATTTGACCTTGTCAAACACAGCAGTGTCATCAAAAGCCTCAAGATCATTGATAGAAAAAGAGATTTTGGACCATGCCATTTTTGCTGTGAGAAAATTCCCTTTCAAGAACATGTAATGCAATTTTACCAATAGGGTACATTTATTTTGGTTTTCCAAAGACAGTCTCAAAATCATGATATCACATCACAAAACGAATACTTTATTAAAGTATTACCCCTCCTAATACATTTATCTTCAAATTCAGATCAACCACATATCAGTTCATTTGGTCTTTTGTACCTCAATGGCATGCAGTAACCACATGCAAACCTTTTTTTCCTGACCAGGCCCTCAAGCATTTTGAATTTTTCAGTAGCAATTATATTATCTCAAGCATTCCAGTAGCAATAATATTAAACATCTTTCAAGTTATTGTTTTTTGCTGAAGAGAACTAGTTTATATTTCTTTATTAAATTTTTCTTTGATATTTTTCATTATCAGTTAGGTAATTGTGTTTGTGTTTTGTCTGTACAAGTTTCAACTAAATGCTGCTGAATCTTAGGTGACATCGTGCAAAAGTAAATCTTGCTGGATCTTCTTCTTAGGGCTTTGTTATAGTCCACAAGTTTCTTCAAAAAATAAATCTACTGAAATGGTATTACATTTAATAGGATGCTAAAGCCTGAAGTCAAGAACTAAGCATGAACCCATCTATTCAAGTGATAACATTACATCATTTCCAGACTTGTATATGATCTTTTAACCATCAAGCCTAATGAAAGCCTGTTTAATGCTAATGCCCCTACTTTTTTAAATATATGTGAAAAAATTTAAAATTCTTCACACACTGTTGATAACTAGCGGCCTATTGAGTTAGGAATATCAAAACAAGTAGATTGAAGATTGTATTTATCAATGCAAAACCACCATAGACCAGAAAATAGACTTGCAAAAGTCACCCTCCCCTCTTTGCAAAACAGTGCCTTCCTGCATAGTTTTTTGGTTTTGAGTCATTGATTTGCCTTGCCTCGTCCAGGAGCGTCAATTTACGTCAGAGGGTCCATTATAGGTTTGATACATCATAGCCCCGACCTTGTCTCTACCTGCAGCCTACTGATTCTGCAATAGTTCACACACTTTTATTTTATAAGAACACACTTTATAAGAACACTAAGGCTCAATTTGCCCACAAAATAAGAACAAGGCTAGAACATGGTCAGCTTCAGATGACAAATTTAAGAAAAAACAATTCGCATTTTGAAGTTTTTGTCATATCAACAGAACAAAAAATGCAATTTATAAACATAAAAACAATTTATTTTTAAACTTTACCCAGCAAAAAGTCTTAGAAACTATATAGAGTATAGTATATGTAACTTCTCAAATATTTGCAAAAAATCACTCTTAAAATAAGAACAATTTTCAGAACATTTGAGCCTAAAATTATTGAAAAGTTAAGAACATCGAGGCTCGGCAAAAATTATAGAAAAGAGTGTATCCTCTGCGAAGGAGGTAACAGGCTGGGATGACGTTTTCAACGAAATAAATTTGGTCTAAACAGTGGAATATAAAGGTTAATTTATCTTTTTTGGTAACTGTAAGTTAAGAACGTCTAAAGTAGTAAAATGAGCGTTTATTAGTCATGTGGCGTCCAATTAGCTCCATGTCTGTATATAGATATCTTGATAAAAATAAGGCAAAACCAAATCATAACGGTATCGGAATCTTATTTAGCAAGCGATTTACTATCAAAACTTTAAGAAGAGACTTTCGTGGTACTCAAACTATAAAAAGAGACTTTTTGTCGTTTTTGTCAACCCACATTGATAGTATTAAAGGTACGCGATTGGTTAGTCTTCTTGCGATGCAAAACTGCTCACATGAAAAGCTGACCTCGCAGCAGGATAGATAAACAGAACGACCGTAATGACTGGGGCGATGACATGAAAAATCACATGTTTCTAAAAAAACCCCCGCAGAGTCGCTTGCTTTACCTGGACACATTACCTTTAATTGGTCACAAAGAGTATTACTATACTCATACAGTTAAGATGACCGTGGAATCTTACTGATGAAATCAAGAGCTAGAGCTACGAAGGATAGGTAGAAACAGCACAAACGACGAAAAGCAATCCAACACAAATGAATCCAGCACAGGCAAATTTTCGATAGCCAAGAATGATTTGGCTCTGTCCATTTCTAATAAGATATTCATATAAGGACATGAGGGTAATTTCACGTAGAGAAATTTGACGTCACGTGACTAATTAAATTCCACTTTACTATTTTGAACGTGAACGTACTTCTACCAAAAGAAGATAAATTATCCTTCATATTCCACTGTTTAGACCAGATTTATTTTGTTAAAAACGTTCTTCCAGCCACGTTACTCTTTCGCAGAGGCTAAGCAGGAACTTCTACTGATTTTACCCCCATTTTACCCCCCAAAACAGCGGCAAATCTCAAATTGCCATCATTATTCCCAGTTGATAAAGAACACGATACCGGTAATCAAAATTTCCGTGACCTAAAGTGGTACCCCCGCAATTTCCGTCTCGCCTGTCTGTGTCGTTCAGCGTAAAAATTAGCGCGTGCGGATCGCGGCTTTTGCCTGGTTTTTTAACGGTTTTGCGGCTTTTGGACTACAGATAACAGCTCCTCCCTTCTAGACATTCTGGTTTGAAGTTTTATTTGTTTTCTTTTTCCATTATGTAATACCGAAAGTGCAACAAAATAGGTGACCCCAAAACCGGGGCAAAAAATCAGAAGAACAAACAAGTTAAAGTCACACCAAAGTCACACCTTGTTTTCACTATTCCTTTTAGGTGGGGTTTTTAAGGATAAGGCTAATTGCTAAATGGCTATTGGAAGGTAAAACGCTTTTATTTACGCTGATGATGATGTTCTCTTACATTGTAATGGATTGCTCCGCCCAATCAAGTTTATAAATAGTGGCGAATCTAGCTTTGAAAATCTGGGGGGAAGGCTAGCTGGGGGCACACTTTCAGCTAGAAGGGCCATTTCTTTGCGAACTAGTAAAATGTAAAGCAGTGGCATGGTGGCTTAAAATTAGCTACAAGGCACCGTCTCTTAGCGCCCCTATATTTAACTAAAGGTAACTTTGGGCCGTTACTCCACTGAGTTTTATCTGTTTAACAATAATGCGTCATGGACATTAGAATTTCAACAGAAGAACTATACTTATAAAAATAAAAGGCTAATAGCTTTGTATAGTTGACTGGTAAAGTTTTTCCATAGTAGTTTTCTCTTATATCAAACCTCCATGAGATCAAGCAAATCATGCTGTTACACAGAATTTGAAATCATATAACTATGACCCCGTTTACACTGTCCCGTGCAAGTTTGGAACCGTGACAAAACTGTCGCGGTTCGCCCTTGCGTTTACACTAGCACTGTGGAACCGTGACGATTTTGCTCTGCTATCCGGAACAGTTTTGACCCTGCTTTGAAAGCGAACGAATTTTGTACCGTCACGGTTCCGTTTTTGAACGGGACAGTGTAAACACCTATCCGAGACGATTTTGTCACGGATTCACAAAGAGGCCTTTTGTATGGCTGTTTCAGGTAATCGAGGCTTTGATTGTGGCGTAACTACGTTCTCAAATTCTGAAGAAAAGGAAATTCTGAAGAAAAGACGACCACAGAAAAGGCTTGCAGTGTTTCCCAGTCCAAGCCTTGATTGGACTTTGCAGTTTTGTAGTCTAAAATAACACTGAAAATTAAAGCCACCTTGTCTTTCGTCCAAGTGAAGTTTTAATCGGCCTTCCGCTCCATTTTAACTCACAATAAAAATTCGATTGTTGACTTCAGCGGCAAAATAAAAGCCTTGGTTGACTAAATACAGCTTCTTCTAAACAATGTTCTACCATTAAATTAAGGTCGTACCGGTACAGTGTAAACGGAACGGCTAAACGGAACAATTTGGAACCGCGACAGTGTAAACACTTGCGAACCGTAACGGTACAAAATTGTCCCGGGACAGTGTAAACGGGGTCTATATTTCCCTGCGATGGGTTTCAGAGCGAAAAGGGTCTTCAATTGGATACAGAGAATCTTGGTTTAGGCTTACACTGCGCATTCCACCCAAAGACGGCGTATCTTTGTGATATTATATAACAAATATAGAATTAAAATGATTGTCAAGAATGAATTTTTCTTGGTTACTACAGAAAGGAGCCAAAATTTCATTAATGTTCTCCTCGGTTACAAACCAAAACGATTATCAGAGCCTTTAGCTTGTTAATTAAATGCAATAAAGATTGCACTGAGCAAAACAAAGAGAGCAACCCTAACAAGGTCGAAAAACGATTAAAGAGCTTTCCAAGAAAACATTGAATTTTTAATAGAAACTTTGGAAAAAACTGGGGGCAAAGAACATCTCTGGGGGCCATGGGCCCCTTGGCTTCCCGCAGAAACGCCACTGCTTGTAAACCCGAGTGAAGCGACCACCAATTTATGACATCATATTTTTTGACAAGTTAGGCTAATTCTTTGATAAAAATCAGTTACTTTATTTGATAGGAATTAATCATTTTGTCTTCCCCTTTTTCTAACAGTCAATGAAATCCCTTTTTACAAACCTAAAGACTCGCTTTGGCAAAAACAGGTGCTATCGTTAGCAGTACCGTGGAAATAACTGTAGGGACGGTGTTGTCGTTAGTTTAATTCGGTAAAGAACTCAAAACTAGAAGTTAAACTTGCTTGGACATGGCAGGGTCTCCGAAGATGGGAGGGGGCCGGGGAGCATGGCCCCCAACTCTTTTGCAAAACAATAGAGCCATTTTGAAAAATCTTTTGTTATGGGTCTTTACTTTTCTTTTGTTCCCCTACTTTCCAACTCACGCTCGAGCCACTGCATGCATGCCTATATATAGCTACAAACCAGTGGTTTATCTTTACGATTAAGCAATGCTAACGTCAACAAAAAATAAATGTTTCCCCAAACCAAAGCATGATAAACGAGTGTGGTCAAGTTTTCATCATTCAATTAATCAAAACAGGCACCGCCCAGAAGAGGGGCTAGGGGATTATAGCCCCCCACCTTTAGCCAAAAATGTTAAGAATTAAGAAATTGATCACCAGTCAAGCGTTTTATATTAGGTTTTAGCCCCCCCCCCACTTTTCACAACGTTCCATGGTGCCTTGCAAATGCATCCTTAGATAATTTGCAGCCCCTATCCTGTGTTTGAATCTGGTGCAAGGTTGGGAAAATCTGACCAACAAGCAATTTGTACTTTGCAGAAGTCTGAATATCGAACACAATTTGGATAGATCCGAATTACAATAGCTTCTTAAACTTAAGTACCTTGTAAACATATTTGCCATTTGCTATTTGGGTCATCATCAATTCCTTGATCTGTCCCTGCTTGTTAATGTATCTCCTTCCAAGATCACATTACATTTCCTCAAAAAACATTTTCAACATGGCAAACATGGCATTTTCCCATTCTACCCTACCCTGGGTGCCAGATTCTAAAAAATCCTAAGTATTAACAACGGGGGAAACAAACCTTTCCTCTCCCATTCATCTTTGCAATCCCTTTCCCTCGTTCTTCATCCTTTGACTCTCTAAGGCTCTGGCACCCAGGGCAAATTCTACCCTTGCCTGGTGGAGGGAGGGGAACTAAGGAATGGGGGAAGGTATTTTGAAAAAAGGGGGTTTGCTATAACAATAGCTGCCAGGATTAGTTTGAGAATCGCATTCTCAGAGTCCAATTTTGGATCATGCTTATTGCATGCCTTTGACTTCTACCCCTCCCCCTCCTTTCGTCTTACTCGTGCCCCTGTATTCCAGAAACAAAATAAGTAAATTTAAACAATTTGAGGTTCTCCAAAACAATTAGTTTTAGAACCTCTATCAGTTGACCAATAACCGATTATACAATAACTTCAAACAGTACAGATTTAAGAACCGATAGTTCAGCCTTTGGTTTTGAAAACAAAACTTCGTACTGCAGTTTGTTGTCAAAAATATATTAAAGTTACAGAAAAATTTACAGTGGGAATTTTACCTTTCTAATGCAGAAAATCGCTTGTCCCTGCACATGACTGTATAAAGTAGCTATGCCAGATTAAGGCTGGAGGATGCATGGCTTTCTTCTATTAAATTTTGTCTTTGCTCACAACGAAGATGCTTAATTTGTCACGAAGTTAATATATGCAAGAGTAAATTGAAAGGAACAAATAAGTAAAGTCAATCTTAAACTCGCAAGAAACAAATCAAAATCTGGCAACCGACAGAGGAACCAGACTGAAAAGTAAACAGAAAAATTTTGACTTACGGCCTTCGAGTCTCCGCTAATATTTATATCATTCGCATTCATGTCTTGTACATCTTCAAACGATTCTCGTTCAAACTCGTGCTCCGCTTTTTTGTCTTGGTAACCGCAAGATCGTTCGATTTCCATTTAGTTGCGCACTATGAAGTAGCAAGGCCGCTCAAGAAAGTTTGGACTCCACAGCCTTATTTTTGAAACAATCCTAGCCAAATACCTGGCAACAGACTACAGACCATTCGACACCTTCAGATTGAGATCACCAAAAACGTGAGAATCGTACGAGACTTGTTTAGATTACTCTTTCGAATACCTTTGTTTATGATAAAAGTGAGACTGTTTTCTGTGACTTAATAAATTAAGTCACACAAAGCGTTCACGATTATCACGAAATATGACCTAGTGTTGTGAAAATCACGAGAAGCGTACTCCACTGGGTGATCAACAAGCCAAAGGTCTCCTGGGGAAAGCAGTGTTACAGTGTTTGACATAATAAACCTGAGTCAACAAAATTGCTATATGTTCTCTAAAGTTTTTACGATAGACCTTTCTCCACTAGCAATGGCGTAGCGAGCGGGAGGCTAGAAGGGGCGGACGACACCCCCCCCCCCCATGGCAAAAATTTATTCAAAAAAGGGCGTTTTATGGCGTCCAAAAATGTGTGGACCCCCAATTTACCCTTGCTCGACTCACCTTTGCTCCCACAATTTTACCACCCTGGCTATGCTACTGCTCACTAGCAACAAATTCTGCTCCAGACTGGAACGGTAATGGCCACGCCCATTTCACTTTAAGAAAAAGCCCTTCTACCAGCAGGGACTGCTAATTTTAAGAAAAAGGGAACATCAATGACTAGCTTTTGGTCACGTAGAGACAGTTTCAATATCATAGGGTCATATCAAAAAGAATTCATTGCCCAAATATTACCTGTCCCAAACATTTTCTCATTAAATATAGACAAAAAAACTACCCTGGGAACCAGAGCCGCATAAATTCAAGCGAAGAAATAGAACACAGGGGCGGGAAGCGGAGAAGTGTCAATCTGTGAAGAAGGGACAGTGCCAGGGTAACGAAATACAAATTCGATTCTTTCCAGTACTGAGAAAATGTGCCCCCTCCAGCCCAACCTATGTAGCGCCACCGTTGAATCATATTATTCCACCATCTACGATTCCACAAGTAGACAAATAATTGAATCTTTTTTCTATAAGAACACGTTTTATTTTAGAATTAAAGCTCGATTTACCAAAAATAAAATCATCTCGAGAACATGCTTAGCGTCAGATGAAAATTGGAATAAAATTCTTTTTGGAAAAGTTTACTCTAATGTTAACAAAACAGATCATAACATATCAAAAAATCAACCGGTTGTAGAAAAATCAGTGCTGGAATAAAAACAACATTAAAAACCACAAATTACCCGAAAACATTTATTCACGGAAACAAAAAAGACACTAGTTTTAGTAAAAGTAAAATTTACTGACAAAGACAAAGATGAAGATTTTTTCTTTTTCCCCCTACAAACATCTTTATATGAGAAATATTGCACAGTTAACCCTTTCAGGGCTGAATAAAGGTTCAATTGAAATAAAAATTATTAAGATGTTCTTAAGGTTAACAGACCAGGTGAAGTTGAATTTCAGAATAATTTTTTGAAAAAACTTGTTTGGGGGCAAATCTGGGGGACGGGCCATATGGCCCTTCCAGCTATTCAAGGAACGACAGTGTCTTGAATCAATAAAATAACCCATTTAAAACTGCTTATTAATCACACAAACAAAGTTATTTGATATATACAAATCATGCCAAATATTTCAGTCACGATCTATTTGTGATAGTCTTTGAAACAGTTCCTCTTCTCCGTTAAACACAACCCTTATTTGCATTTTTCACACCCCCGTTGGGCTATTTTCCCCACAGTAAAAGCAGCGAGGACGACCTGGTCTATGAACAGGCCAATGGTTGACACAATCAGTGCGGATATGTCTGTGGTGCCATGTCAGGTGCTTTGCGTGGCAGCTTCTCTACTGGTACAGATGGTGCCTCAATGCTTGGCCTCCCCCTTCCCTTTCTTTGAACTGTAGCCTCTGCAAGTGAGTGCGAAACTGAGCCTGTAAATTGCAAAAGGTCAAGCTGCCTGGCAATGGTTGGCAGAATTGGTTGAAAATATCAAGGGCCTAGAAAACATGGAAGTCACACGATCAATAACCGGGGTACATAGACATAGGAAGCATTTCAAAAGTGGGGAGAGGGAGGGATATGGACTCAAAACGGGGGTACCTCGGTAAGCTGCAAGTAGGTACTTTACAAATATTTTTGAAGTGACGGGGCCCGTACCCCCTGTTTCTGTTTCTGTTTCCGTTTCTGTTTTCTGTAAAAGTGACGGTTTCTACGTCTATGCCGGGGGACAAGCTAATGAAAAGAAGCTGAAATGCCACAGTATTACTCCTATGCCTCACAGTTTTTGCAATCAAACTGAATAAAAAATGCTGTTAGAAATTCTGATTGATACGGTACAAAGTAATTCCAAGTATATTGTACGATTAAGCTTTTGTTTATGTACAGACTAAAGAAGAATCCCTTCACATTCCCTTGTTGAAGGCAAAGTTTTAAATACAAACAGAGGTAACGGGGGCTGAAAATTCAGTGTTTGACGATAGCCGAAAACTTGTTAGAAAGAGAAGAAATTTCTCCGAAGTTTTTGGGAAAAAGCGTGAATACACTGAACTCATTTTATAAAATCTTGTAAATCATTTTTCTTCAATAATCTAAGAAGGTAGAACAATACCCCCACAACAACCGGAGGGCGATTTTTTAGACAAAGATTCTCTGTCCATTCCTATTAGCCCGTGACAGCTGTGACATAACCTAATCTGAACTCGGATAATACTCAGCAAATTATACGTTTTTTATATAGATTAGTGTAGTTACCCTGGGTACCAGAGTTTCATGAATTCGGGGATAAGTATTAATGTTTTTGTGATTAATTTCTAACTATATCTCTGAGACTAAATAATGGAGTCTCTGGCACTCAGGGTATAGTGTAGTGTACTTACAGCCAAGGGGCACCAAAATTGAAATAGATAACTGACGTATTAACCCCCATCCCCCTTAATGTATCGTATCAGACAAACTTTATGCCTATAATAGGTTTGGTTTCATTTTCTTGAAGGCCGGATGGTTTAATAATTCTTTTTTGGAGAAAAGCAATGTCGTCCACATGAAAACTTCGCTATTACAATGGAAGATAATTACAATAACAACAAATGCGCACTGGCGAGGGATGGATTGAAAAACAGTACTTCAGCTTTCTTTTACCATAAATGTGGGGAGGGCAGCTCCAACAGGCAGTGGCGGCTCCAGCCTGGGATAAGTGGGGGGGGACAAAAGGTGTGTCAGGGACAATGCCCTTTGGACCACGCCCTTTCCCCTTGTTTGAAACTGTTTTTTCCGGAGGAAACATCTGTTGTCTCCCAAGAAATGTCCTTTACATGTGACGATCTTGATAACATACATACCCCCCCTAACGTTTTCTCATCGGGTTTGCAAGAATCTCAAGGACCAACTTTCTGAAAAAGTTGGGGGGACTAGTCCCCCCTATTCCCCCCCGTGGCTCCGCCACTGCCAACAGGGATCTATGGCCCTGCTTGGTAAATATCTTGTAATAACCGTTCATTTTTTATCACCGTACAAAATAGTGGATGGCCTAAAGTGCTTATTCCTGAGGTCTGTCGCACTGCACGCATGACTGAAACGGCTGAAGAAGAGGGTATGTCAATAAAAATTTTTCCATAGGATCATGTCAAGTACACCTAGCTCAAAGTTTAAACAGTGAAGGAAGCAATTTGCACAGAAAACAAACTATTGTGGAAAGTAAGACATTACGAAATGCAAGATCAATTTATGATAACTGGGAGTATGATCGCCATTCGCCAGTGTCTACAGGCCAGGGTCTTGGCTCTATTTCCTCAGACATCACTGAGCATGCTCCATACAGCACAGTTGTGATTGTGATATAGAAACCTACAACACAAATTTGCCAATGTGTCAAACCGGCTACCATAGTATCTTTCACTTATTTTGAGCGAAGGTTAATGTAATGTACGTATTCTTTGTGAGGGCATGAC
The DNA here is from genome assembly GCF_013076305.1 of Rhopilema esculentum. The sequence goes on from NW_027018659.1 coordinate 4,037,515, forward strand.
TAATACATGTCAGCACAGTAAAGTAGTTGTACCTTTTTCTGCAATTACCTGCTTTAACATTGGCATATTTACGATTCCATTCGAACTTTCAAAATCATAGGGAAATTATATCATGGCACCAGCATAATTCCTAGAGACTTCATAAAATGTTACCAAAAAAACCAAGGTGGCATTCTTTAAACCTTCAAAAGTTTCAATGGTAGAAGGGAACTTCGTCTCTTGATTTGAATAGTAGGAACAGTTCAGTTCCAGTAAGGCTTTCTTAGGACTTTTTTGAGAAATCAACGTTTCTTTCCAGCAACGATCCAAATCGGCCCCGAGTCGAGATATATCATGGCTATGAAAATATACTTGCTATTATTTTAAAGTCATTACATTAGCATCAAACGCTCTCTTTATTTTCAGTGACAACACATCCCTTACCATAATATTCAAAGGGTGAGAGGGCAAGTTTGTGTTCTCAGAATAGCGTATCAAGTGTGGTACGATTTGGGGGCAAAGGCGGGTTGAGCGAGGGGAAAGTAGGGAGCCCATGCCCTCTAAAACGCCAGAAATTGCCCTTTTTCAAAGAGATTTTTTGCCTTTGGAAGGAAGGGCGTCCGCACCCTCTTCTTCCCCCTCGCTACGCCATAAAACAGAAAGGGATAGGAAAGGTTTTACGAAAGCTTACGATCATGTACAGCAGAGATGTAAGGGGGGGGGGGGGTCAAATGGATGCAATCGTACTCTCTTGGAGCCTTTTTGAAAGGAAACAAAGCTCTTTCAAATATGAGCTTTGGGATCACACAGCCTCTCTAATTGTTGTTCTTTTCAACTCGTAGGGAGGAGTACGTTCGCATCCATTTGAACCCCCCCCCCCCAGCCAGCGTAGTGGCCTGTCAAAGCCATAGAGAAGTGGTCAGAAATCCACAATTCTGGAGAATAGGTTCTTTACCGATGTCTCCAAAAAATCATTGGTAAAATTGAGAAACAAATTTCTTCCGAAACTTTTTCATATTGATATGCTGGACTTCTTAAAGTTCTATTGTCTCGACAAGCAAAAAAGCCACAGTACGTTAAGACACGGTAGTCACTTGCACGAAAAGATTCGAAACTCGTGTTGAGCGTTCGTTTTTTATTATGGCCTAAAGTGATCTGAAGAGATCTGAAGATTGCTTGTTTCTAAGATCTGTCGCACTGCACGCATGACTGAAACGGCTAAAGAAGAGGCTATGTCAATAAAGATTTTCTACAGGATTATGTATAGAACACCTAGCTCAAAGTTTAAACAGGGAGGGGAGCATATTTGCTCAAAAAAACAAACTATGGTGGAAGGCAAGACCTAAAATAAAACTTGCTCTAAACAATCAATGCTCTTTTAGAAGGATCTTTTCTTGTATCATCTCCTTACTATAGTCCGTATTTATACTATAGTGCAAGTTAACTGGTCCGTATTTTTGATACTCATTAGCCAGCCTTTAAAATGTCTTTTTTAAGTACAGAATTATTTCCTACTAAAATAATAAAATTTTAGCAGTAAATCATTACTCATGCAGATAACAAAGAAGTATAGCTGAATTTGACGACTTTCAGATTTTAAAACCATCCAGCCCATCGATAAAGAAGGGATTACTTACATCAGATGCAGCTTCTGTGTTTGTGTTCTCTGTTACTCCTTGTTGTGGTATTTTTGCTTCGATATCAGGCCTACGACGCATGGCCATGCTCCTATCTACACAACTTCATTTTTGTTAGCTCTACTTCTAGATTACAGCTGCTGTCGCCTGTGTTTTGTTCCATTCTCTCTCTACGCTGCTCCTCGATTTCCAATCTTGTCAGCTCTCTTGAATCACCGTCTACATTGATTCCAGAAATTTCCAATGTTTGTCTCGCATACAAAAGCAAAACTAATGCGCGCGCGCAAAGGCTGCTAGTTGCACAGGCCCCTTAAGCCAGAGTTAAAATTGCCTTGGAGGCATATTCAGTCATGTTTGCAAACAAAAGGTTCCCAACAACAACAAAAACTCAGATTTTACACTACAGAATGAAAGAGGTAATTGATGTAAGTTTAAAGAAAGAAAGGTCCCAAAACAAACACTTGTGGCACACCAAATCTTTTATTATAAAGTAACCTTTCGAGCTACCTTTCACTATCCATGGCACTGGCTTTTACCGAATATTCTAGCAACACTGCAGTCTTCACTACCTGAATATTATAATGTTACATTTATCTAAATCGTGTCATGATAAACAGTATAGACATGTCTCTAGCAAAAGGAATTCTTGGAGCATATTCAAATCAAAGAAGCTTGAAGCTTTGCGATGAAATTGCGTCTTGCAGTGACCAGATGAGTGACAGGGTTATCACAGTAAGCGATCAATAGACTGAAGACGAGTTAACAACTTGTCGTATCTCGATTAAAATGGCATTACATGCTATCAAAAGTTAGGAAGGCCAATGAATTGTCATTAGGTATGTAAAAATAATTGATTGATGACAAATTGATTGATGACAAATTGATTGATGACAAATTGATTGATGACAAATTGATTGATCTATGGAAAGGGACGCAGTTCTCTGAAGCAACAAAAGTATGTTAAAGTAACTACAGTGGAACCTCCATCGACGGACACCTCTATACAACGGACACCTCCAAACAACGGACAAATATTGAGTCCCAAAACAAAAGTTAAAAAAAGATGACACCTCCATACAGCGGACACCTCTCGACAACGGGCAATAACATTGGTCTCACTAATCTGAAGAATTACCAAGATAAATAGAGGTCATAATTGAAATACAAAATTATCATAATATAAATTAATATGATTAGAAAAGTTATATTACATGATTAGTTACAGTTTTATAAATTATATAAACTTAATGTTTTAAAAATGCAACAGTTATTAGGCAGTTCAATGTTTGGTGAAAATTGTTCTTTCAGATAAAAAGCATGTAAAGACAGAGAGTAGCAAATACTGCTGGTAGAGCAGTTACCCTATATTCCAAATGTTAGGTCAATAGTCTGCCCTGGTGATATATGCACCACATGAGTATGGCTTCTCTCTGCACCCCATTTGCCTGCGCTGACTGCATAGGTTCCAGGAGCCATCTCAAGTTGTACACCTTCATGTTGCTGAAGCTGAAGAAGTTAATATAAAACGAAACAAAATTACAAATGCACTAGCCATAAGATTTGCAGCACAGTGATCAATATCTTTCATACACCAATAAAACAGTATTTGATCAAGATTCCTTCTTTCAATCTTTTATTTCAAAACAACATTATATTTTGTTTGCTTTTTGGTGAATGGTAGAACAGAACAAAGAATAGTATAATGAATGTGTGCTAAATTACACATGCAGCAAAAAGAACTTTGCACTGATGACTCATCAAGGAACCTCAATGAAGCCTAAAGTAACTGAACTCCTAAAATTGGGTTTCCAAATGGTTTAAAATCAAATATATTTTGTACTCTGTTTCTGTATCCTGATGCTTACAAGTGTTTCTACTTACTGGATTTCTATCTTTCAGTCTTTTTTGTTGATGTGTATGGAACTGTTGACAGTGTTTATTATCCTCCTCACTCAGATTTCGGTTTTTTGATCTATAGTACCTCTGGAACAAACAGGATCACAATCACCAAAGGCCTTCAAGATTATAAATCAACACAAGAAAACCAATGAATAATATTCCATTATTCAAAAGGTGCTTTAAAAAAGTATTAAGAAAGATAAGAGGAATATGATACACTTAATAAAACAAGGGAAACAAATAGCAAAGAAACAAAAAAATTTATGACTAACGCTTTTTACATTATTGATCATTTCTTCCCTTAAACAGCAGATATACTTAAAATGGGATAACGTCATTATTTTTATAGGAATCAGACATACCTTGCATTGACTTGTAGTCATACTCATAAACTGCATCACAGTTCCAAACGCATCATCTATTGTTGTAAATGAATGTGGGTCCTTCAAAAAACAACATTTCCATAACTTACAATTAAAATTTTTATCAGCAAAGGTGTCACATTTTGTGTCCACAGACTTTGGTAAAAGTGTGGTGAACTGCTATTGGTGTTTTGTCATAATTCTGCAAACACTCAGTTCAAAGTATACTGAGCCATGAAAAACTTTATTTCACAAGTCATTTCTTCAGTTATCAAATTTCTTTAACAAATAATACTTGTGGTTTTAACTAAAGAAGGCAAATTCGAGACAAAATAAAAATCTTCACTGCTGATATGAAGCTACTTAAGCAGCCACCTGTCTTAGTTAAGGAAATCCATGGCAACTTTAATCTCTTCTTTCACTTGTTTCCTTTTGTTATTTTACATCGACAGCTCAGTCATCTCTAATAGTTCAGTTTAAAGGAGTTTAAACAACTTTGCTTTTGCAGGGCTTTCACGTTCAAAGATCAACGCGTGCGGTAAAAAACTCACGTGAAAAGAGTGAGGCGCGCGAATCAAATTTATTTGTTAACACAATAATATAGATTTTTTATTGAAACATCAACCGTGACAAAACTTTTGAAATGAACTGAATGCTACACATCGTATAGTTATGTTCGTGTTTCCCTCACGAGTTATCGTGAACGGTACTCTGCGATATAGAGAGGCAAAAAACAGACAAAAATAGCTTTAGCAAATAAAACAAAAAAAGGCCCCGTTTGACCAACGTCCGTTCGAAATCAGGCCCTGTTCCTATTACTCCGCTTTTATAGGAAAATGGAGCTGAATGAATCGTTTTTTGATTTTGGTTTCCGTTAATACGCTCAAAAATGGAGACAATTATATTGATGTTCCAAGTTATCAACCAACAACGTTTGAAAATTGCCAAAACGGTGTGGGCCGGAGCAATGGGAACGGCTTAAGAAAAACGGAAACTGAATGATCGGAAGACATACGAAAACAGAGCAGTGGAAACAAGGATTCGATGTCAAACTTCCGTTTCTAAAGAGTTTCTCAAGTGGTTTGACCTATCAGCATCCGGCAATCGCGCTCTTCACGGGAAATATTTATTACTGGGCGCGCGTCTGATCGCTCTCAAAGGTAATCTTGGGCGCGTGCCTGCACGCTCGCGCGCTATCGCGCGCCCCCCATTGAAAGCCCTGCTTTGAAATGTTCAAAATGGCAAAAGAAGTGAATATGAAGATGTTAGTGAAACTTTAAAAACTCTTAAGACACTTTGAATATTAGATTTTTGATAACTTAACAAATTTTTATTCTTTGGTCCATATTTTTGGCATTGTATTAACTATCTTGCTAAACACTTGAGCTGAACAGACTGTCTTTAGTTAACTATAATAGTCTTGGAAATATTCTTGAAGCATATCAGCTTGCAACCTGCTCTTTGATGAGCTTGTTTCACTGTCCAAAGAGGTAGCATTAGTGTCAGATTCAAATTGTCCATGGTTTTGTGCAATCATTCAGTGCTGCTTGATTGATCAGATAATCCTTCAACTTTTGACACCCTTTGTGTGGAATCCACAGGGTGTAAGATGAGCTGTTCTTTCTTCGTTTGACCAATTAAGTCTTTTCCAGCAATCAGCAAGCAGTTTCCTGTTTTTTGTGGGACATGCTGAGTCAATGATGTGACAATATGGTTGTCAGGATGCTGAATACCTGCTCCATGGAGGAATTAGAGTCAGAGACAGACACATGGCAGAAGCTCACAAAAAGGGAAAGATTTGAGAATTTGTGCTTTTGTCAGTACTATCCCAGTCTTTGATTCAATCCAGGTCATGTTTTTGAAGACAACTCTGTCGTATGAAGAAAAGCTATTGCAAAAAAGGGGGCATAAAATATCTGCCAATTAACACTTAAAACCTACAATTTGAAGGTTTTTCCACTCAGGGGCAGATCCAGAGCAAATTTGAAGGAGGGGCAGTCAATAGTAGGGGCGCTGAAAAATTTTCAAAAATTGATGACGAGAGTATGCTGTATATAACAATTTCAGATCCATTTTCTGAATAAACAACACAACTTTGAGGTAATCCTTGAAACAAATTAACCTATCAGTCTCAAAAACTTTTTCCCTGATTCCCATTCTTCAAAATGGGCACTCAATTTCCAAAGAAGAGATGCCAGACTTGCTTCAACTCGTTGAGGGAGGGGCAACTGCCCCTAGCTGCCCCACCCCTTAAATCTGACACTGTTTCCACTTTATATCTAACATCACTCATTTGCCCTAACTCCTGAAAAAAGAACTCTTGATATACCAATTGGCATCTCTCGTGAACAGACTTGGGGTAATTTGATGCACTTGAATGGTATCACCGTCTTGTGGAACACGAAACTTGGCTAAGTAGCTGCTGAGAAAGTAATCCGAGGATGAAGCATTCTCTATTATCCCTACTAGGGTGTTGATTGCTTTCTCTACAGCTAGAAGATTTCAAAAGCCACCAGGTCATGTTTTTTGAAGATAATGGAAAGTTGGCCAAGGATTTCAAGGCAATTAGGGTAACCAGCAATTTTGAAGAGGAATTGATAAAGATTCAACTTTCAACAATCTTTGCTTTGGTTTCTGGTGTGTATCCTTTGAAGAAGCTAGTGCTTTAATGCTACAATGTATGATGGCCAGTTGTGCAGAAATTTGGCTATCCCTTTCTTCTATGGTTCAGGAATCAGGCTCCATATATTCTAAGAAAAGTGTATTGAGTGACATCCAAGTGTTGAAGATGCTTTCCCGAATTTTTGAAAAGGCTCAGGAGATTCTTATATCAGGAGTCAATTTCTCGGAATGGTGTGCCAACTCAATGTGTTGATTGGTGGAATGGATCTTCATCAACTAATCATGCTTTTGCTACACACTTGATTTGTCACAGAAGAGTCTTTGGAACCAAAAGTTTTGGCACCAAGCATGAAGTGTGCCCATCATAAACTCTGCACTTTGGCTTGCTTGCTAAAGGCTTAGCAAAGGTTATCAAATCAAGGAGAACCTAATAAAACACACCTTGATAAGCTCCCAATTCAATTCAAACACTTTTTTAAAGACATGATTAATGACATGACATGATCAATTACTGCACACAGCTTTCTGATTCAAAAATTAAAGCTACAAGCCTGACACAAACTACTTTCAATATTTCTTCATATACAAAACAAAAAATCAAAAGCACTCCATCACACTCTTACCATAGAACATTTTTCAAAAAGAAAACATTTTTCAAAGCCATTTCAAAATTTTGTACCACAGAAGACTGCTGCAGTAAATAAAATTTATGCTAATCTGTTTTTTATAAAATGTTTACAGATTTCTTTCAATCCAAGCAAGTATTGCAATCAAGGGTAGGAAGAGAACTGACATTGCATACTTTTCACTTCAACAAACAACATTAAATAATGCTCAAAAACGCATTGCTCAAAAAGGACCTAGCCTAATATCTAAGATATTACGGTGATAAGATCCTGAAAATACCTTGAAATCAGGAGGATTCAAAGTTGGGCTTGGCCACTCAACCTTTCTCTGTTCAGCTCTTTCTAAAGTTGAAATAGATTGTCTTCCTGATCTGCATAGCAAGCAAGATAACTGACATTCACCCTCTTCATGTACCTGCTTTAAAATGAGAGTTTGGCATAAGATGAAATAAAACTGGTTGATGATATGATGAATTATTTCGTCAATTTATTGCAACATTCAACTTTCTTAGCGCCCCTACAACTGTTACATCTACATCTACATCGATACTGAGCAGGACCGAGTATCGGTATAATGCTCAGAGTGCAAGAAATAATGAAATAAAAGTTTAACGGATAAAACGTGCTAGAAGATGCCACTGATCAATGATTAGATTGATTGAACATTTACATGTCAAATGAGAAGCTGTAATTTTGTTTGTCGGCAAGACCAAATTCTAACTGTTATATTTTAAAGGCTTGATATAATCTTAATTTAAATACACGTTACTCATCAGCGGAAAATTATAGCTTTGACTATTTGATTTGTGCATTATAATACAGTTATGGCGCAATAAAGCTTCTAAAATGTCAAAATAGTCCAATATCAAATGTCAAAATAGTCAATCTGCAATCTATTATTAATGCACATTGACCAAAAATATGGTTATTACGCGCAAGTTCGTTATAAATAATGTTTCCACATGATCTAAGAATCACATAATTTGTGAATAAAACGGGACAACTCACCTTCCTTGGCATCCTCTTTGTCTAAAAACCTTCCCGCGATTACTTTTTGTCGAACGTGCGTCTCTTTTGATGCAGCCTCTTTCGAAGACTAACAACAGCAGCAACAGCCATATTGAGAAGATTGTTTCAGTAACTTAAAATAATCACTTATTGGGAACGCCTTATGTACTTAACACTGGTACATGATCAATTTTTCATGAGAAATTTCTCCTTGGGAATTGTCCCCCTAGTTAGTATGTTGAAAAAGGCTCTGTGCATACAAGCTTCTTAAAATTGGGGAATTCCAATTCTTGTAGAAAACCACCAACTTGTAAGTTGAACAAGTATGGTTGGAATCTAACGAAAATGAGTTTTAATCATTCTTGGGCTTCCAATTTTGCCTTTGATCGGAGGACCCCAAGAGAATAATACGAAAATGGTAACCCTTTCCTAAACTTTGGTTTCTTTCTCTTCTGCCAAGATTTGGTTTCTTTCTCTTCTCCAAAAAATGTGGATGCATGCCTAAAGGGTTGCAAGACGAAATTTAAAAAAGAAGGCCATACGAATGGCCAGCTTAGGCCAAATTGCGCATAAAAAGGCCAAACCGAAAAATTTCACTGCACAAGTGAACTTTATATTTCCATCCAAGGCCTTATGAAAAGTTTTCTAAGCAGAAACCGGGAAACTTTCGCCACAAGAAAATTATTCGCTAATTATACCTTAGTCCCTTCAAATTTAGCCTACCTTCAATTTTGGCTCCCTTTAATTTTCGTCCCCTTTTGTGCACAAATTCGCTCCCTTTAATTTTCGCCCCTAACCTAATCAGTTTCCAAGCAATGAACGTTCAGGCGGCATTGAACTACACTCGGGCCTCTGAAAAATATCATTTTGCTTGGAAACCTTTTGCTGAAAAATCGCTTTTGCCATTTTTTCTTGAATTCTGGAGGCTCTTTAGAAGGTCGTGTACGAGACAACAAGTATAGAAGATCGCCAATTCCTAAAGGTGGACTCGAAATACCGATTGTACTAATCATTAATAAGGATAAGGCGCAAAGTTCTGTCTTCAATCGAATGAAAGAATATCTGCAAGACTACTATATTGAGCCAGAGAAGATGATAGTATCTTCTGACCAAACTGAAGCCGAGGAGAGATTGGCCGCTGATGATTTGGACGAATATGGCCCTGAGGAGGAGAACACTTTGGAAATGGAAGAGCAAAATCACCCTTCGGACATTGGAGAGGACAATATTATCGTTATCGAAGATTAATGGATTTTATTTTGAACTACAGTAAGGCCCCTTAAAAAGACATAAGTTTATCATCTTTGTCAAAATTTTTACGATTAAGAAATCTTTTTTATGACCTTCAGTATGGATATTTTCCCAGAAAGTCACTAAATGAGAACTGTAACAATGAAAGCAATCAACGCAGGATGAAAATTTGACGCACGCAAAGATGGTAGCTTGAAGTTTTCTTGAAGGGCCTAAAAACTAAGGTTGTATTATCGAAAATATATTTTTTAAGTTCCCTTTAATTTTCGCTCCCTCTAATTTTCGCCCTATCAAATATTTCCATAATTGGCCCCCTTTAATTCTTGCCCCTCTCCGGAGCGAAAATTAAAGGCAGGCGAAATTAGAAGGGACTAAGGTACATAAAGTTATTAATAACATTGACATTTGGGTTCACATTGTGAACCATTGTTCTTTCCACTTAAATTCTTTTGTTCCTCAGGGTATTAAAGTTTCTATAAAGCGAAGGGATGTCCTTACAATGTCTGCTGAAAAAGGTCAAATTTAAGATGTAGGCAATTTCTCCAGGAAATTTGGCTCTAGAAAAAAGCCAAAATTCAACAATTTAGCCTGAAAAAAACCTGCATGCCCACGGTTTTTAATATAAAGGAAATAACTTTTCTCAAGTTAGAGATTTGAGTAAAATGTTTCTTTTTGAGAAACTTACTTGTTCCAATGAAATTAGAGCATTCAAGTTTGATACTTAAGACTGCAAAACCAGGAACATTTGAAGAGTTAGAAACAATCATTAATAGAGAATTGCAAACCAAATATTTATCCATTTGATCTAAATGTAAATCTATATACAGCAAGCATAAAATGAAGGGATTTATTTAGGCTAAAACACTTTTCTGCTGTGCTTATGAATCAGAAATTGATTTTTTAAACTAATGATACAAGCAATAGAGTTGGGTTCTACTCTACAAAAGATGTATTGAATGGGTAGCAAAATTTAATTTCTTTACTGGTAGGGGCTACAGCGAACAAATTATATGAAACTTCTTGGCATGAATAGGCTTTCTAGAATATTTGTGAACACTTCTAAAATATCGAAAAATTTCCATACTGTAAGTATGACATTTATTATACTTAGATTCTTTTTCCTGTAGTGTAAACAGGGTCTTAGCCTACGATGCTACCATTTGCAACAGCTTATTATCTTAGATTCAAGGTTATTATCAATATTCTATATTTAAGTCTTTGACATAAAATTCATTCAATTATCACGTGAACCCAAGCAATATATCTTCTATATTAGCAATCCCTTCATTTCTTTAGATACTGAGAGACTTCTTTATTGACAATATTAAACAAAAATCAAGCTTAACTGATATTGAATCTGATATTTACAACCACACAGAGGAAAAAAATTACAAACAAGGGTACCAAATATGTACAATAAAAAGAACACCAAACCACGAAAAACCTCTTTGCTTGATAAGTCCAAATATTCTTAACGATTCAAATGTCTAAAAATCAAGTGCACACATCATAGCCACCCCACGCTTGATCCAGTGTTTCTGGGGCTTTGAGGTTGGAAGTTCGATGGAAATAACAAAATTTGTCGAGTGGCCAGTTGTTGATAGCGTGCCTGGGAAAAAACAAAGAGACACAGGATAATTAGAGATAGTTGACGATTAGAATATCAAAATTAGAGATAGCAACGAAATTTAAATATCAAAAAACGGATACAAAACCTTGACGCAAAGAATTTAATGTAAGGCGAAAGTAAAAATTCTGACTCACCAGCTCTTGTCAATGTTTTGTAGACCGGAGAATCATAAATACCGGACTCCGGTTTAACACGGTTTGCTGTTGGCTTCATCCATATTACCGGAACATCTGTGTAAAGCTCTTTGGCCCTACTTTCAGTAAGCTCGTGTCTCTCAAAGTCCCACCGAGCTCCTTCGAGAAACAAACCTTTGATATAGCAGCCCTCATTGGGTCGCTCTTTCAGTTGGTCTTCAGATTCTCGTTTGACCTTTAATGACAAGATATGGATAAGTTAGGCATATATCCAAACATGTTACTGCACTAACGGATATGTATATATTCACTTCTTAAAGACATGTAGTGTATATTTATTGCGATAAAATAAGATGTAAAAACACAAAAAAGATGTAAATTTTTTCTGTAGGTGTGGTAAAAGTTTGGCAAAGTTTGTAGCATAGGCTCAAGCATTTGTTTAAAAAGCGGTGTCTAGACATTTCTTTTGAACAGCTAAACTTAATTATCTTAATATTCAAAAAATCCCATGTAGCCAAACATGTCTGGCATCCCCAAGAAGTGAACTTTAAAACTGTTGTTGTCCGTAAGGGAATTCTAAAAATTATATCAATGATCGGGTTGTTGTTACTTTTCCTGGCAACCAGTAGGATTGTCTTTGTCTGCAATTTGATTTAAAATTAACCAAGAGAAAACATGCTTTTTATGTAAAATAGATTATGTTTTACATGCCAAAGAAAAAATGAGCATAATACGGTTCACATATTATTCGTTTGGAATGAAAGGAAACAAAGCTTATGATGGAATATTTTGAAACTCACTTCAAAATCAAACGAAATTGTGTCGATTGAGATTTTTCCAGCTCTTGCAAAATTTTGCAAAGTGCCTGTTAAGAATCCTTGGGGAAAGAAAAAACCCGAGATCCAAAAGACCTGTGGTGGAAAAAAATTAAAAATGTAATATTTGAAAATTTTAACACTTTAATTGCAAAACTTTAATTTAAGTTAAATTTTAAGTTTAATTTTTTTTGTGCCTACCAAGAAAATAGCTTATCATAACCTGATCAAGTAATACCTTCATTGTGACATTACGTTTCTGCCAAAGCACGATAATCAATTATATGATTTTGATTGCATAATCATGATTGCATGATTATGAATGAGTTGTCATAGCTGCCTGATTTTGAATGCGTAAATATCCAAGTAATACACACTAACTATGCTGAAATCAGGTCATTAGCTATAAAATCAGCTATCAAACATTGGTTTATCAATGAAAATCGATGAAATGATTTCTATACGTTGGACTCATTTCGAAGAAACTTTTCCCAAAACAGCTACTTGAATTTAAAGCAGTATGCTAAACGAAGCACACTATAAAGACAGTGTGTGATAAATTAGACAAAATTAGGTTTTCGTGTTAAGACACTCACTAAAAAACATATATGCAGTCATGATGGAGTAAAAAGGTGAGAAACACATGTAATAGGATTTTAAAAAAGGCATAGTCTTGGACAGCCTATACTAATATTTCATTTGAGCGGCCAAAGCGTTGAGAAATAACATACAGGCATTAAGAAATAACATACAGATACTTGAACGTCTAAAGCTATTTATTACCTAACTAAACGGCGAGTTGAAACGTTTATAAGGCCATGATACACGAAGCAACAAAAAAGAAATTCTACGAGTTATTATATCTATACATGGGAATTTATGCTCCAATAAATGCTCTAATAATTGCTATTAACAGCGATTCAATCTCGATTTTGAAATTACCAATCTTAGCCACTACAGATAAGGTACTTACAGATGGTATGCCATTATCAATCCAATCCTGGATGAATTTAATTCTCTTAGTTAAGTCGGTGACCCAGGAAGCTAGCGGCTTCAGTGATGGGTATGCCTGTATAGGAATAAAATAACTACTGAAGAAATAAAGTAAGACAGATTTGTTGGAGGTATAGGCTAATATGTTGTGATAACATAATAATCATGCCTATCAAAACACGAGAAAAAATTTAGCAGAGGTAATCCGTATTGCAAGATACGCTGCTTTTATTTCATTGGAATCTTTAGCATCTGAATGATATTTTGAAAATCTCAAACTCCAGTTAAAGCATGGAGCTAAAAAAATCAAGCAACCATTGAATCTGTCTCTAGGTAAATGCTAAGAAAAGCTTCAAACAGGTGCATTTAGAAGTGTGCCATTCTGCGTTCACTCTCATTTGAAGCATAAATCCTGATCAAGTCACAAATATAAACACGATAGTGAATCTAGCCAATCAAAATAAACCTGTCAATCAACAATCAACCAATTGAATATCGAGTTGTGATCTTGACCAATCAAAATAAAGGCTATATGACTGGTATTTGTCACGTGATAAAGAAGCAATCTTTATAGCGCCTACAGTGACTTTGTATTTCGCAAAGTAACCCGATAATGAATGGTCAGTCAATCATCCACTTACCTTGCTTGCCCAGAGTTCAGGGACCTGATTGTTAAATAGTTTCTCTGACATGGTCTCAAGCTGCTGCGACATGACAACCAAACCTTTGATAGCCTTGAGCAAATCACGGAGCGAGTCCTTGATGGTGGAAAGCAGTTTGTTATAGCGCAGAACCTCTTGAACTAAGACTGTATTCATTGACTCCTCGTATTTGACCGGGTATTTCTCCGAAATCGGTTCTATGGGAAGTGGATCCGATACGAGCTGCAAAATGTTTCGGGCACTTTCTTCAAGCACCTGAAATAAAAAAGATTGTTGCAAACATAAAATTTGACTATTTGAGAATTTTTGTTAGGAATAGAGCTCACGTTTTAATAGAAAGACATAAGCCAAATAGGTAAAATAAGCCAAAGATTTATTTTATATCTGACAGCTTACTTTAATTCTCACCAGACAAAGCTAGCTTATTTGCAAGAGCAAGTCCTTAAAATTTAAGCAAACCTTTCAAGGCACGACGGTACAAAAGATCTTGGCCTAAATTTAAACATTTAATACATCACAGATAGAACTCATGTAATGAAAAATACTTGATAGGGACAGATATAAATACACTAAATAACTATACTGTACAATATCATGTAATCTAGCATATATTTTCAATGTTTAGGTACCTCCTCCCGTGATCTTCCTGCACCTGCAGCTGATTTTGGTTGCAACAGTAAAATGCCATTCAACAAACTGAATGTCTCGTTCTGGGCAAATGTTATGTTTGCATTCTCGTGTAGACTGAATATTTCAGGTGTGTCGTTGATTGGCAGCCTTTTTATGTACACCATAAAGGTCTGAAAAGTAAGAGTGGTGCAAAATAAATTAATGGGAATTATGGGATGAGAAGAAAGGATAGGAAGGGGAAGGGAGAAGAGAAAGAGAGAAAGAAAAGTAAGGGAATGAAGAGAAGAAGGCGAAGGAGAGGAAGAGGAAGGGGAAAGAGACGGAGAAGAAAAAATGGAAAGTAGGAAAAGTAGGGAAGGAAGAAAGCGAATAATGGAGAAGAAGGGAAGAAGAAAGGAAGAAGAAGGAAAGATAAAGGGAAGAAGAAGGGAGGAAGAAGGGAAGAAGAAGGGAATAAGAAAGGAAGAAGAAGAGGAGAAAATTGATAAAGTAGAAGGATGTTTAGAACGAAAGGGTGTTTAGAATGAAAGTTAGAGTAAGGAAAAGGAAAAAAAGCCAAAAATAGGAAAAGCCTTCAAAGAAATTCGTCAGGAAAAGCCTTCAAAGAAATTCTACCAGAGTTGGAGTTTCTTGTTGTTTGTACATATGCAGAGAAAAGTAACTATGGTTCTCAATACAATATTACCCACCTCATGGTCACTTGTTGGTTCGAGCTGATGATAAACGCCCGACGCATCATATTTATGGTTCGGAGTAAAAACAACTTGTTGATAATAGTCATCCAGGATGGTCATGATACACCTTCTGTCCCAATCATCAGTAACGCGACCACCATAATTTATATGACCCGCTGTGTATTTCAAGACCTGTATACAATAAAACATCCAAAATTAGGTATATAGACTATAAAGAAAAAAATATCAAGTAAGAGTAAGGCACATTAGAAAAGGTAAAGGAATAGAAGAAAGTCTAAAAATTTTGAAGTGGGTAGCAAGTTACACTTGCAGTTGTTTGAAAATCACCAAGTACATCTTCTGTAGGACCTTTCTGAGCTTTTAGTGAAAAGTCACGAGAAAAGTAAGTTTTCTTTGAAATTAGAGAATAAGATGCTGTTTATATGCGGAGGCTAGTCTCAATAAATAAAACATTCCTCTTTGGCATTGAGACACTGCTTAATGTACCCTTTTTCTGCCTGCTTAAGAAAACTGTCGTCACAATAACAAGACAACGTCGATCAATTGGCTGCTGAGAGTGGAAAAGAGCTAACTAACAAAGCAACGCATAAGAGAACTTTTAAAATAACTTTTATACAAAGTTTAGGTGAATTTATTAATCAGAAATCGATGGTAAATTATTGAATTACCGTCGATTCTCATTCGCAAAAAAATTCTTTGGGTTACTACGTAGAATTGTAATAGGCAGTATAACGATGCATATTTCAAGTGCCTTACCATCACAATTTATCTCTTCTAAAGGAAAGGGTTTTGGTATTGCAATAAAGGGAGAATCATCGATGCGATAATACGAGCATTATGGATGCAATATTTGATGCAGCAAAAAATATAGCATCAAGCTATAAAACAGTGAAAATCCTAGCATCTTGCAGAAAAAGCTCTACCGTTCAAAATTTGGCAGGTCATGCAAAATTTGAATTGTTTACATATGTGTAATACCAATTACCCCTAAAATATTCCAGCTGGACTTCTTACATAGTACTTTTCCTGCATCTATTTATTCGCGCAGAAATTTTCCTGCATAAACCCAAATAAACTTTTCCAGACAATGACAATGGGAAACAAAATCTTAGGTCTGTGATTCGATCCAGTTCGTTTCGAAATATGCGGACACATGTTTCACTAATATTTGCATCGTTTTAACGAGGCTTTAAGATACTCCGGGGATTCACATTAAGAGCAATAATTAAGAAGAACAGAAAAGGTATTTTGAAAGATGTAGGAAACATAAAGCTATATACTTTGAAAGGTATTTCAGGGTATTCATCAAGAAACATGCTAAGTTGGCTGATACATATTCGCAGATCTCCATTTGTGAACTCGTATGGAATGTTAAAACCAAGCGGACCATATTTTCGCCTTTCCAATGTCACACCGTGGAACAGGCACAAGGAGAAGAGCAAAATCTTGAATTCTGAGGTCTGTAAAAAAAGAGTAACCACAGCTTAAGAAGTAAAAAGTTTTAGACAAAAAGTGGCAATACCGTTTTCTAGAATCTAGGTATATGTGAAAATATCAAGGAGACTCAGCTTAGAATAACCTTAGCAATAAATCGCCTATTTCAAAAAATCGCGATGTCGACTTATTTATTGAAGAAAACATTGCTGTATCGAAAACCAAGTTCACACAAAGACCGTATTTTCAGTAAGGGGGAGGGGGGAAAGGGGAAAATTACTAGATATCATATTATGAAATAGGAAGACTTCAAGTTTTGTTATGAGCTTTACGTTTTAAGTGATACAAGAATTTTTATCTATTTTGAAATTCTTACACAATTGAGTTGTTTTGAAGAATGTTAGAAAGTAACTTACAAATTACACACAACATGTATACCGTTTCTAAAAAAACCTTACCTTCTGGCAAGTGGCAAAGAAATCATCACTAAAGGAGACATAAGTTCGAAGAAGATTGGCCTTGATTCCTCGCGGGGGTTCTACAGTAAGCTTCGATCCATTTTGCAATATCGACACCGGAAACTTCGGGCTTGGCATACTAGTGAGCCATAGGCGGAAGTCTCTGTGAACCTTGAGAAAAACAACGAGATGTTAACTTATCGAAGACTGCAATGCTTGTCAAAATTGTTGGAATACCTACAGAAAATCTTGATAGTTTTATTTAAATTATTTTCCTTTCCTAAAAATGTTTATTGATATCAATAATGCATGATTTTCAGTGACAATCTAACTAAAATTGGACGAATAAACAGTTCTAATGATGGAAACGACATTGTACGGAAGAGAGAAGAATTAAACTCGGGGAGGTATTTAAATTCTCTTTTTGTTAACTTTTAAATATGAACATCGGGGTGCTCTAATTTATTTTGGTGAGGATTATAGGTATGTTGATACACTAGTGAAAAAGAGATGCTAGTTAATCATAGACAAGTAAATTATAATTAATCATCGAGGAAAAATTCATCAAACACGGTACAAGCTGGGTCCGAGTGCTATGGTACTAGGGACTGTACCGTATACAAAGGGGTATGGTACTGGTAGACTCAAAGTACCAGGTGCAAAGCTTATGTTTCAACCACAAAAATCATTAGTCGAATTGTTTTGTTTACAGTTCAGTAAAGGTGGGGATTAGAACTTTCTATCTTTAGATTCGCGTGTTAGGGTAACAACTGCTACCATTTTGGATTCATAAAAATTTTCATAACAATGTCTCGGGTCATCATCAAAATTGCAGATGTTTAAAACACAAATTATTATTCACCAAAATCTATGGCATAGAAATGGATTAAGCGGGAATTGTTTCAACTAAACATCCTTAATATTCAGCAGGAGATAAGGTGAAATAAAGTCATTTGGTTAATTGGAACAGACTAAAGGATAGAATTCCTGATTGCTGAATTGAAGAAAGTCTAAAGAAATGTAAAGTAAAGATGATCTTAATACAGCCTAACTGTTAGAATACAAATAATGTGGTTATTGGTTGCGTTGGTGCAAAATCACTGCAAGCATCAAGGCTTTGACTGAGCATTGTCTAGAGATAGTCTGTGCTCTTATATACTAATCTGGAAAACAGTTTAAGAGATAATAAAAATAAACTCTTAAAGCTACGATTTCGGTCAACTGGAAAAATTTATAGCCATTTCGGAAAAGTATTGAAAAATCGACAAATCCACTGTGAAAAGGTTCTTCTTACCTTGTCTGGATCGATATGCTCGATCAGTCTCTCTAGCGTGGGCATCCAACTTGGAGACAAATGACAGTTTTGGAAGAAAACCCATTTACCACGCTCCATTGCACTTGCCATCATTGTCTCGGCTCTAGGCCCCTACGATGCAATGATTTAGGCCAATAAAGATCTAGGACGTTTGGAGTTGGACTTCACTACTCTGTAACAGTCACTTTGGCAACGAGTACCCTAAACTCTCCCCCGGACCTCTAGCAAGAACCGACATTTCGTATACAAAACGAAGAACCCTAAAATGAGTATTGGTTGGTAAAAGAGTCGACTTAAACCAACAACATAGCATATATGAAGCTATAATGCAATAGGTCCTCCCCATCTTGATACCATAGCTACGTTAGTATGTTTCAATTTTGTAAAGATACTAGAATGTCTATCAACTAGTCTCACCAATTTGAATCTTTGAAACTATACGTATTATGGATTCTTGAATATGTTAGAAAGGTTATTATTTATAAATTTCGATAAAGAATGAGGATAAATATAATTACAGCCCTGATGGTAGTTGTTAATGAAAAAAGAGGTCATCTTTTAGGAAAACATAGGTTTTGTCTTATTTAGAAAAATAACTAGAACATGCCAATAATTGGTTGCAGCGGGCTTTGTTTTTTCAAATAGATTTTACATGCTTTTGTTGTTACTCTCTTTGTGAAAGTCACATTGTTCTTATAAACTTAGTTGGAAGGGTTTTTCATTTCACGCAATCGCCTGGTAATTCATGGTTACAATTGAATAACAAAATCAACTTACTTGGCCCTGGCCTAATGAAATGGCACTGAGTTTCTTTGAGAATCGCATTTCTTCAGCAAATTTGTAAACATCGGCAGCAGGGTCTGTACCAGGGGACAGCACGAATATCAAAGG
Organism: Rhopilema esculentum; assembly: GCF_013076305.1. Next base: position 4,056,556 of record NW_027018659.1, read on the forward strand.
TGTAACTGGGGAGGAATCTTTGAAAACCAGGGATAAATCAGTAGTCTGTTGAAGGAAGAACAATATCTGCTTGAACTAAGTTCACCAATACAATTTTCATCATGAAAAAGGACGCATTGCAGTTAAAAATGCACATTTTAACAGCTGAGAAATTAAACAAGGAAGATATCTTGAATTTAGGAATGAATCATCTGAAGTCTACTTTCAAGAAATGCAGTCTTAAGTTATTATATGCTGGGTATAAATATTTCCTAGCGTAGAGTTCTCGATCTATTTTCTGAAGTTTAATACTCTGATAGAGTGTCAGACAAAAATTTTTTTGCTGGAGATGAGAAAAACCAACGTGTCAAAAAATTCAGAAGGCAAACCTGTGGCTCGATAAATCTTTGTCCTAGTTGGTTGGCAACAAAGTCCTAAAAGATAAAGTGAATGCAATAATGACATTTATAGAAAAAATTTGATCTATGAATGGATATCAAATATGGTTTAAGCGTTTGATTGGCTGGATAAAAAGATATAAAAAGCAAAAAGCAGAATTGAGAAGCTGAAGAACAATGGAAAATAAGCAGGAGTTACAAGCCTTGGAAGGCTGAAAGATGACTGGAAGATTTAAAAAAAGTATAATAAAACAATACAGATTCGAAATCTCAGATAAAGAAAATTTTAGAAAGAATATGTTCATTGATGAGAATGAAATAAATTAGCAAACCTGCATGGCATTCGTGACTTTGTCAGCTCGTAAGCATCGGAGAACCAGAATCTTCTGAAAGGCATCAAGTTCAGTATCCCACGTTCCAGGAAGAGGTTCCCTGGAGAACAATTTTTACAAACTGTTAATCAGGAATGATTTATTAGGAAGCTACTGGCTGACTAGAAATCATGGCAATTATTCGTCTTGTAATATAAGCGTGGTTTGAAGGAGGAAAATTGATTTAGCTATGAGTAAATTATATCATTTCATTATCTCATTTTGCTCCTATCTTGCAAGCAAAGAATTTTTCTAACCAATTTTTTTGTCACAACATAAATTTTAACTGAGAAAGCATAAAATAACCTTGAAAAATGTATTTGTGCACGTAGTTTAAATATCTTGAAAAATTATTTTTGCAAGCCCCTATTCTTTCTTTGTTAATAGATAGGGAAATTTGTGCCATACCTGTGCGGATCACCACTGTCAAAGATGTTCTTGAAACCGGCTAAATGGTTTGAGAAATCGTCTGCAAATTTTGCAAACTTTGGCTATGAAATATTATAAAAAAGGATCAGAAATCCAGCCGAGAAAAGCGTAATTAAATATGTATGCAACAAAAGAATTAACGCGAGTTAAGTTATAAAAATATAATGTCTATTTGAACTAGAATAGTTAAGAAGACTATAGATTAAACATTATTTTTCCTCAGACTTTACCAACTAGGTGCTGAGTCATTTTGCCTTTGTTTAGTCTTGTTGCACTGTAGTAAATCTGTTTCTTTACTTTTCTTCCAATTTCACACAGCTAAACTCTTTTCCCAAAACAGTGCTCCTCACATCACAGTAAATTGCCAAAACACCTTAGGAAGGATCTCTATATTTACTCTGAGTCAAATTTCCCACAGAGGAAACAAAAAACTTTAGCATTACGAGTATCAAAACCCTTACCAAATTAGCTAGCATGAGAATTTCCCTCCAAGATCGTTCAGACAGCCAGTCCTTCGCAGGGTTTTCAGATTCTTTGGGAATAATTGTTCCACCAGCTAGAAGGAATCTCCACTCGTCCTGTTGATGAAGATTTGATAATGTAAAACAAGATTTATAAAAGAAGAGAAAAGTCTAGAAACAATTTCAACAAAAATTCTAACATAAATTGTCAATTAAAAAATTATGTGTATTCTCAAACTGTATGTAGACTGATTCTATTACGATGATTTTAATAAAAAAGGCCTAGAAGTTTCAGATAGGATTAAAAAACAGTTTGCACATTGAGACCGGCTATAAAGACAGTATTGTTATAATACCCATGCATATGGAATACGGAAATGACAATATGAAGATTTCCACAAGAAATACCAACATATTATCAACTTTTGCCAAAAAATCGTAACGATTCAAAGACAATAAATAAGGAGAAAAAGTGACTTGAAAATTGATAAGGAATTAAATGTTTCATACTGAAACAACTGAAAATGGCACGAAATAGCAATAACATGGCATACTGAAGCAATTTTCTGAAGAGCGCCGGACGAAAAGTGTTTCAGTATGCCATGTTTCCGATACTTCGAGCCATCTTCCAATCAAATCTTCGCCTGCAGTGAGAGATTTACAAAAAAGGAGAAAAGGCATATGTACAATAAAATGGAAGTCAAACAGTTGAGTAACGTGTTCGTCTCGAATGTTTCTAGAGCAGATAAAATTGTGCAGGTATACCCACCATGTTGATTTTATTTTCGTTCATCAATATACGAACAGTGACCAAGAATGCAAATAATAGCTTGTGCTTTTCAAACAAACTTCTGCAGACATTTGAATATAAACTGAAGGTGAAATAATCATTGATGTTCTTGATCCTCTGCATAACATTATCTAAAAAGATTGAAAGTCAAACACTGATTAGTGATCGAGAATGTGATTAGAAATGGTGCGAGGATGGCTCAGTTGTTAGAGGCGCTGACTACAGACCCAAGGGTCCGTGGTTCGAGTCCCTGGCATGACTAAACTCTCACCCAGAGTGAGAAGAGTCGCCAGCTCTCTGTAATTCCAGGCGTAGGAATCACGAGGTGTGGTCACATCGAGAGGAAGGACCAGGACACTGCTCGATAAGCATAGCTTCTCAGTGTCCTAAAAACTACCTTCGGATGCTAGGTAGCAACAAATACAAAAATAAAAATTAATATGTAAAGTAACAATATACTTCAGGTTTTTTTTGGGAGAAGAAAATCATTGCTATTTCAATTTCTGCTGAAACTAGAGTTACGTTTAGCACCTCAAGCCCCCAAGGCCTTTTAAGCTTCCATTTTTAGCAGTTACATAATTCTTCTTCATCAAATTTTGGCTCTGTGCATGGAAAAAACTTGACAAGAATCCCGCTCACTATTCACATTCTATGAACATCTTGTGCTAGTGACAACCAGTGACTTGCAAAACCAGATGGCAAAATATAAAGTAAAAGATCGAATAACAGCAAAAATTATTAAATAGGACAACATTTAAACTGGCCACTGTTTCTCTTTTAGGACCTTTCACCGTCATTGCAATAGAACAAGATGAAAACTAGTGTCGAAAGTCTGTCTAAAGTGAAACAGCTGCAAGGCTGGCGTAGAAATTGTAATGTTTTCCAAAGCAGTGGATAAACACTATCTACTATTCATGAAGGCAATACAAAGAAGGTGTAGACGAGAATAAATGTTTTAAGTAAGAGAATGAAGGATGATTTTACCTGCTGCATCGGCATTGGCGATGCTTTTTAAGAAGATATTGACAAACCATTCAAGTGAATACTGATACATAGGGTCAATGTTGGCCTAAAAAGAGAATATTAACAACAAATGAGGCACTTTTTACCTGTAAAACTCATGTTAGAAAGCAAGCGAAAAAAATGAAAATTAAAGAAAAGGTGCAATTATACAATGAAAGACAATTTATCTTCAGAATCTAATGATAACAACATTCCAAGAATAAATTGTAATTCCTATTTTTCAGAACTATGTCAGTAGACGCTCTTACTACCTTGTATTTTGTTCTAAAAATACATTCTTGGAAAAAATTACATAGAACTTAATTAGATATAGCTTTGGCGCAAAAAATGAAAATTACAGCAGAGAACTTGACATTAGTGTACATAGGTAGAAAAGTAGCAGCAATCTTCATGAATTTTGTACATGTAAGTTAAGGAAAAATAATAGATTGAAATAATCTTAAAAAAGCCATTATGCTACAAACTATGAGAAAAATATGAGGACAAGTTTGGAAAAACAGAAAATTATTTGAAGCAAACAAAATTTAACCGATCATTGGAAAAAGTCAACCCTTACCAGATCATATGTGCAGAAGAATAAAATCTGCGTTCTAACAGACACAGGGATGTACTGGCTCCTCGTCACATCAATATCCTTTTCTGTCTGCTCTGCTATCACAACTTTGGCCTAGAAGCAATTTCAAATTGACTGTGTATTGATTAAGTATCAAAACTTGCTGACAACTGGCAAAATCTATTATACAATGTTGAAAACGAAATCATGTTCAGGCACTGTTTCTAGCAATTTCTATGAGATTGGCGTACGATTTCTTGTAGAGTTTTGCATGTAGGGTGAATTTTGCATGTAGGGTGAACTCAAAAAACTTTTAACAAATCTTATGAAAAGTTGAAGCTGCTGAAAACCTTCAGGATTTCCTTGGGGCATGAAGAGTGTTTATCGCATTTTTGTTCTTATTGCAACAAGATAAACAATGCTTCACTGAAGTGATAGCTAAACCTGTGAAAAAGGGTCTTCACATGACAATGTATCTATTATCGACAAAGAATCGCGAAAGTAAAGGCATTCCCACATATTTTTAAAGCAAGAACGATTCAGATTTAGACAGGGGTCTCAGTTAAACTTACTTTGATTTCCTGCGACTTGATCTTAGATTGCTCCAAAGTATGAATCAGATCAATGTCATCCACAGGACTTCCTTCTGAGGAAGACAATCTAAGCAGAATCTTATCCTCGATTGCTTTTATATCTTGCTTCATCTTGGCATTGCTTATGATCAGCTGATTTTTTGCTTCCTCTAGATCAGGTCGCTCCTCTGCAACGACCAAGGCCAGTAGCTGATCCTCCAGACCACTACGAATGAAATAAAATGTTTTTCAAATACAGCAGACTAAAGAATTCGGTAATCGGCTTTAAAGAATTTGGTAGTATCCCTTTAAATGCTGGTACAGCGAAAGATTCATCAACCACCAGTATGGAAGATAACGGCATGACGAGACGACAAACCCATGTCAAAACATATCATCTTTGCTTAAATTGGGGATTGAGGGGGGGGGGGGGCGTAAATCACCATCCAGTTCCACAGAGACAGGCCCCCAGCGACCGGAGGCTAGAGAGGTTACGGTCTCCTTTCATTTCTTTGCAAAGGGAACAAAATATTTTTTCGCACAAAATTTTTGTTTTGAATCTAATTTGTCCTCGCCCCTTCCCCCGCCCACCTCTAAATTTGCTTCGAAGCCTATGATAAACGAAACGGAGCTGAACAAAAAGCAAAAATCTACTTCACTTACCTTGGAGACAATGTGAAGTTAACGATTGTTACTTTTGTCGAGACCTCAGGGGTATAATGTGGATTTGGTAGCTTTGTTGTGATGTAGAACGAGAAATCGTCATGATAGGGAATGATTGTGTCGCCTAGTTTGATCACAGTACTTCCTTGTTGCTTAAAAACCTGAAAACGATAAAATCATAATCCAAATATAGATGTGTTATTCTAAGACTTAATTACAAGTTAAAATAAACAATTTGCCTTCAGAAGATCTTTTGAACCTTTTTATTAACTTTTGAACAACTTATGTTTCATTGATCTAGAAAATTCTGTTGCATATTCTACTCGAGTCTCCTTTCCTAAAGAGACAAGGGGGCTTCAACACAAAATGGGCACAAAGAAAGGATTAGTCTGGCTAAAAGCCTTGTTGAAACTTGCCGGCAGCATACTAACCTAACACCACCCTTTTCAATATACGCGTACAAATACACGAGACGGCTTGAAGGAAATCAATTTCGCAACATTTCGTATACGAATACTGTAATGTAGATGCTTAGTTTTTATTTTATAAGGAATTTTGAAGCTACAGTTTTTTTCAGTTGTTTTGCTATTGCTGTTGTGAAACTCTTAATAGAGCCCTATTTTCAGGCAATAAAGCTGTGTAGCTCAGATCAATTAGAACTTCAGAATAATCGAAGATTGTAAAATGAGTCGAAAGGATAGTGTCCTGAACATAGAAATCAGTAAAATATCTAAAAGATGCAATAAATGTAAACTTCAAACATTTTGTAAAGAAACATCAGACACAGAATCAGAAACATCAACTTATAGTAACTGTGGTCTTGGTTAGACGTCCACCTCACCTGTTTCAGCAAAATGGGTTCCAGTGCTGGATCGAGCTCTTCACCTACATTTTCAAGCAGGCATGGTTTGCCAAACCTGACTGCATTTTCCAGACTGCGGAGGAAATCTCGGTCTGTCAGCTTGATGATGTCCAAGCCAGCATCTTTCTCCTAAAAGCAAAAAAGATGTACTTAATTTTGACATCAATAATAATATCTACGAAAATAGGGGAGCTGCCGAAAATAGTATGAAATTTAAAGGAAAGCGAAATATTCAATGATGGAAGGAAAAAAATTATATTTTTTTTTATATAATTAAATATATTTATATATTTATATTATATATATATTTACGTTTATATTTTAGATACCAGAAGAAGGAAAAAACTTCTAAAACTTGTCTGCCTCCCACACTGACTGCTCGGGAATGCTGAGATGGGAGATCCATGTATGTGTTCAAAAAACGCCAGGGTACGTCTGGATTTGAATATACCGAAATTGAGATTACTTAATATTTTCTTGAATATTTTCTTTTGGGAAAAGGCTAGTTTAAAACGATAGTCGCTACAAAGATCTTAGCAATTTGCTCAAGGCCCCATCAATGTTACTGGTGGCTTCATCTGTGAAAGAGCTAGCTTCCGTACATTGAGGATTGCCTTCATTTCAATGGTAACGTCGAAAATATTTTATTGAAAAAAACGTGATGATCAAACCTGACACCTGATCCATTTGTTTGCCTGCCCTTGAGGATCAATAAACAAAGGCCATCTCTTCGAATACTGGACAATTATACCATTATCGATGGATAGGGTATCCCGCGGAAGACCCGCGATTTGCCAGTTACGTATTTTGACAGGGTCTCCAAGAGTTCCAACCAGAGTGCAATTATCAGACAGAGGTATATTTTCTCGTTTAAGCTCACTTTTCCATTCTTCGACAAGATCGTTTCGATATTCACCCTAAAGAGAGTCGATAAATGAATTGTTAAAAAACGTTGGATGAGCTTCAGCAGAACAAAGAATTTGTAATGATACCTTACTTTGTAATAATACAGTAACAAAAACGATTGATAACATCAAGGAAGAAAACAATAAAAACGATAATTGTTTGGTGATAAAAGAAAAAAGGGCTATTTTGAAAATGCTATAAGGGTTTAAAGTATGTTTTCTTTTTACCAAAACGTATAAGAGAAAATCCGTTGATAACTGCGACTTTAACTACCTACTGCTTTCGGTGAAAGTGACTAATCAACGTACCAAAAGACTTTAAGACTCTATTGGCTATGTCGGAAAAATACTGTCTACGTGCAGCTTTCTTTGACACTTGAATATACTGACTTATTGACAGGTTGTTTGGTTGTAATCTTAGACCCCGTTAACACGAGAAAAACATGACCGGATTGGTGGCAGTTCGGGTCTTGTTTCGGGTCAGTTGTTTTCAAATAGGGCCTTTACCAGGACACTTCTGGTCATGGCTCCAAATAAAGCCTAAAGAAAACGTTGAGTGAAACCAACTCACCGTGAATACTCCAAGATATGCGATGAAGCCTGATGAAATAACGATATCTCCAACAATATTTACTAAGAGTTTATCGAAGTTCTCAACAGCTTCTTCCCAACGTCCTTGTTCGTCGCTGAGTCCACTGATGAGCTAAATGCAACAATAACGGGTACAAATGGAAACTTTTCATTTTCAATTCCAGTTAAAACTACAATTACAAATCTCACTATTACAAGGTAATTTGTAACTGGCTAGCCTTTTTTTACAAAATAAGACTATTACAATCGTAGTAAAGAGAAAAGAAAAGAAAAACGTTAAAAGGGGAGTAGCTCTGGGTTAGTCCATGTTTTGTTCCTACAGCAAAAAATGTAATAGGTGGTACGAATGGATATCGTAGAAAGCTTAGAAATGAGATATCGTTTGTGTTGATCTTCGATGGAAAGAGAGTCACACATTTCAAGGAATGAGCTGCATGAGTCGCCGAAGATGCCAAGAGAGCTGATGGAGAGATTTACAAATATCACAGATTTGAACCTTGGTCTTAGATCTGAGACAAGGCGAGCATATTTTGAACGTTTCCTTTCTGCATTGCAGTTAAGGTTAGTTTCAAATCCTATCGTTAGTTCCAAAACATAAAGAATGTTTTCCTTTGTACACAGAAGTAGATCTGGGCGCAGATTGTCTCCAGTTATGATGGATGGTGAGGAGAAGCCAAATATATCGGCAAAAAGAGAGGATCCCTCTATTGCTTTCAAGGAGGTTGCAAGAAAATTTAGAGCAGAATTATGACGCCAGGTATAACGACCTTGTTCGAGATAAACTTTGCAGCCTGCAACGACATGGAGTACAGTTTCGGGAAGAAGGCAGAATTCGCAATCAGATGATTGGCTTGGGTTCCAAAGGCTTAGATTTTTGCGCGTAGGGAGAGTATTGTTCAGGTACTTGATGGTGAAGTTGAAGATGTTCGTGGGTAGGTTGCTCTGCACAACAGACCAAAGACCATTGAGCTTTTTAAGAGAGTGGTCCAACAGAAATGAAATAATAGCACCCTGGGATAGTAATTGGTATGCCAAGCGCTCTCTACTGTCTGATTTTACTGCTTTCAGTACATCTTTGGTGTTACGGTAAATGTCGTATTGCAGATTCATCCCACTACTGGTGTTTTTCCATAAAGCTTGAATGTTTGTGTTAGGAGAAGTTCGGAGGGCATTGCGTGAAACAGTTTGGCATTGAGTGAATTTGACAGAAGGTAGCTGAAGATCGAGACCAAATTGATTTTTAGAAAGAACTATACTAGTTAAAGTAGCACTTATGGGAAGATCAAGCCACTGGCGAATGTATTTAGAGACAAGATTATCGAGGTTCTCAATGACCCAGGTCTTCGATAGGTCTGCAACAGTGAAGTGCCAAGAAACTTTGGACAATACATATCTGTGGTACAATAGAAGTTTATTTTTGGGATGCAGAGGCAAGTCATCAATTTCTTTCAGAAGGCTGGGAAACATTGATAGCAGTTTTTCTTTATGACTGCCATTGGTCATTTCGAAGTCAAAGAAGCGGCCAAGGTATTTGAAAGATTCTCCATTTTTAACAACAGGCACGCTTTGGTTGTTCACGAAAAGCTTTGGCTGGAACTGAAAAGATCTTGTTGAGTATTTCTTAATGCCAAAGGTGACACATTTATCAACCCTTATTACAAAGATTGCCCACTGACACCATCTTGTAAAGCAGTTTAACAGGAGCTGGTTCTCCTTTTCACCACTAGTAACAACCGCAGCATCATCAGCAAATTGGAACCAATGCACTGGCTGGAACATGCGATCGTTTTCGTCGTGGGGAGAGAAGCCAAGCTGTTTATATTTTTCTGCTTTTATGTATTGAATATACGTATTAAAGCATAGATTAAAGATAAGAGGGCTGAGGCAGTCACCTTGAAGAACACCACGACAAACGGGAATGGCAGGGGTTTGGAATGTATCTGTGAGGATAGAGGTCTTGAAGCCCGAATATAAGCTGGAGACCAGAGCCTGAATATGAGATGGTATATGATGGTACGAAAGAATAGTGGGAATCAAATTATGGTGGACCTCGCCGAAAGCATTTTTGAGATAAAGCAGGGTAACAACCAAAGAGCGCTGTTTTGTGCGAGCTTTATTTATCATATGACCCATAAGTGCCGTGTGTTCTAAAGTACCTGATATCTTGGGAGTGAAGCCTTTTTGAATTTGGCTTTCAATGAAACCATTTTGTTTCAGAAAGTTGAAAACAGAGTTACGTAGGCAGGAGGTGAAGATTTTCAAGGGAACAGATTCTAAGGTTATTGGTCTGAAGTTAGAAGGATCATCTGTATTGTCTTTTTTGTGGATCAATATCGTTGATGCTTTTTTCCATTCGGATGGAACACTGCCAGATACCCAAATGCTATGAATAATTTTGGTGAGGAAAGATCGTAGGTAAGGGCAACGTTTGAAACAAATGATGGATATCTTATCAAGGGGACAGGGAGAAGTGGAGGATTTCATGCGACGTATAATAGAAGTTATCACTTGATATGATGGAGGTTGTGTGTCAAATGGATAGGATGGTTCATCGAAAGAAGGTATCCAAGAAGGAATAGTGAATCGTTTATTTGGATAAAGGGCAGAAAAAGCATTACTAAAGTACTCGGTGCACCGTGTAGCAGAAAATGATGGCAGAAGTGATGATTTACTTTGAAAAAAGCGTTTGACGTAACTCCAAAAATTTTTAGCGATGTATTTATCATGATCAATTGTGTCAGAAGTATTTGTTTGTAGAATGTTTGTCTTGAGCTTCTTTCGAATAAGTCCAGATACGTATTTAATTTCAAGAATGGGGGCTTTAGAATATTTAAGAGCCTTTAATTGTTTTTTCAAGCTTTTAATTGAGTGGTCCTTGTATTTTGTAGACAGGTCTTTGTTGCAGTTTTCAATCACACCACATGTGTCCCTAAAATAATCATAAATCGAATCCATCATCAACCTGGTAACGTTATCAACTGATGACTCATTTATGGACACATCTACAAGTGCAGATTGAAAATACGAGTTGGCGAGTAACCATTCATTGTCAGAACTAGGTAGGCGAATTCCTGGCTTTATTTCAAAATATTCCTCAAGAGGCACATCAGGGTTGTCATTGGTATCCAGATCATCATCAGTCACAATTTCATGCAGTTGCTCTTCGCCAACAGTAATAATAAGTGGCATTTTACTAAAGAATTCTGATTGGTGATGGCAATATGAAAAAATCACTCCAATCGAAGCAATTGCCAGAGACAAGCTACAAGATAGGCATTGATGTGTGTGAATGGTTGTGGGAGAGGTAAGGGAGAGTCCATGAAAGAACCAGGAGAGAAAGGTAAGCAAAAGGGAGAGGGGGATTCGATGTAAGAGAATGAAAGAGTCTGTCAAGGGAAGGAAGAGAAAATCGATAAAGCGGAATAGGAGTCGATAAATGGAAAGGGAAGTTTAAGGTCCTCTTAAAACGAGTGAAATAGAGAAGTACAGCAGCATTTGAGCTTTTCATAGAACAATATGTTTAAAAATGTTTACATTCCAGAGAGAATCGCTTCAATAACTCTTGCTTATTGATGTCTCTACGATAATCTTCTATAGATGTTTGATCTAGAGAGGTTTTTTTTAGTTAAATAGCTAACAATGCATATGTCATTCTTACCTTTTCTGCCCTCCCAAGCCTTGCAGTACACTGTTCTGTTTTGAATTCGAGGTCCTGTTTCTTGGCAACGCATTCTTCGTATTTTGCTTGCAAAGATGCTATGCCCTCCTCAACTTCAGCCAGCCTCGCTTTGGCAGCATCTAATAGTCTTTGGGTTTCTTGAAGCTCGTCCTGTGCACCTCGTAATGCTTCCTACAAAGAAAATGAGAATTATATTCTAGATTTATCAAATAATTATCTTCCGAAAATAATGTTTCAGTTCTTTCTTAAGTAATCAAGGTTCTAGAATAGACAAGTATTATTTATGTCATGATAATTAACGCTAGACCATAAATGGACAAAAGTGACGTCACTTACTCTTTTCGGGGCAACATTCTTGGCAACAAAGTGGTACTTGTGCATTGCTCGTACCCACTGGCAAATGGATGTGCAAGCACGTGAAACCTGAAATCAAAAGAAAAATCACTCAATAAAAACAAGAAAAAATATATTGGTAAAAGGTCATTCCAATTCTCTTAGATGACAATATATCAAATGTAACTGGCATTGCTGGGGCATACAGTGCTACATGTATTATGCTTTGCAAGCCCTCAAGATGATTCGAATAGCTTTGGCTTTTATGAATCTTATACCATCCGTTCTAATCAACATCTGACAATATAAACAAGAATTATTATCATCTGATGTTTTTCTAAAACTTAGCAATTTTCAGTTCACCACATTAGCTCAATCTCCATAAGCTACACTTTTTTGTTCTACTAACCTTCTGAATAGCAAATGGCTGGAAGTCTTCACTATCGATGTAAGGTTGGATTTTCTGAATGACAGAGTCTGGAATATTGTCCTAAAATAAAGATTTTTAATATCAACTTTTGTTAAAAAACTTTGAGCTATCTGAAGTATATCAATGGAATTATATAAAAATAGGGTAACTTTATCAGAAATGGATATTAGGTGAATATTGCGAACAGACAAATCAGCTATGACTGTGATCGTGGCACTGGCAAAGTTTATAATTTCGACAATAGCCGCTCCATAGGGAAATATTGTAAAACACCATATTAGCTAAACATGCAAAAGTGCTGCAAAAATTAGACAACACAAAAAATTCAAATTGCTCAGTGCTTAAATCGATGATGAATGATGGATCATTGAATCTTTAGAAGATGGATACGTCTTTGAATACTCTGAAATGACATATTATTTCTGTTGTAGCACTTGCAGCAAAAATGGTCAAGTTACTTGGTAAATGACTCTCACGTTATCATGTAGTTAGCAGCGGCTTGTAATTAGCAATGTAACATAAAAACTGAGAAGAAAACCAACTTCCACGATTCCTAATAAATAATATAATAACTTACTTTGTCGTAAGCAAAAAGGCTGTCAAGGAATTTTCCAGGGTCTTGTAGCAAACCTCTACCTGCTTCCCAGTAGTCATCTACTTTTGATCCAGGCTGCCAATAGAATAGTAAATAAAACATGAAATCAAAAGAAAGCAGTCTAGGAAGTTATCTCAAGCATGATTGTGAAAATGTAGCGTGTGTAGAACAAACAAAAAGGGATGTAACTAGCAATAATCGACTTAGAAAAACACAAAAGAAAAACTTGGACAAAACATTCGACCAAGACCCTAGCGAATGGCAAAAATGCTGCTTTTAATTACAAACATTTAAAGCTGGCAATATAATAAAAAAGTAAGATTATAATGGTAGAGGTTAAATTTTTGAACGAACTAATTTCATTCGCTGAAATAATATCATTTATATCGATATTTCAGACATTTTTTGGAAAGGCAGAAATTCTCTTGCTAATTTACCTTATCACCAGCAACTTTCTTGGGCTTGAGGCCTTTCATTATACAAACAGCTTCAATGACCATTTTCACGCCTGGTGGAGGCCGTTGTAAAGCTCGGACCTAAAATAAATGCAAAGGTAGCGATTCAAAAGCCACGATGATTGTTGATTAATGATTAACGATTAACGATTGATCATCAATGATGAAGACTGATGATCTGATAGTTGGTGATAATGATGTAAATAGGAAAATAAAATTACCAAAGAAAATAATTTAGTATCAGAAAAAAGAGAAGATAAGTTCCAAGTGATGCTGAAGTTCTAGAATATTAGAAAACAGGGAAAGCGTTCCTATAAAGCCTGTTGACTGAAAAGGAAATACAATTTTTTCTCCAAGCAAATATATATGTGTATTTGTGCTGTATTGTGTAATTGTAGCGTACTTTTGTAAAGTATATTTTTAATGTTAGTTGTTGAGGCAACTCGATAACGTAATGTTTTTGCCTCCACCTCAACAATAATTAATTATAAGGATTGTGTTATTTTTAGTACAATAAAAAATATAGTTGATATTTTCTGTATGGGTACACAATTTTTGAAAAAAATTGAAAAAATACTTCGATGAAAGGTAAATGCCTTTATCGTGATGATTTGAATAAAAATTGGTTTACCTCAACGACGTCATTTCTGTTCAATGACTTAAGGCTAGTCAAAGCTGCTTCCTAGAAAAGGTACAGAAAATCATAATATTTAGAAAAGTTATCAGCTCAAATTGTTTCTAATGGTAAAGATTTATGTTCTATTTGAAGTTGCTTGAACTGGTCCATTTAGTTAGCTTTTTATTTAATCCATTTCGTCTTGTCCTAATTGAAGCTAGCCTCTTGAGAAGCATGAGTCCTAGCCCTTTTCAGTATAGGGTTAAAATATTGGGAATCTTTAAACACACTGAAGTCTAGGTGAAACGATTAGGTCAGTAATCATGTTATGACAATCAATAAACAGGAGATACTCAAACAATTAAGTCAGTGACTAAGACATTACAAAAATAAACGGGGGATGATGCTGGTGAACAGGATTAAAGGTATGTCAATGTAATCGTGAGAGAGAAGTCAAGCATAAAGAGATTACCAAAGCAGGTAAGGCTTCATTCAAATCCTTTTGAGCATCATCAGCTATCTCTTGTGTTTCTTCTGCCTTTTTAGAGGCCTCTTGTTCCTCTTTAGTTACAACTTCCTTTGTCTCATTGGCTATTACCTAAAGGTAGTAAGAATAAATTTTTATGTAACGCCTAAGACATCAGAAAAGTTCTGAAAACTTTTTGAAAAAATATGAGGCAATTAAATTGGCTGTTAAATGCAGTTAAATGCAATATAGGAGCTGTTATCCTTTAAAACGTTAGCTTAATAACAACAGCATTCAGTAGCTTGCAAACATTCCCGTATGTACTTGTTATTCCTAAATATTATCGTGGGACTTATAAGCTATAGCTGGAACCTAGAATTGTCTCTCTCCACTAATAAAATGAATGCCAAAATAACCTTAAGCTCTACAGTAGAAAAAATTAAAAAAATTCCTCAGGCTTTCACTACCTTTAAATGTGGTTACTTTTGCTCCTAATTATCCCTTAAACCCTTTTGATATTTGTTGCCAAAACACGCTTATCCGAACTATAGTCACCCTTTTTAATTGAAAAAATCGTATATTGTAAAAAGTGTTCTGCAGTTTTGAGGTAAATTGGAAAAAAAAAATTTGAGGAAAAAATCTTACAGAGTCTCTAGCAATTTGCTCCATGGTATCTTGAGTCTCTTTTGCAGCCTGCGCTAAGAGAGGCTGCATCATTTCCAGCTCTTCTTGTAGCTTGGTGACTTCTTTCTGTGTGCTCAAAAGCTGTCGAAAAATGAAAGAAATAGCTCAATCCAGATGTCGTGCCCACCCTAAAAGTGCGACGTTAGCCTGCATTAGCCTGCCATTCTTCAAAGAAATAAGAAACAAATAATTCTAAAGATTCAGAGTGGCAATGTAAACAAGAAAACAGTTCCACACCTTATCTAGACCAGTTTTAGTTCTGTTTCGCGCTCCCTGTATTTCCGATTTCTTTAAACCAAGGACTTTACTGAAGGTTCCAAGCAATTCCAAGTAGCTACAAAGAAGAACCAGTTAATTATAATGTCAGATTCATATCTATTGAAACTTGTATTTTCAAGAGATATGAAGATACTCATACTTTTCCTGAATAAAACTATTAACTAGTACGAGAGTTGCTAAGCTCCCGTGCAACAATTCGATAGAGTTAAATAGTTAGCACAAGAGATATGATAGAAACTCTGACAGATGAAAAAAAAATTAAATTTGCTTAACGGCACCGAGGCTACTAAACATGCGTTAAGAATTTTTAATTTGACGTAAGACAGTACCTTGTTGGGGTAACATAGTTGTGTCTTGAGAGTTCATGAAGATATTGAAGTGACTTCTTTGAAACACTCTGATGGATTGTTCCAAAAATATTCACCTACAATCACAAAGAACTGTTGCAATACAAAAATAGATGCAATTTGAATGCATGAGTACTACAGAACCAATAATCGACTTTTTGCGAAGGTAGCTCATTCACAAAACCCTGAAAACTGTTGAGAGTACAAAGCCCCCTTCGGGTCTTGTCATCTTTGAATAATATGGAATACATTTGCAACCTTTTTGTCAACGTGTGTCTGTTTAACTCTTTTTAAAACTGCAACGAAGTAATCCCCTGCCTGCTGCAAAGTCATACATGCAAGTAAAGTTATTATCGTGAATTAGCTTTAAACCTCCTAATGTATCCTCAGCCTACTTGCAAGAACCGAGTATCTATTTTGTCTCAAGTTTGCAGTCTTGCCAGCGTGTTTCAATAAACCCCATAGCCCATTTTAGCCTTGTCATCTTTGAATAATATGGATCACATTTGCTTACCAGTCCAGGAACGTTTGTTTTTCTGGAATCTATTTCCGGCATCTCCAAAATGTAGGTATTTGCAACAGATTGCAAAGCCTGATCAGGCCATTCTGAGAACCAATCAATCGTACAGCATGTTACCAATGAAGGAAATTGTCGCAAACGTGATCGGAAAACCTCACCAATTGGACTGAAGAAGATAATATGCTTAGAGTATAAACGATATTTTAGATTTTAGCAAGAAACACAACGGGTGACTCATTGCGTCTTGAGTATAAGAAGAAAGCTAGAACATACTTATTGGATGTTAGTAGTAAAGTAAAAAACGCTAACATTGTACAAATTGCATTCAAAAGCAATCATTGTCTTCGCTTTCCTTCAGGTACAGAAGGTGCCAAATATCTCACTTTGAATTCAAGCAGCGATCAATTTAGTGTCAAAAGCAGAAAGCAGGGGTCTGTAAAACTTTATCTAACTACTATAAGTTGGCATGTTTGGAAAGTGTTTACCTGAAAAGAGCACAGACAAACGGAAACATAAAATTTCTGTCCTACAATTCTTAGAAAATAAGTGAACATTGGATTATGACCAAAAGGTACGTTCGATAATCATATCTTGGTGCAGATCGAAAAAAAACGTCAGAGAAGGAATAACGCTTTTGATTGCTTCCGTATTTTGACAAATCAGCGACCGTTAACGCCTCTGATTCTAGGAGAGTTCGCCGAGAAAATTACGTCTTTCTTCCCTCACAAGTAGGGATTTTTTGTTTCAATTTACACATATTCCAAAGCTCCTGAATGTTGAAAAAGTAGTTCGGTAAAAATGGGTTACCTCATGCAAATTACAAGATGTATGTTAGTCTTGATCCGCTTTGTATAGCAAGAAAATAGATTAGCTTTCGTTGGCTGCATGCCTTCGTCGAGAACAATCGGCTTCATTGCTGTGTAGATATTGTCAAGCTCATCAGGGGCGTAGATGTTAGGAACATCACCAGAATTAAGCATCCCGTTGATGTCCTCCAGAAAGGTCTCGCTTTTGATCTAACAGGAGAAAAAAGCAATTCATCAATCATATTAAAAATGAGTAAGATAGAATTACAGATTTATTACCTTTATCAAAATGAATGTTAGTGTATAGCAAAGGCTTTTCGTAGAGAGGTATGTATTTGATATTCTAGCCTATATTTTGATGCTCTGACATTGGTGATTTTCATAATCGGCGCATCTGGTGATAATGATGGTGATGAAGATTTGCTGTAGATGCAGTGTCAAAATCATTCTTTTTAAATACGAGCAAAAAACAGAGTGCTTGCAATACAAAACACAAAAAAACATAAATCAAACGAGTATATAAAGCGGGCACCAGGTAGAGTTACTTGTATATAAAGACAGAGACTAGAAACTTCATACCTGTGTATCGCAAAATAGGAAAACGATTGGATTGTTTTCAAGGCCTGCTTTCATTAAGACTCGTTTGATGTCATCTCTCCAATCAGACAAACCGTAGTTCTTGGATAGCTCTATTTGAAAGAGGTCATACTCCGACCTAGAAACAATGGCAGTAGATGTTATGGGCGTTTATATGTTTGGAAAGTTCTAAACTTAATTCAGTGAAACACATTTTAATGAAGTCTTTTTAATATTTCTTAATTAATACAGAGAACCTCATTAGGCCGAGACTCACAATATCTGACATCTTCAATAACGGACCCTCGTGATAACATACACCGCGGCTCTAGAAGTTTCCTGTAGACACCTTTGTGTTCTTGATAACGAGTACAGACTCGAATCATGAAAAGAGACTTAAAACAATATTTTCTTTGCAAGAAAATGCCCAAGAAGGATGCTAAATCCACCTAAGACAGTTTCAAGTATACGATGAGTAAATTAGATCTTCAAGAACCTTAAGTATAGGGATTGGAAAACCCAAAAAGACTGTATGGTGCATAAGAGCACTCCTGTTACGTAACAGCTTTTATACCTGTTTGGGAAAAAGTAAGAGTTAAGCAAAAAGTTGAGATTATGTCATCTGTTGTATTTGAACATTGATTTTCGGTGTTTTCTTGACAAAGTTATTTGTTCTTTAATGTTTTTAGACATGATATAAGGACTACTTCAAAACAAAAACTAAAAAACAACACATCTAACAACGTGGTGAGACAAAGTGACTGTCATCCACAAGATACAGAGTGTCTCAGTATAATAGACTTGGCAGAAAAATAAACAGAACAGCGGTATAAAAAAATGGTAGGTCAAAAGAGTTTAGGAGGGGTTTAATGTTTGTAAAAGCAGAGCCTGGGCTGTGAGGTTTCTGGGGAGGAAAAGCTGCGTGTTGATAAGGTATTTGAAGACATAAAATCTGATTAGTACTACTGACCAAGTGATGTTGTTTACTTACATATGTGTTGCTAATCTGGTCAAACTTTGTCTACCACTGCCTCCAACGCCAAGCAACAAGGCATTGCCTAGTGGCTGCCTGATAATGCGGCTAATCCTGGCAATGTGTTTGATGGCATCAGTGAAAAGAACAAGTCGCATTTGAGCAGTGTTCACTTGGTTATAGTCTTCTAAATATTCACCAAGAATTGCTTCCATCTACAAGGCAGGAGAACAAATATAAAAACAGTCGAAGTGGTGTATATGACTGTCTCCTTAACTCACCAACGTCAGAAGTCACAGAGCAATGGCAAAACACTAAAAACATATTCTTAATATTTAAACTTTCAGCAGGAACTGTGATTCTTGTATAATCTTCTGCTTAAGCTTCCAATAAAAAACTTCTAGTAATCTGTTTTAGTTTCACTATTTCCGCTACACATTTATCTTATATATATCTTATATTGATACCACATTCCAAAATCAAATGACAACCTTAAAAAAATTTCACTTTTTTGCTAAGCTGATAAAACTTTACTTAAAGCCTCAAATAAATACCTTTTCAAAGTCTGTTATCTCAGCGTAGACTTTTGCTTCAGTATTAGGCACCATGAAGTCACCGTAAATCAAGTTCTCGTTTCTCATGACATCCTCTACGGTCACCTCGAAAGCAGACTTGAGCTTCTCACGAAGGACATCCTCAAACCAATCACGGTCTTCTGTATTTACAAGCCTGTCTTGCAACGTTCTGCAGTTTTCATGGTACCTTAAAGCGTCAAGGTCAGACTAAAAATGATTCTGTTCTAAATCTGATTTTCCTTATTCCTTTGGAAACATAACAAGTTCAGTAGCCAGTATGAAATTGTAGAAATCAGTGACCTTGTACAATGCTACCCAAATGATGACCTTTGCTACCAATATTGATGTGTAACCCGACTTTTGCTACTTTGAACTTTGACACGACCTTCAAATTGCTTAAATTGTTTATTAAACAACACTGAATAGAAAACTCCCTTTTTACACAATAAACCTCAAGACGTTTCATGAAAGGGGAAACTTTAGAAGTACAAAATATGCAAAAAAATCGAAAAGCTCTAGACACTCTTTGAAAATGATTTTGAAACAATCTGGTATCTGAAAAACCATTTGTCAAGAAACCTTACCCGAAAATTGCTTGCACTGATTTAGATTCTGTTTACATTCAGTTTATACAAAACAAAGTTCATGAATCAAGGTTAACGTTCTTAGTTTAAAGATATACAAACCATAGCCGAAGCACATCTTCTTTCGACTCCATTTTATCAGCTCTCGCCATGAGAATGCCTTGAAATACCTTTGACAAGTCCCTCAGATTGAAGGTGTAATGACTTTTTGCCGGCGTTGGTAGCAGCTATAGGAGAAGGAAAATTTGCAAGCATGAAAAGTTATGGTTTTAAATAATTAATCTGTGCATATGCAGGGGTAAATCTAAGGCAAGGCAGAAAAAGGAAATACAAATTAGGTATTCTAAGAAATTACCTATGGGTGAAAAGTTGAAAACCATTATAGTAAATATAAGATTTACAGAGATTTAAAAGTTTTGTGAAGTATGACCAATAAATCAAGCACCTAAATGCTAGGTTTTGCATTTTCTTCTACAGACACAATATAAAAGTAAAATTCAGTATAAGATTAGAAAAAATCAATTTGTGATTGGCTTGATTGACAAGATTTAAACTTTTAACAATGATAAAAATTCAAAGAACTAGTATAACGGCAACTCGAGTATGAGAAAGGATATAAATGAGCACAGAAAGAATGATAGCAGGTCACCAAGGGTATACATTTTTGCTAATAATTATATTTATAATAAGAAAATAAAATAAATGAGAAAGTCCTAGTTATTTCCTAAAAATTTTACAAGTCAGTAAAATACAAGTATTTTCACAAAGTTGCAGGAGTGTTGTAAGCTTGCTTAAAAGACTCAGTCTTCCCCCCAAAACTTTAATTGCCCTCAGGAAATAACTGCTTTTCACAAAATTGTCTTGGCTGCATAAGCAATTATGCTATACTGTAGTACAGAGTAAAGCATATATAAGAGGCTTTAGTTTGTCACCAGTTGTTAGAAAGATCCAAGAAGTACCAAAGTATTTATTTTACTAACACACACATTACATTACCTGTGTTGTTATCGTGTTGTAAACCGCAATTGTGTGTTCGACGATTTTATCGCCTAGAGATTCGCCATCTTGTTTAGTGTATGAGGCTGCAATAAAATGGTTAACAATTAGATACAAAATTTCAATCAATGCATTCAAAATGCCATGAGAAATGGTGTGAAAAGGCTTATGTAACTGCTCATCAGTTCCTTCAAACTATATAGGAATAACTAGCTCATTCAAATGCTCGATAGATCAAGCGAATGAAAATCAAAAGATAAATTTGAAAATCACAGTAAGAGAGAAACAAATTAAGATATTTGAATATCAGCTTATTATTTGGTAGAATATTTTTATTTTCGCTGATTTGATTTGAAAAACTCGAGTCAATGCCAAATATAACTTAGTTGGTAGATCTGAAATCTAGACATGTTTCTACCGTCCCAGACTGAGATGGTGACTTTCGCCTATCGAATAGAATACATGTAACAGCATGTGTACAACGTAATATTATGGCAATCCGTTAAGTTTCTGTTTATGTGCAATTATTTGGTACACAATAGCATTAGCGGGATCTTCTAAAATGCTCACGCATAAAAAAAGTTAACTGAGCAAACTGATAGCATTTTAAACATCACTAAGACAAATATACATTATAGCAGTAGCTACAGATAAAGACGGGACCGTTAACATAACCGCAAAGGTGAGCAATAACCGCAAACGTAGTAATTTTTTGTGGATATTCCACTAAACTTTTACTAACCTATCCAACTGTTGAGAATAGTAGAGAATATTCTAAATTTGCTTTTATCTTCCATTTCACAGAAGGAAAGAGTGTTAAAGTGCCGAGTAAATCTTGGCGTGAGTGGGTTTCGACCGCCTCCAGGAGGCCCCATGGCACCAAGCAAATTGATGTCCACGAGTTCCTTGAAAGCTCCTACAAAAAAGGGAGGTAAAACATTTAAACAAAATACTTGAAAATGAGTAAGCTATGGCAGTGACTTTTTAAAATACATGACATTACTCATTATCAACCCAATTGTCAATTTTAGAATCAGTCTAACGCGAATCTTTATTGGCAGCTTAATGAAAACAGAGGTCTTAACACTAAACTGGGGAATTAAGCAAAATATAAGTTTTCCACTAAACGTCGAAAAGAGCTTTGCTACATACCGATCTGTTTTCGATCATACCACCCTCCGTGGTCACAGTATTGTCTTAACAATTCAACTGGGGGTTGTGCTCCATATATTTCAACTGCTGGCATATTCATATCATCAATAAACAGTACAAAGTTCTTTCCAAGTGGAGGCCCAAACATGCCTTTTCGCCTGTTGAAATACAATCAAACAATTGTGAATTATAAAAACAAACTGCAAAACATGGGGACATACAGCAAAATGGAAGAAACAAATCTTTCAACTTTCTGTGGTAGCCAAAGGGCTGAAAAATGTCATTTTGAACTTAATCGTCAACAAATTTTAATGACATTAGCACTTTACACAAACGCTAATTGCAGCAAGTTTTCCTTTTTGGTGAGGAGACGACTTCCATAGAATGTCATACCTAGGGGCCTATCTTAGTTTGTCAGTTCTCTATTTTTACAATTGAAAAATAATGGCTTTAAAATAATGGCGATCAACTCAAATCCAAGCTTTTATTCTTTAGTAAACCTTCTCAACCAGAGCAAAAAAGATAGTTTTTGACAACAAACTTAGGATTGTCTATTTTACAAGATTTTTAGAAAAGTTGATAGATAATTAACAGGTCTTATGATACCTTTTATCTAATTTCGAATCAATCATATCTTGAGTCTGGTTTGCAGATGTCCTTGCAGAGAATGTGATAAAATGGGACATGTATTCTTGTGGCATTCCATTCAATAGTTTGTTACTTATGCAAAGGGTTTTTCCTGACCCTGTTGGCCCGACACAGAGAACCTGAAAAACAGTAACGCGGAAGAGGTAATAAGAGAAGTCAAATTTGAAAGCTAAACACATAAAGTGCATGCGTATAAAACTAAAGGTTATGGAAATTTTGTGAAGATGACCTTTCCTAGTTTTGATAACCATGGCCATCCTTTATAAGGATAGCCATTGTTTTATGAGTTTGTTGGAATTATGGAAGCAAAAAAACAAAGAAGTCCAATTTTGCTAAATGAGGTAATTATCTCACTGAATAACAATTAATGATCAGATTATTTTTTCACATTGGTTGCCAATTGGTGCAAGCATAGCTATTGCTATTTTAACTCTAACCAATCTTTCAATAAGACTTGCAACCAATTATTCTTTTTCCCTCCTCCTCCTCTCTGGTAGACCAGTCGGAGAAAGGGGGAATGGTCCCCCGACGTAGAAATTTATGAGACCAAGTGATTCTAGCCAATTTTGGAGTGCCGAGTTCGAAAATCGTTGGTATACAGGCAGCACCACAAAATTGACCAGAGAAACTTGGTCTCAAAAATTTCTCCGCCTGGTTTATAGACCTTTCAAGTTGGTCCCAAAGCCTTCCAATCACATTTTCTTATCATGTGATACAAAAATTTCATTGAATAACATATTCAGTCACATGCTTGTTCTCATATCGATTACATGCCTGTTCGAAAGTATTGTTTTTTAGAAGATCATTGTAGTCCTAAATAATTTTTATCCCATTGAAACTATATAGATGGCAGGTCCAAAAGTTGTTTGAATTTAAAGAATAATAACTTAATTGGTTTTCTCACCTTTTTCTTATTCTTTAGCAGCTTTTCTATCAGATATGCACCCCTCACAAGGTCCATTGTTGGTATAATGATATCAGAGTAACTCATATCTGGTGAAAGTGTTGGCGTTGGGACATTCTGCATCCAGTTCACCCAACAAATCTAGAAAGAATTTTCTTGACCATGAGATTTAATAAAAATAAAATCATTTTGTTTTGAAATCATCATGAAATCTGCAAAAGGCTATGACTAGAGCTTTTGCCTCTAGGACAAAAACGTCTGTTTGATGTATGGTTGAATTGGCTAAACTTGTTTTGATTCTCAAATGAAATATGAATGCAATAGAGTACAGTCCTGCACTCCTTGTTTCTAACATGACACATCTTCATGTTTAAAAATAACATATTTTCACAAAACCTTTTAAACTAAAGTTAAAGCTAGCAGTAAGTGTTAAAAAACTTAGCATAGGGAGTTAAGAGCGTGTTGTGTCAATACTGTAATTTTTCTTTTAAAAAAACCCGTTCATCTAAAATAATTTAATAGCTTCGCCTGAAAACTTAGCTATAATCTTTTAAAATGAGCTGATAATTCAAATATAAGCTTATTTTACTCAGCTATAATTCTATTTATTACCATCATCCATATTTATACGCCCCTTCCCAATAGTTTTGAAATGACATAGACTATAGGCAGTAACAACAATACTGTACGTCTCTAGCATTAAATAACTGAAAACTAAAAATACCAAATAAGCTTTCATGACTTCAAATAGTAAAGTGATTCACAGTTCCGAAACCCGTAACAAAGGTGTTCGATTGCTGCAGTTACATACAGAGTTTATGTTTTAAACCACATGCAATGGCTGCCAGACGTGGATTTGGGTAATCTAATTGTTGCCTGTACGAGAGAAACGTTGAGTAAGCCTGCTCATTGAGGAGCAAGATTCGGACTTACTTCTCTTGCTTTGCTTTTTTCATCATCATCATCATGCTTTGAATCAGAAATGCCTCCATCATCGAGCCGGTAGTCGTAGACCAAGCCTTGTTCGGGGAATTTCATTAAAATCTAGAATGTCACAGAGAAATGAAAATTTGAATGAATTCCACAAAAGGTGTTTCAGGACTTTGCACAATGTATAAAAAGGGTGTTTGAAATTCTGCAAAAAAGGATTTACTCTCCTATCTCTTAGTTGGCTAAAAAAGGATAAAAAATCAACCATACTGGTTACTTACTAAGATTTCTAGCAACATGTAACATCAATTTACAGAGGATTTGCCTTCTTGGTTACCAATAATTGCATTTTACAGATCCAGTAAAAATTAAAACCTTATAATTCCTGTTCGTTCGTGTCTGGTTTTTATTATATGATAAATTTCGTCATACCAGCCCCTCATTTGATGGCATTTGATGGCATAATCTAACCAATGCAACGAAGAAGCAAAAACATCCGTCATCGATCACTGATAAAATATACTTGGCATAAAAGTTAGCAGATCTTCACCTATATCTCGCACAGTTTCTAAAGGGCAGCTAAATTTAAAAAAGCAGGTATCAAATTCCTTGAACGAGAGGCAACTATCTTTTGACAAAAACTGATGGTCTTATTATCAGGATCTATTATCAAGCTTTTCCGTTTATTAGCACTGCACTGGATCTTCCAACCTTATTATGAAATCTCTAACCTGCTCCTTGTCCATTTTGCTCCTAAGAAAGTCACTGAAGGCCTTTCGTCCATCTCCATCACAGGTAGCACCAACTGACCAGATCAAAGAAAAGATGAACCATGGCTCGAGAAGGTGAGGAATAGCGTTGAGTTTTTCCGGAGCAAGTGTTTCAGTCTAAAAGCAATCAAAGCAGAAACATATGTTATTAACCAAAGCTTGCTGACAATTGAGCAAGCTTATGATTCCTTGGATATTTACTGGAAGCGGAGGGTCATGTAAACCAATTATATCTTTATCCTTCTAGTTACGCTTCAAGACTTGTTATGAGATCTGTTTTATAAAATGTTCCTCAAAGAGAAAGTTCCTCAAATTTTTGAAAATCGAAAGAGTCCTCAAATGACTGTAAATATGGATAGAATTGAAGATTATGTAAGACTGACAGAAAGCAGAAAAGGAAATTTTCAGGATACTTTATCGTATTTAACCCGACTTTACCATAAGAACAAGCATATTACTTAAAAATTAAGATGAATAACCTGCAATGGAACTAAAAATCTGCTAGCTCTATTGACACTATGAATAGATCTAGTTGATAAGCAAAACAATAAGTTTTTTCTTTGATTTTAAACTATGGTTTATGACTGTCTAAGATACTTTATCGTATTTAACCCGATTTGACCATAAGAACAAGCATATCACTTAAAAATTAAGATGAATAACCTGCAATGGAACTGAAAAGCTGCTAGCTCTATTGACACTATGAATAGATCTAGTTGATAAGCAAAAAAATATGAAAGTTTTTTCTTTGATTTTAAACTATGGTTTATGACTGTCTAATACTTTCCATTGAAAGAATAGCTGTCCTTTAACAAAGATACTCGACAGAAAAAAACTACATTGATGATCTACGACGACTCAACTGTGTCAATGCTGCTTTTTTGGGCAAAGATAAAATCGCGTGACACTACCCATCTGTATTATACTGACTAACTACTCTGAATACTCGACTCTACTAACCACTGTAACTTGACTACCATCTTCAGCTATTTGGATCTCCTAAATGAAAAAGAAACACAGTGATGTGTTGATACTGCTAAGATATCTTGTTTATATTAATAGCCTTTAGATTTCTTTAGTTTCAAGACATTACACCCGTACAGTCCTGGGGAATTCATGAATAGATTCACTGCAATGCACTGGCAACTTCTGTCACTGCTAGAAATTCAACTGAATAGAATATGTTATGCTGGTCACAATAATAATGCAATTCAAACTAAGAAATATCAAGAGATGAGCAATTCAATTCAATTTTATAAAGTTATTAGAATTTACACAAAAGTCAGATACCTTCAACTAAGCGAGAAATATTTCTATGTCACTGCATCTTGAAAATATCTACAAGTTATTTGCATCAACGAAGCTAATATCCCTCTTGCTGAAAAAACTGGCTGTACAAAAATATTCCAGAATAAACTATGCCAGACTGTTAGAACTATCTGAAGCTTGTGCAAATTTTGAAAGCGTTCTAAAAATAGGACAATCTAAAATTTTAGAATCTTCAAGCAAAATGCAAGGTGGCTTTTTGAAACGAATTTTGAATTCAAAGTAACAGTATTTTGCAAGTTACCCAGTTTACTGTGGTGAAATTATGGCTATAAAGCAAAATATTACCTCTTTTGGGATGAATGGCTGGAAGAAACAGTCTAATAATTTCATTAAACTGAATGTCAGATTGCTGTCCATCGATGGGATGTACTCTTTGGCATTCTTTCGAATGGAAGTGATCGATTGCTGAAATGCAAAGAAAGAGGCTGTCAAAACACAAATTCTAGCATCTAGTATTCATAGTAATAAAGATGTTTTGAGCTGCAAAAATTGGTTACAGGGAAAAATCTTGAAATAACTGCACTGCCCGTACAAAGAGCTACAAAGTAAAGTTTTAGAGAAAAGAGAGAAAAAATTGGTATTGCAAAGACAAAAAAGTTTTTGCTGTGACAACATAGTTTAAATCGAGTAGTAGAACTTATGATTGAATAGTATAGTAGGTTGTTATTCAAAATCACGCCACAACGCATTTTGAAAATAATCAAGGGTAAGGACAAAGTTCTATGTTAAATGATTCTATGTTAGCTATAAATTATTTCTTTAACTCACCCTTTCATATAAATAATAACAAGAAAAATAAAGAACTGTTGTAGACAAAATATACATGTCCAATTTACGCACCTCTAGAAAATTCTCAAACAATGAATTCAATTTTTCTTTGTGATCAAAGATGCAGTCAGGAAGTCTTTGCATCCAACACTTAACGAACGGTTTCAGGCCAAGAATGCTTGGCTCTAAATAAACCATCCCACATCGACTGACTGTGGCTGGTGAAGCAACAGCAAGATCTTGCACTTCAAACATCATTGTCATCGACTGCATGAGAGAATGAAAAAGAGAATTTAGCCAAGGAACAGAACATTTTTTGCAACGCAAAATGCCTTCATTTAATCGCAAGAAACATATTAGGTCATTAAATGTGTCTAATTTTTCGTCATTCTTCTTCAAATTTCCACCAATTTATTTCTAAAAAAGTTCGTGTAAGCTTTTATTCGGTCCATACTCTTCTCCAAAAAATTCTTAAGCTAAAACACTAGACTTGTGGTGATAAAAAACATCAATAAAGTAGAAACAATGTATAGAAAATAGACTTGACACGAAAGATCATTTATCAAAAGTTCGCATAAAATATAAAGACACTCTTCTGTTAATAATTTACAGAGGAATTAAAACATTTCTAACCTCTGTTAATTTGATAATTTCACCACTTGTCAAGCAAAGCTTTTTGTTGTCATCCAGCACTGTGTTCATATTTTCAATCCAGACTGCGTCCACTGGTCCGTCAAATACATACCACTTCTTGTCAAGCGTCGTGCTTGAGGCACCAACACGAACAAGGGAAGACAAGATCCCATCAGTCCTAGAGATAAAAAAGGTAGAACGGTGATAAGAGCTATGTCACTTCAAAAAGCATCATTTTTGTATGGGTATTATTTAAATAAACGAGAGCAGAATAAGTAATATGGATGAGACAGCAAACACAGATAGTTCTGTCTCCAAGAATTAACATGCCCAGCTAAATGGTATTTCCAGTTTAAATTAAAAGTTGGAATGAAAAAACTAAGAAAAGGAGCAACCTTTTAAGAGGAAGATAAGATTTTTCTGTAAGAGGAAGATAAGATTTTGCTACTCTGACTTTAATAATGCAAAAGAAAATAATAGTATAAAAATATAAAAACTTGTATTGTAAATTCATACAACAAAATAACAAGTTTATCAGCAAAGCAAAAATATTTGCAGCATGCAATCAAGCACAGTTTAATACTGAGCTTTCAGAAAAATATTGGAGCGATTTCAGAAACTATTTTCCCATTTCCATGCATGCCTTCAGTTAAGTATTTACTTCCAAAAATTGCCTTTATTCCTACCTATATCTTCATTATTGCCAATACTCTATTCATTTAATTATCATAATTTTGTAATAATTATTTTGTTAAAGCTAACAGCATGCAAACTATTATACGTATACTTATTCCAATTTTCTTAAACCGTATCATAAATTTGTAACATAAAACACTTAACGAATATTTTAAATAAGTAACAATCAAAATTACCATTCGTGGGTAAGCAAGTCAAATTCTCCGTATAGTTGCCCCATTGTTATTGACTTTGGATTTAGCACAAAGGATTGGACTTCCTCAAAACTAGTGCCGGCTGGTGATCGTTCGCCTTTTAATGACGTAATCGCCTTCTTGAGAACTTCATAGCACTACAAATGTTGAAAAAAGTAGCAACTATAAACCTAGTTCAACCAAAATTAAAAAGGCTCTGAATGGCAATTGATGTTTCCAACATTTTCAGCCGTCCGTATCTCGCGCATTAACTACCATTGAGCTGCTATTGTAAATTAGAGAAAGCTTGGGTATAATGATGCAAAGAGAAGAATAGAGGCCCTCGTAAAAATATAAGTAAAATCACAATAGTAAGAAGTAGAGACAGGCCACTTTTCAACATCAGTTTCCTTGAGCCCTCTAGCTCTCACCCTGGAAAAAACATGGATAAAGACCCAATGATCGGGACAAAATACCCCGTTACAAGAGACGATAACCATTTCCTTTGCGATATAAGATCTGTTTTCAGAACTTTCAGATTTCAGATTTCAGATCAAAGCATCACAAGATAATTCTGACAAGTTTTCAAATATTATTTTAAAATGGTTACTTGTATTTAAGTAACTAGTTTGGGTCAGGTGTAACTGATAAATGCGTTTGGGATCATAGTGACAAAACTCTGTCCTATTGTTCCAACGATAACCAATACAGGAAGCCAACATAAAATCCACATACATAGCAAAGTGGACACAATACGTACCTTTGTTTTCCCTGAGCCCGTTGGACCTACCAACATCAAACCATGGCGAACAACAGTAGTTTCATACAACTGAATGCATTTGGTGATAAAACCTGCCAAGAATCCAAACAGCAAAGGTCAGAAAATCTTTGAAACTGCTTTTGTAACTTTGCTGGAACACCTTGATATCTTTTTAATATCTAACTCATTTGGCTTTACGGCTTACGTCATAGGCTCGAACCCAATACGAAAATAAAATCTAAGTAGTATCATGATCTACGCCTTGGGAATCTAAAAACATGTTGCAGCTATGCTTTCTTCTAAGTTGGTCTCTCAATTTCCTTTTGAGTTACCATAGTCACAGCGTTAAATCAACCCTCAAAAGCCATCTTATAGCAAAACCATAGCAATATGAAACAACGCACCATCAACATCTTCAAGGTTCATTTTCTTCGCTGACTTTCTGATTGACGCTTCGAGGTTGCCGTAATCAACTGGCTCATCTCTGCAATGGTACAAAAACCAGAGTTAATGGTAGTGCGGGAAGGAGTTAGAAAAATCAGTTACGAGATGAAATTTTAATTCTAAAGGCAGTTGTTCATTGAATCTATAAAATTATGCATAAAAGAATTTTGAAAGATTGTTTATAGGAGATCGGCTTTAGTTCATTGGAACCTATAAGCGATGGCAGTAACGAAGAGCTACGCGAGCCCTCCATCATTACAGGGCCATGCAAATTAAACGAATAAATTTTGCTGAAGCTAAACTATTTCTTCTAAATAAAGATTAAAAATGGGTTTATGAGAAAATGTGTTTATACGGTCTAGGAGTTTTATCAAATCCAACAGCTCTGAGCAATTCGAAAAAAATATAACAAGCACACCACATTTTTTTCGTATTATATAATTTCAAAACAGTAACTTTATCCCAGCATGTATCAAGCAATTTAAAGCTATCAATGAAATTTGAAATGCACTTTGAAAAATGGAATATTTATAGGTAAAGTATAACAAATAAAGTAACTGCGTGAATAGTATTGATCAATAATCTTACCTGATAGTTGGAAATAGATCAGAAACAATTCCATTGAAGAGCTTTAAGTCATCTGATAAAAATTTTGGCACATTCACATCTCTAATAGCACGTAAACAAATCAGTTCCTGCAAGAGTTAAAGATAAAATGATGAAGCTAATTCATATCTCTTGTGTCTCTTTAAAGTTCAAGTACGGTGCGTTAAGGCTAAAGTATTTATCTTGACAACAAAAATCATCGCTGACAATACATTTTAGGAATTTTGGCAATACGAAGAAGCGTTTTCATCATAGGTATGCATTTAGATATTGACAAAAGCCATACAAATATTTATAAAGAGAAGTTAATGGCACAAAGCATTTTGAAACCTTATCTAGGAATGTAGTTTGAAAAAGAAAACAGACTCCGAAAGAGACAAGGAAAGGCTCGAGGTGATGCTTTAACTTTTAAAGGCAATTATGTCTTAATTCATCAGCCATCTCACACCCACTTATTGCAAGTCCATACATACTTTACATTGAAGCAAATGGACCAAAAGACTTTAAATTCTTCAAAATTTTGTTAATATTTCAGACATTCATTCTGGGTAAAAAAATCATTTACAAAAAAGCCTAGTAAAGATCAAACTGATGAGTTCAAGAGAAAAGCTGCTGAACAAAGAAATAAAGGGTAAAGTTTAGAAGCATAAAAACGACAAGTCAAAGAAATTCTGTACCTCATCGGTATTTGGGTTTTCTCTCTTCAGATTACCAGCTGCTGATATGACGGTTTTGACGGCACGCATCCCAAAATCGTAATGGTCCTGCAAGCAAAAATGGTAGAAAATAAATAAAAGAAGTTATAATAAGATTAAATCTTATCAATACTTTAAGTTAGATTGTCGTTAGAATCTTGTTGCAGCCATTATTGCTACTTTATTAATGAATGAAATCCTATATTAATTTTTTCACAAAATAATTGTGTTGCAACTGTAACAACAATGCTGCCATTGGACTACTGTTAACTTGGTGCGTTAATCTTATTCATACACAGATGGAAAAACATAAACGCTACAGCCACTCGTAAGCACATCACCTCTCTATACTCTTTTAGATTTGTAATATTCTTCTAAAGTCAAGCTCGTAAATATAGTTGAGGAAATTTTTATTTTTATTTGTGTAACCAGTAAAGAAGAAACAGATATAATTTCTTATTAATGTCTGCATGTGAATACACGAAGGCTATCAAAACTTGTGGGCTCAAAGATTCCATTGCAAAATACTCATTTACACTTGCAAAAATCTCTTAAACTCGAGATAAAAAGGAAAGAAAATAAAACAGACAATACAAAAGTCTATCCTACGATCCTACGATTCTTTAAACCTTAAGATTATTATGACTTTGAACCATAAAAGGAAAGTAACTTAATAAGTTTAGATTTCAAGCCCTGTGGCTGAAAAAACTTACTTTGTCTTGAGGAAAAAGCAAAGAAGAAACACACGTACCTGTGAACTAAGCTGTTCAGACGACAGCTTGAAAGTGGTTGTAATTTTCTTTGCCAAAACTTTAGCTTCAGAGAACCCGAAGGAATACAAGCTGATCTCCGCAATCATTGCATAATCAGGTACCATCATGGCCACTGGCCTAAATAGAGCCTAAACAAAGAAAATAGCATTGAATTGTTACTAACAGGGAAAAATGCTATTCAAAAAGCTAAGGCAAATATCTGGTTGAGGGCGATGTTTTTAAGAAATCATGGCCTGATCACAGATTGACAAAGTCTATACTGTTAATCCTGTCCTAAAATCTTTAAAGCCAATGCAGATGTCAGCAAAACAGAATTTGGATTTGAGATTAGTTATGGCATTTAAGTGTATGGCATTCTTAACAGAGTAATATTTGCTAAAAAGTTTTTCAAGGTTTTTCTCAGTAATATTTGCTAAAATTTTGAGCAAAATTACTGCTTTTTGTATTAAAAATGGCTAAGCAAGAATAATTTAAATTTTCATATAGAACATAGCTGAAATCTCGAATTGAGATTGACCATCTTCTTCGGTGGAATTCAGACTTCGAATCATAGAAAAACGATTTCATACCAACCTTCAAGTTATCTGGCAGTTCTGTTCTGCCCGCATACCCTGGGTTCATTGTAATAAACACAGCACATGAATGCTTCAACGCCAATTCAACTCCTTCGAAAAGGAAGCGGTCAACCTAGAAACGAAGATGTATGAACTTTGATTCATTTCTACCACAGGGTCTGATAGCATTTCATACATGTTCTTGCAGTATATTATAGTTTATGCTTGTCATAAACTCATTCAAAAGGAGTAGCGCCGTACAGGAACTTGCCTTACTCAGACAATCATTTCAATTCAACTCAATAAATTCAATTCAATTCAATTAAACTTTGCACAATTCGAATATTCCTCTAATCGGAAAGGTTAACAGAGATACCAACTGAAGAGGGGTGGAACGTATAAAGAATGCTTTTCCAGGGGGTCGTTTATCTCTCTCTTTCACTCTTAAATAATAACGGGAATATAAAGAATGGTTTAACTGCGTTGAAAATTACAAAATTCAAGAGACATACTTTAGCAATTTGAGCTTGTTGAATCGTTGTGATCTGTTGAGCAACCACGGACAACACTTCGATGTCAATTCTGTTGAACTCATCAAAGCAAGCCCAAGCACCAGAGCTATAAAAAATCAAGGCAATTCCTGATAGATCGATGAAAATGGCTGCTCATATGGTATGAAATAACTGCAAGATCAATAATCACTGGGTAAGAGAAGAAATTTTTCTTAGCTGGTCAATTTACGATCAATGATCGATGATCAATCAATAAATCAAGCATCACAGTTAATCAAGAATAAGAATCAGGCCAAAGTTACTTTTCTCAACTGACTCAGCACAAGAAAATTAACGAGATTTGATTCATAGGAATCATAAGCATTCTTTTAAAACTCCAGTAGACATCTTATTACTTATATCTAAGTATTTATATGATGGATTTACAAGTAAAACGCACTATGAGTGAGTATTGGATGTGAACATTTTGAAGGATAGTGCTTTTAATTTTGGTATGTTTGGCTCCAAGTGTATATATGGCCTGGTATTTATAAAAATAAAGAAACTTTCTTACCTTGCAAGACCTTTAAAGAATTTTCCCATTGCCATGTAGTCAAGTTGATCTGAGCAATTGAAAACTACACATTGGATAGCCATTGCTTTGGCCAGATCCTGTAAAAAGGGCGACAGTGTTAACATAAAAAGGATTACAATCAAATAATAAGAACGATTTCAAACCAAAGAGTTGAACATAACAAGAGAAAGCATTAAATTTGACAGGGACAAAATATTCAAATAAATGCATTAGCAAGTCTTAAGATGACTGCAATTTTTTACAGCAGTATTGTGAAGCCTAAATATAGGAAAATTTTGAAATGCAGAATCTTTGGCTTGCTGTCTCTACTCTTCCCATTCAAAATATCACTCTCATTAGCAAATATAGCGTTAAAGAAAAGTACAAAGAACCTTGAAAGACAAATAAGAGAAAGAGTAACCTAGTAAGTTTAAGTCCCATGTCTTAAAACTTATGCAATTAATGCAACAGGAAGATAGTAATAAACGCAAAATATAACTAAATTGTTAGCATTTCACTATGAAGCTGTCATGCAGGTCTCATGATGGCATTCTCAAATTTACAAACCTTAGTAGTCTCTGTTTTCCCTGTTCCAGCTGGACCTGCGGGGGCTCCCCCGAAATTCAGATGCAATGCACCAGTGAGTGTGAGATAACATCGATCTGTCAGAGGAGTGATGACAAGACGCCCACTGTTGCCCAAATATTCATAGCCGTAACTGAAGGCAGCATTGACAGCTTTGACCATCAAATCTTCTTCCCAGTAATACCTAGAAAAGAAAGCAGATTTCCAAGAAACGGCACTACGCCAAAGGTTGATGTCTGTAGTGGGAAGATGTATGTTGTATGGATATTAAATTCCGATTTTGGCCATAGAAAAGGTTTCATTGTAATGTTGAAAAAAATCTATAAAGCGACCAACCAAATAAATAACATAACGATAAATTGTATCGACACTGCTAATGAGAGCAAGCTCCCATTTCACTTAGAACACGTCAATGTCTGGAGAAGTTTTAGCTACGGGTTTGAAGTGAACCTTTTAAATTAACCGTGACAAAGTAAAACGCAGCTACCTCAATGGAATGATCATTGACAAAGGAACACCGGTTCTAACATAGATGCCTGATCACGGGACAAAGAAAGAAACTTAGCTACCTTAGTTGATTGATCACGTGAAAAAGAAAGAAACTCAGCTACCTTAGTTGACCGATAAAGTGAAAAGAAAGAAACTTAGCTACCTTAGTTGATTGATCACGTGAAAAAGAAAGAAACTCAGCTACCTTAGTTGACCGATAAAGTGAAAAGAAAGAAACTTAGCTACCTTAGTTGATTGATCACGTGAAAAAGAAAGAAACTCAGCTACCTTAGTTGACCGATAAAGTGAAAAGAAAGAAACTTAGCTACCTTAGTTGATTGATAACGTGAAAAAGAAAGAAACTCAGCTACCTTAGTTGATTGATCACGTGAAAAAGAAAGAAACTCAGCTACCTTAGTTGATTGATCACGGGACAAAGAAAGAAACTTAGCTACCTTAGTTGATTGATCACGTGAAAAAGAAAGAAACTCAGCTACCTTAGTTGATTGATCACCGTGAAAAGCAAGACAACGTCAGCTACTTAGTTGACGCATCAGTGAAAAAGAAAGAACAGTAGCTACCTTGAGTTGATTGATCACAGTGTAAAAAGAAGAAACTCAGCGTAACTTAGTTGATTGATCACGTGAAAAGAAAGAAACTTCGCTACGCTTAGTTGATTGATCACGTGAAAAAGAAAGAACTTGCTACTTAGTTGTGACCGATAAAGTAGAAGAAAGAAACTTAGCTACCTTAGTGTGATTGTACGTGAAAAAGAAAGAAACTCAGCTACCTAGTTGATTGATCACGTGAAAAGAAAAGAAACTCAGCTACCTTAGTTAGAATATCACGGGACAAAGAAAGAAACTTGAAGCTACCTTAGTTGATTGATCACGTGAAAAGAAAGAAATCAGCTACCCTTAGATTGACCGATAAAGAGAAAAGAAAGAAACTTAGCTACCTAGTTGATTGATCACAGTGAAGAAAGAAACTCAGCTACCTTAGTTGAACCGAAAAAAGTTGAAAAGAAGAAACTTGAGCTACCTTAGTTGATTGATCCACGTGAAAAAAAAGAAATCAGCACTCAGTTGATTGATCACGTGAAAAAGAAAGAAACTTAGCTACCTTAGAATTGATGTGATCGTGAAAAAGAAAGAAACTTAGCTACCTTAGTTGACGATAAAGTGGAAAAAGAAAGAAACTTAGCTACCTTATGTGATTGATCACGTGAAAAAGAAAGAAACTTAGCTAGTTTTAAGTTGAATTTGAGATCACGTGAAAAAGAAAGAAACTTAGCTAACCTTAGTTTAACCGATAAAGTGCGAAAAGAAAGAAACTTAGCTACCTTAGTTGATTGATCACGATAAGTGAAAAAGAAAGAACTCAGCATACCTTAGTTGAATTCAATTCAACGTGGAAAAGAAAGAAACTTAGTTACCTCAGTTGACTGATCCATTCAAAGTCATTCACACCAGTAACATTCTCTTTTAGAAGCTTTGCAACAACATCACAAGCATGCACCTAAAATGTTCAAGTAGAAGCCAAATTTAAGGTCTGGTAAGCAAAAGAAACAGAAATTTTATTGATAAAGACGTATTTTCTTGATTATGCTGACAAATAAAAGGTGGCGATGACAATGTTGATGATTATTAACGATGGCTGATGATGATGTTGTTGTATATGACGTTTGACGAGAATAGTGAAGGATGGTGATAGCAATCAAAATGATCATGATAATTTCAATGACACATTTGAAGTTTACTTTTTCGTCAAAATTAATATCAACTTTTCCAAAAACATCAATCAAGAATATCGCAAAATAAATTTGCAAAAAACATTACCTCAATGACAATCAAAGCACCAAGGATCAACCTCGCAATATTGCTGAGGTTACCTCGCACCAAAGAAACCAGATTTCCAAGCTGAAAAACAAGTTTGCACGATTAAACAAAATGTGATTTATTCATCCTTAAATGTGCAAGGGATTCAGTCTATAAATATTTTTCGATAGCGAAGTTCTCTACAATAGAATTATAACATCAACAGCATACAGCATAATTATAATTAATCAGCATAATTAACGCCATACCTGCTCTTTGAGATGCTCATAAAGTTCAGGAAGGCTTTCTTCTTCTAAAGCCTCTGATACTTCGCTTGTCCAGTAGGTCTGACAGCCTGCAATCACAACTTGCCCAGGCCATTGCAATACCCATTTTGTGCGCTCCACCTTGGCAAAAAACACGGAGGATATAATTAAACAAATGATCTTTGAACGCATCCGTACATAAATATTGGCAGCTCAAGAATACTCAGATTCCTGTTACAACTTCTCTCTAGAAAATACTTAAAGGTACAAAAAAGGTAAAAATATTTGGTACACTTTGCTAGAATTTTCAAACTGTAAATAACATCCTGCTCTCTTTCTTGTAACAATACTGCTTTACTTGGCTTTCAGAGCTTCACATTAATAATTCTCATTCACACCAGATAGTTGGAGAGTTAAATCTACAGGAAACAATGTCTCCTTTATGGGGGTCCTACCACCAAATCATTTTTTTGTTAGCTTTGTGAAAATATTTTGGCTAATTGTCGTTCCAAGGACCTTTGGCCTAAATTACAGAATATTTCTGATCTAGATCTGCCTTATCTTCAAATTATTTGATCATAACACTGTAAAATAACAATCTTTTCTGAACTTTAAAGTAAAGCTTGTTGGTTTACAATTCCAAAACTTTTGTTTAGACATACATCAGCATATTCCTGCAGCGCTTGGAAAAGAATATCTCTCAAGCTGGACCTCATAGTGTTCTCAACTTCAAGCAGCCAGTCTTCGACATTTCCTGTTGGATAAAGATGTTCTGCAAATTGTACCATTTCTCCTTCAGCTGAGTACATATTCGAGATCCGCAAATCATCTTCAAATTTGAGCTATGGGAAGAGAATAGGAAGAAAATGGTTTAAACAAAAATGCAAGTTACAAAGAAATATGACTCAATAAGGCATATGATCTAGAGAAAAAAATTCCAACAGAAATATCACTTAAATCATTAATAAATCTTGATTTACAAAAGATTTGTGAGTAAACGTGATCTTAACAAAATTACAATTAAATAAAATACTATTTACAGAAGAGTATGACTCAAATAGATTCTATGCTCTATATAAAAACTTTGGGTCAAAAACATGACAAGAAATCGGATAAAAGAAACATATCAGTTAAGATATTAACAATTAAAAAAAATTCTAATATAAATAAGAACATGACTTTGAGAAATTATACCTGGAAACCAAGATATAAAATCAAAAATGCCTTCGATAAAAAAAACACGAAGGATTGATTTCAAGTAAGCAAAATAAGACAAATTTCGTTAATTACCTTTGCAATATTTTCAAAGCATTTTCTGAGATGCGGCTGCACAGCAGTTGGGTCTTTTGTTTGGGAAAGGATTTCCAGCAGCTCATCATCTGACAGGAAATAAAATCTGGGGAAAGATGTTCTCTTTGTTTCCAAATATTCACTGAGACCTTTCTGGACCTGGGGAGATAAAATGTTTCAAATATCTGCTTATTATATATTGATTAATCAGAAGATCAAGTTTTAGAATGTTTAAATAGGTCAAAGGATAAGTTTTGTCTGAGATAAATCTGGACAAAATCTTTGAAATTACGAAAAGCAGCATATGTCATGGTGTTTTTAAAAAACCTAAAAATGTACCGAGAAGCCTAAATGAATAATCACGGTATTTACAACTTCAAAAAATGTAAAAATTGTTGATTCAAGCTAACCACAAGAGTGACCAAAGCTTAAGGGTTTAGTAGAGAATAAAATAGGCCACTTTTCAACCTCCTGACAGCATTCATTACCAACGAAATCATTTCACTCTCATCAAAGCAATGTATTGTGTCAATTCAGAAAGAACACATGTGGCTGGAAGACATACTACAACACGACTCATAACTAATTTACAGAGATACAAACATTAGAATGATAATGGTAATCAATTACTACAAACTAGCATACCTGTTCTAAAAGCTTATTGCATTCTCTTAGATTCTCAAGCAGCTTTTGATCAGGACACAAATCAATTACCTGAAAAAGAAAAACTGTTTAAGATATATATATATATAAGTAACAAAATAGGATATAATCTGGCTATATCATGCAAAAAGTCTTCATGGAATGTTCCTAGACTTGCGATTCTGAAAACAACTTCTGAGAAAAAGGCAGACTGATTCAACATACTGTTTGCCATTAATGTAAAGTACAGCTTCTTTCCACTCTCTCCTAGCTTAAACTTTAGCTTATAAACTTAAACAGTAAAGATATCACCAATGAAGGAAAGGGATAACAGATATCAACACTGTCTGTTAAGCTAGAAGTAGAAATTCTGCAGTTTCACGGTCAGAGGTAGAAATTTATTTTATGAACTTTTAATAGTTTGAATTCAAAGGAAGATTCAAAGGCATAAATTCTGCTGTCACGGTAAGAAATTCAGTGAAATGGTCTACAGTTAAGCATATAACTTTGAATAAGAATTTAAAAAAGGAAGTGAAATAATTCGAAATTAAGAATCGGAAATGTACATTTGGGTTGTTCTTCGCATTGTTCAGTATCTTTCTCCAAATTCTCTCCATCGTTTGATATCTTTTGCTTTCGACTGGTAACTGGCGATTTATATCTTCCGAACTGATACAAAAAAAGAGAGAAAGAGCGTGAAAGAGAGAGATTAAAGATTCATTTTGAAAAGGAATGAAACTTTGGATATAAGAACCTCATATGAAAACTTATCAAAATCGAATTCTGAGGCATTTTCACAAACTGTTTCGTAGGTTTTCAGGACAAAAATATAATTCCCGTTTCCAAATTTTTAAGAGTCTTACCAGGTATCAAGGGATAGGGATAAAATATTTTTTTTAAAATATGGCGTGTTCATTTGATATCATCTATTCGTACAAATTACAAATTACTTTTCTATCTCGCTTTAAGCGAGAGCTGACTCTAGAAAAGTGTGATACTAGATCTTTCAAACAAAAATTGATTCTTAGTATTTGAACTTCTTTAAACCCGATGTACCTGAAAATTGGTTCCAAATAAAGCCATGATCGTTGGCATACGAGCCATTCATCCATGACATCTTGCGTCATAAGTAGCTTTCCTTCCCAATTTGAGATACGATCTTCAAAGACCTTTTTGTATGGAGAGAAAGACATGCTCTGTGTCATGACAATATGATCATCAAGCAGCTGGGACACGTCTTCTCCGATCTTCATGATGTAGGTACCAGTTTCCTTGTACGGCATTATATCAAGAACTACTGGCGTCCATTCTTTCACCATTTTGTCCAAAGCCTAGAATGCAAATGATGAATGCGTAAACAATAAAAGCAATCGTAGGGCAGCAAGAAAATTTTTTATTCTCTATTACAATGATTTACCTGTCAAAATAAAGCACTGGAAATTGCATCCAGTATCGTAGAGACAATGCTTATTGCTAAAAATCTTTGTACTGCAAGCATGAAACCGTTTACTTAAAAAAATGAAAAATTTTATTACCTGTTCGATTGAGTATTCCTTCCCTGCGACTTCTCCAATTTTAGTAATTACATTGATGTGATCCTGTAGTTTCATATCTAGACACTTTGAAAATGTTAATGTTGATTTGGGATAAATCTTCAATTTCAACTCTGCAGAAAGCTGAAAGAAAAATAAAACATTGAAAGTACACGGAAGTAAACTTTTCTTAAAAAAACTACAGGAGAAAAAATTTTGCATAGGAATATACAAATGTTTCTTGTGGAGAAATTACCGATTTCCATAAATAGCTATCTGGAGATCATTTATAATTTAAAATAAACTAACCACAAAACTTAAGAAAGAATCTCAAAGATCATTGAAAACTTTCTTGGGAAATTTTTGACGTTCTGCTACCAAAAATTGAATAAAAGTTACAAGTGAACTGTAAATGTAAAAGGCAAACTGGAAACTATGGCTCGAAAGGCAGAAGGGCTCTGTATTTACATGAAAGTGCCTTAAATATCTCTGTTTTTGAAAAAATGAAAAAGGAGGAAGATAACGCATTTATTCAAGTATTACCCTGCTCCACTTTCTATTTAACTTTCTATGTACTCTTCACAAACTAGGCTTAGAAAAAAAGCTACCATGTAAAAAAGAAAAGCCGATGGCTAGAGTTTAGATTATGATGTCATCAAACATACTTGATCCCAGTGCCTCTGTCTCATTCCAGGGTTTCTCAGTGCTTGAATCAGTGGAATAAACGGTTTGAAATCTTCAATCCAGCCTTTGATTTCAAGAGCTACATCTTGGCAAGATGGAATGTCTTGGAAATGCCTTAAGATAAAAAAGGCAAGACATCCCAATCAACTGGAGGTTAGCAGGTGAAAAAAGGCTGGGTTGTAGCTTACAGTTGAAGATTGCTAAGTATTATAACAATATGATTAAATTTGACTCAAGTGGAAGCCAAAAAAGTAGATCATATATGTAAAGAAAGAAATGAAAGTGATATAGAACGTTTTAAAAACTAATTTAATTCGAGATTAGGCTGGGATTACTGTAACTCGTCAAGAAGACTCAATTTTTCGCTCAGTTTTTAAAGTGACTTTTCTTTTCACATATTAAAAGTTTCATCTTACGTAAACAGCCACACGATGACATTATTAAGATGTGTTGATGTTAATATAAATACTTTTTATACACAATCAAAAAAGTACAACCGGACAAAAAAAATTACAGTGACGATGCTATTAAGAGCATGATAGACATTGCTACTTTCTGACCTTGGCAAATAACAATGCAGAAGTACTAAAGGTTGTAGCAAAATATTTTGCATGTCACACCTTATTTATTCAAATATTTATTGATATATGAAAATTTACTGGAGGAATCAAAAGAACAGGGTAGGCTAAGCATGAAAAATGCAAAACGGTGACAGGTAGTGTCGCACGTAAACGCTGAGTACAATACTCTTGGCAGCAACTAAAGTATATTATTTAAGCGTTGATGTATCCACATCTAACTCCAAGTAGGGGTCAAGGTCACTTAAGCTCTCCCCTAAAGCTAACTTAACAAATGATTTCTAGAAATTGGTCTTTTTGGAGACTCAAAAAGTGAAATTATTCTGTCAAATGGCCAACCCCCATCCTTGTAGCCAAAGAAAAGGCGCATCGAGCTTGGAAACCACTATGGCGTATAGCCATCGATTGTACCTGTGAGGATGTGAGTAACGAGAGTTGCATGCTTCGTTACATACCTAAAAGAAGGAAGGGGAAGGACAAACTAGTAAGAAGACATTCGTCTGTTCCGCTCCCCGACAAGGTCACTGGGCGTCGATAACTTACCTGGCACATTTGTGCATCGTTTTGAAAGAATCATTAACGTTCTTCTCAACCTGCTCTGCGTCGATTGTGTTGATTGGATCATGCATCCAGCTGTCGTGCCATTTCAGCCAATCAGATGTTGTCAGCCATAGGTTTTTAAAAGGTTCAAAATCTTTTACCAGTTTTGTAAGCTTGTCGTACTAAAAGAAAGTTGTCGTACTTTAACCTTAGATACGTTAAACGTTTTAATGCATAGAGCAGGTCAAATACATGATAAATGAGCAATATAAAGAAAGAAAATAATGAAACTTAATATTAAGATGCAATATAAAGCGAACTTTTAATTGAAACTAATAACACTGACATTTTTAATAAGTCTTATGAAAATCGAAGAGTTTGTCCTACTAAGACATTACAATTCTGGCACCAAAATTGTAGTTTCACAAGTTTTCCTCCTTCTTCTGGTAAAAATAAAAAAATTGCAAAAAGTAATTGGTAAAAGGCAAACTTGCATTTGTAACTGGCATTCCAAAAAGTCTTTCCCTACTGTTGTAGAGTTGTGCCAGTTGTTGGCATTCTTTTAACTGCTTCGTAACCCTTCTTACTTCATTGGCAGTCTCGTGGGCTCTGCAAAATTATCATGCTATTGTTATCAAGGGCATAAAGCATTTTTAAACAAGAAGGGGGAAGGGAAGAATTTTGTTTTGACAAGTAGGGGAGGTTGGAGAAAATTTTACAAGAGAGGTAAAAGTTTGACACTTAATGGATAATTTTGTGATGTCTTCTTTTGGAAAGTGTAGATAATAAAAGAGATCTAAGTCACTTTGCAAAATCAAATTTTAAATGCAATTGCCTAATCCCTAACGAAATACAACAAGGGAACAACGATACACGAAAAAAATGGCGAAGAAAAGAGATGGCCAGTGTGGGTCTCGAACCCACGACCTTAGCGTTATTAGCACCACGCTCTACCGACTGAGCTAACCGGCCGCGAAATTTCAAATGGGGGTGCCTAAATCAAATCAGTTTTTAAATGCGTATAAATAACCCATAGAAATTGTATTCAAAATCTGCCTGAGAAGTTTTGAATCTTACTACATAACCTGAAGGAGCTAAATATTTTGTGAGATATGGCCACTTAAAGATTCAAATCTTTTGGCATGTTCTGTTTTTCGTTTGGTTTCTAAAGTTCAGCGCAGGTACCAATTTGAGTGTGAAGATCAGCAAAGAAATCTTGCTCATGCATTGGAACGTTTTTGATTCACTTTTGTACCACTTCTATTACAAAGGGTTTTTGACATCAGTGCCTGTAAAACCGATTCTAAATTGAAGGAGAAGCAACAATGTAGAGAAATTAT
The DNA here is from genome assembly GCF_013076305.1 of Rhopilema esculentum. The sequence goes on from NW_027018659.1 coordinate 4,099,730, forward strand.
CAACCACTATAGCCCCCTTTTCTGTTGACGCTGTTTTTCACATGGTTGTACACTCATTTTTTTATAAGAAACAAAGGTCGATGTTGAGTACTCCAGTTTCTTAATGTTCTTGAAATTTCAATACTCATTGTTTCTTGAGAGTTTCTTAATTATCATGTCATGAATGATGTTATGAAATGTTCGTGACCTTTTTTATCACGTCAAGAGATTCGCTTCCGTTCCCATGCTGTATTTAGATGTGAGAAGTATATTTTTATCCCTTGTGTCTTAAGTCCTAGGCCAACAGGGCAATCTTGTTCTTGGATTTTACAAAATTTCGTTGTTCTCAAGTTTTTTAACACGATTTAATAGTTTCTTAATTTTTTTGCTTCGAGTACTGAAGTTTCTTAACTTTTTCTGACTGTCCAGTACTCGTTTCTTATAGCCAGTTTCTTATAAAAAAATGAGTGTATTCGTGATAATTTGCAGGTATATCTTTACACAAATCTCAATCTTTTATTAAGCAAGAAAGTTCCCCCTTGTTTGATGCAGGTCCGGAATATCAGTAAAGGGTAAGCTTATAAATCAGATGCTTATAAAAATGGCATACTTGTTGATATCAGTGTGTGCAGAGAACCCAGCAACGACCATATTGAGGCCATCCAAGCGATCTTGGAAGTTATTCTGTTCATTCAGCAAGTTCTTATGGAATCTTTCCTCGTCCTCTTCAAGATGTTCAGCAGTAGTGTCCAGCAGCAGTTCAATTTTATGAGGCCAGCTGGCACATGTCCATCTAATAGAGACGATGGAAAACGAATTGACCAAAAGCAAGTTAATTTTTCTAGGGTTGCTTTTGCACAAAGGAAACATATTTTTGATAGGGGGAGCCTAACAAAATCCATCCAAAATGTTTAAAAAGAACAGCGAAAAAGCGTCCTGTTCTGTATACACGAATTTTTTATAAGCCACCAAAATCTGGCCTAGTACAGAAAATATATTAGGTAATATCTATTTTTGGTTATTTTATGTTTCAATAGGGTTCCAACATTGTAAATCAATTAGTTCATTAAAGATTCTACCTTAGTAAATCATTATAAGAAACTTACACTTTTTGGCTTTAAAGAAAAATAATACTTGAGTATTTTAAATCGAAAATAAGAATAGCAATGAACAGCTCAAAAAAACAACAGAATAGGAAAAAATATTGTTAATAGAATATTACAAAAATTTTCCATGCAATATGATTCCTTTGATGTCAATTTTATCAAATAATATGACAATATTCTATTCCGAGGAATGATATCTGTCAGTCCAAGTAGGATGTTATAATATATGTTCATTATATAAACCCTTATCTTCTCTGTTCTTAACTTTGTGTTTGTGTCTTACAATATATATTTGCAGTACATGAATTTTCAAAAGTTTTAGTTACCTAAAGACATCAGTGTAAAAAGGATCAGTATTTAAATCTACCGAAAGTGAGTTTTTCAGAAACTGACTAAATGCCCTAAACCAGACAAACAAATGGGTCCTTCAGAAAATGTACAGTTCCTCATAATGGACAGTAACAATGCTCTCTAAGCTAGTGTTCAATACTTTGAGGTTCAAGTGTTTGTATTAAGACCCGAAGCTTAATGGTTACGTTTATGTCCTTCTAATAACATCACAATCATTCTACTTCTGTACTTCAGTTCAGCAGTGGAAAATCAATGCAGCGATGATCACATATGATCAAATAATCACAATCATAAAAACAATCATATGATCACTTACTTTGAATTGAAATCATCTTGACCGATGCTGTAATAAAACTCTTCAAGCAGCTCGTAGTCTACCATGGCCTTGTTTATCAGTTCCTGTTTTTCTGTCAATAACCCAGGCACTGTTTTCATGTACTCTCTCTGTTCTGATAATTCTTCAATGCAGTTTGGCTTGTCATACAACCGCCTTGCAATCGTTCGAAATTCATCACAGACCTTGAAAATTAAGTGGCAAAAATTGTACTTAATTCAAGTACAAATAGCAAGTTAAATACAGCTTAAACCTACTGGCAGTGCAGGAGATATACGTGAACGTTCAAAAAAGGCTGGAAGATGCAATTCTTGTATTGCAAGATACGTTTTGTTAAGCAAGGCTGATGGTGACATATTTTTCAGCGCCGGCCACAAGGAGAGGACCACGTCGCTTAACTATGTTGCAAAACAAAGGTACATAATAATTTGCTATTAGCCCGTACGTACCCCCTTGCCCCCCCCAACTTTTAAACTTGCTTCGTATCCAGACTTCCTACACAAAGCAACTATCATCTTAGCTAAAGTTTATGTCCTGTACATACATAGCTAGTTTATGTCCCTATATTTTAAATGGATAAATCGCCCAACTGTCTGTTGAAATCCCTTCTAATTTTTTTCTCCTCTTTGCTTACTGTATAAAAAATTCCACCCAGTTGACGTAGATAAATAAAATGATGTTGCTAATCAGATGATGTAGAAAAAATAAAAATATGTTGCAATTAATATTTTGAGGTACCACACTTTTCTAGAGAAAACAAAAATTGGCATTATGCCAAGGCAGAGGTTTTTACATATTGGATAAAAAGATCATGTCTCCCAAGTTTACAAGCAAAATAATACTCCTAAAAATACATATTGCAGTCAATGCAAATGCAATTGCACAGTACACCAGTTGTTCTATATGTTACCCTTTACTTCCATCCTGGCACACTTAAACTCACATAAACAGGAGTAAAGTCCCTTTACCTCATCTGCCTGTTTGCGAAGCTTCTTTGCCAAGAATTCCAGCACTGAATTAGCAAGAGCCTTTTTCTTTTTAGCCAATGCCTGTCTAACTCCATCACACATGATCCAAAATGGACCAATGATAATGTTTGCAGGCAGACTTCCTTCGATTACTTCTTTCTCTTGTAGATGACTTTCAATTAGCTGTTTTACCTGAGCTGGTGTGTGATCTTCCTTCTCGTAATCCCTAAAAATAGATAAAATAGAAACCAATATATTCATTTGGCTTAATCAAATCTAGCTTCACGCTACTCCATAAAGGCAATCGACGGATACTGAAAGTGCTTCAACCGTCTTGCAATCAAGAATCGACCAATCAGTGGGTGTGATTCCACACGCTTATCGATTGGCTAATCTTGATCGACAGATGACTTAAGCCATTTTTGCATCTTTCCATTGCCTTTAAACTGAAGAATAGAAGAGAAAATTAACAAAACAAGCAGTTTTTAAGCATCATGGCATTTATGTGCTAGCAGCTAAATTTTTGTCACGATGAACGAAGCTAAATAATGAAAAAAATCCTAATAATTACATCTTTCAATAATTTTGGTAATTGCAAGAACCTAATACATAAAAGCTTAGGACAACAGCCAAACTTTTTTTTCATTTTGCCGTTCACACCGTTCTAAGCGTACTAATATATAGTACAATTATAACAGAAGTTAAGAATGACAGGCGACAATATTCTCCTTCTTATGAACACTGCCAAAATGTTTCTGGCAAAACCTATCAATAAGGGAAGAGAAAACAGCTGTTTGAAGCAAAAAAACCTAACTTGACCACCCAACAGTATTGATAAAAATCATTCAGGCACGTAACAAAACTCTGTTTATTGGGTTATGTTTTCGAATCCCTTGGTAGAAAATGATCATTCTGTCCATGTCAGGTTTTTAAAATGATCATTCTGTCCATATTACCCTTATTTTAAGTACATATTTTTTTCTACGAGCTAAAACGTCATTCTCCTCTGTACCATCTTATACCATCCTATAAATCCATTGAAACATCAAAACTTACTCTAGATATTTCTTGATATCCAAGTTATGCAATTCCAGGTATTGCTCGTATTTCTTGGCATAGGCAAGAAGCGGCACAATCGCCTTTCGAATCGCTTTTCTGATCAACTCTCGCATGGCTTTCACTTCACTCTCATTTTCTCCAACACTTTCAAGCAGCGGTGTTCCGCTCCAAAACAGCTTCTCCATAACGCGTTTCTCAAGCTGTGGGACATTCTTTGTTGCTTGGATACCTTTGTCAAAGCAGCCAATCACACTTGGCTCAAAACTGTGCGGATTTGTGCTGTAGGTGACCATGTTGTTTTCCATAACAAGATCCAAGTAAAAGATAGGATTCTTCTTTGGCCTAAAAGAGATTAACAATTATAAACTCATATTTCTTAGGAAACGATACCTTTGGTACCAGAGCCACATAATTTCAAGCGCGTAAATAGAATGCCAAGCAGAGAGGCGGAGGAGCATCTAGAGCCTATCTTCTATTTCCGCTTTCAAATTTATGTGTATCTGGTACCCAGGGTAGGGTAACGAGTATCAGAGAGAAGACGCTATGGGGCCGTCATAGGAGGGTAGATGCCTCTTAAGATTTTTTCTAACACACTGGCCAACAGCACAAGTTTAACTCGGATCAAAATTGTCGTGATCCGAAAAGTTTAAACAATAACACCAGAATGATATATATTATCATACTTAAAATCTTGATTGTTAAAAATCATAAAGATTTAGACAAACATGGTAGTTTCAGAAAAATTGGTCTCGAAATCAATGATTCCAATTAGCCGAAATAATAATTGAAAAATAAGCAGAAAAAGTGGAACGAGACCAACCATGCAAGGATATAAAAATATGAGTTATCCTTGTGAAACAATAATTTTCATACAAAAAGGTTCCAGTCCTTCATAACCAAGAAGAAACAGTTCCTATGCTTAGAGGTTCTCTTAACTGAGATACAAGGTTCGTGGAATGTGTTATGCTCACATGTATGGGCTCTTCAATATATCTTCTCCCCATTTCATGTCATCTGAAAGGCCCATAACTGAATGACAGGCATCCATAATCATCTGTTTGTAGGCTTTGAGTGAATACTGCACCAAAAAGCGCAAAGAGTCCTGCGGAAAAATAAATGCCCAGCTGAATATAGTATTGATATCTGGCTTTTTCTTCGAATAAAATATAAGTAGATAGGAATGAAAATCTGTTTTTACTTTTTTATTTTCATACCATCATTTACTGGGCATAAAGGATTCAAGGTATCACTGGAATTATGTTTGAATTTGTGAAAATTTAGCTTGCTAAGTCCAACATGTAATTGTGTTAAAATTAAACCTTTTGGGTCGTGGATATCGTAGGCTAGTTTTTGAGGTGGACGGATAAATGTTAATAGTTGCTTCCTGAAAGCGTATACTGAGCAGGAGTTTATAGTCACTAGGTTTTATTTACTTCATGCATTGAAGACTAAAATCAAACAAAATTTAGTTTACAATGAAATTTTAAGAATATTATTGATGACCATCCAATTTAAAGACACATGGCAACGATAAAATGAAAATGAGAGCGTTAAAAATTGGAGGCGAAAGTGAAAAACAAGGCAAGATAGAGAATAAATAATGAAGAGAATCTTGACAAATTGAGAGACAAAATTTTCAGTTTCTTTTTAGCTAAAAATAAGTGGCAAAAATAGTTTACTCTTATAAAGAGAATGCAAGGCTTGTACATAATGAATAAGGGTACACATTATTGGTTGTTCTTTAAGAGTTTCTGATTTTTTAAAGGTTTTTTTTATTTTTCAAAGGTTCTGTGAAATTCAGACAAGGGCCAATTGAAAACCAATGATAACACTACAGGAAGAGTCCAGTGGAGAATGGTAAAATCTTCGCTTGAATTCTCCTCAAGTGTTTGGTGCTTTCGCACTTTATTTACGAAACAACTTCACAGTACTGTTTTTAGGCATGTAGACTTAGACAAGTAAGGAGCGCAAGGAAGTGGCATGAAACAATTATATTGTATATGCTATAAACAACAACATAGTTTATATAGGTGAATGATAATGTATAAGAAAAATCACCTGCATCATGAATCGTACTGATTCCATCAACTTCGAAATCTTTGACATTCTATAAACTTCCCAGTTTGTTTCTTCCAAATTAAACCATCCTTTACCGATGTCTCTTAAAGAACTTCGGACTGATGCTCTTAGAGTAGTTAGCCAGCTGTCTTTCAAGAACATTTGAACCTGCATAAACAAGAGTGGTATTTTTCACGATGATTAAACAAAAACGTTGCTGCAGTTTTGTATAGAAAAAATACATCTTTTTAGCATTATTAGTTTTCTTTCTAATCACATTTCTTTTTAGGTGCACATGCTTATAAGAAAATAAGAAGTTAGATCCACAACTGCTTTCTAATTACTCTCAACAACGGCCAGTCACTGTCATTCTTTCTTTGCTCTCAGTGAGTACTGCTCTTATTCATTTCAAGCTCATTTCATTTGCAAAAGTTTAAGGATAAACTTTTCGTCCCTTACTTATTTCTAGCATTGACATAAATGCATTGGTATAACCTTAAAAAAGATGAGAAATTATTTTCTTGTGAACCCCTGAGAAGAGATGACGAAGTATATCCCATTCTCGACTGATATTTTACAGCTATACTAAAAAACATCCTTAGTCAAACAGTAAGAAGTATTTCTTCTTAAAATATAAGAAAGGGAATCAATATTATTATAAAGAAAGTATCAACTATGATAAGGACAAGTGCTGAGAAGGACCAAAACATTTCTCATCTTTTAAAGAAATCAGGCTACCCAAGATTTGATACAACAGTAGCATTTCTTATTTACAAAAAGCCTTATCAATTATACTAATTGAACTAATGAAAAAAGCTGCATGTTTTTAAAGATTGATTTAACAAAGAGGAGTTTTAATGGGACCTGTGAACTTGCTTGTCCTTGAGTCTGTTCGAATTCCTCCAACCTCATGCTCTTGCTGATTGGCGCTTGAAATAACGTCATCGCGGCAACCTTGTTGCATTCAGATCTCACTTTGATCAGGGATTGTATGACCTCACCCAAAGTCAGCAGCGATCGAAACGAAAACTTTCGGAACTTATCTTCAAAATTGTAGCGTGGAACGTCCGAGCACAGGCCTAAGAAAAATATCAATGAAGAAGTCAGAGAGGGTAAATAATTTTTGATTGGGGGAGGGGGCTGGGGATGCCAAAATCAATGAAAAGGACATAAAATGATCAAACTTCCTGACTGTTAATGACAAATACTGTAGCCCTATAAAATCTTTAGCTCTCTACATTGTATTAAAATTAAGTAAAGGTACAACATTGTTGGAAGTACCAGGATTTTTTTGAATATGTCGTCATACCGAATTTTTACAAACTCCTGTGGAGATTTCGCTTCAAACCCTTTGCTCTAAAAGCTCCTAAATGAAGGATAAACACTGCAAAACCTTGTTTGGAAACTAGAATTCTACATAGGAGAGAATTATCTGAATTGAAGTGCTAAATGAGAACACCCTCACGTAATCTTGTAAAAAAAGAGACTTAGAAAAGTAAAAAATACATCCTAAGGTCTGTTCCGTAAAAGCAGTAACTACACGTTCTAACGAACACAAAATGGGATCAATGAAGTTAAAATATAGGACGAGTAGATAATACTCTAAGTGGTCCAACAAACGAAATCCCTGGCGTTGATCATTTCAAGAACCGTGAGCATTTGATAATTTACCTCTAAGTCCCATTTCTAGACTGAAATATTTAAAGTAGGCCCTCACATGAAATCATTGCATTCGTTGCAGACTGCCTTCTGGGCATTAATATATAACATCATACCTGTTTCTGGTGGTATTGGCATTTCTGGATCTTGCGGCTGAACATAAGCAAACTTCTCTGGATATTTTCGGATCATTTTGTCAAAGGTGATCTTGTTCATTGTCCGCATGTAATCCAGCTGAACTTGCTTCGTTAGCACATCAATGCAGTCACTCAGTCTAAAGAACAAAACAAGATTTAATTTTTTTTGGTTACTAAATGGTCTAGCTTTTTTCTTCTTATTTTTATCTGCACAAGATACTCATCGGTAACTTGCCCCGCGACTTTGCCCACTCCCATGAGCCATGAGCAATATCAAAACATACTAGACTTGACCACTACCTTGTTTCAAAATCCATAAAACCAACTGAAGATTAAGTGAGTCACTTTTTTGGATCACTAATACATACAAACGAAATTCAAGTTTCATTGGGGGGATGGGGGTGTTTTTGACTCACCCACAATTTCTGAAGAACACAGACAGGGTAAAAAGGGTTTCAAAGCCTAATTTTTTTGGCGAAGGCAACGGATAGGGTGGCGAGAGATGGATGGTTGGCTCAAACAACAAAAGCCCATTACTTCCACCACTGCCATTATTAATGTCCTATAGTTTAAACACTTCTTATGCCAGCTTCATGGTATAGTTACTATGTGTTGATGTAAATTCAAGGGAAAATTATGTAAAGCATATTTAAGCATACTAAGAGTACTTTTTAGTACGACACTGCCTGGGTAACCTCAAGATATGTCATTCTATCTATGTTCTAATGTTTTATATTTTGAGGAGTGTCAGAAAAAAAGCTTCAGTATGTTTTAAAACGTTTGCTTCAATATCACAAAAAGATTGTTTACTTAAAGTACTCTTTGCACAAACAGTCAAAACATGGCTGTTCGCTAAAAACCAAAAGTTCTCTAAAAATGATCTGCCAGAATAGCTCGTGCGTTTATTTGGTCCTTTTTCGTGATTATCATTGACCATAAACCTTGAATGGTCAAAATGCAAATCAAAATTCTCGTTTCTTTAGGACCACCCTGTTCTACACACCAAATCATATACAGCACAGCCTATATAGCACTGAGCACTTTATGACAGACCGGTAATCAGTAATTTTCATGTAAGAGGAATTCACAATAAACTTGAGTTGTCATACCTTGAATCATTGTTGATCGATTTTACCCCCTTAGCCCAATTGACAATCCTGTCAATGGTTTCTGGAGTGAGATTAGGAACACCATCAGTTGGCATACAATCTATATACAAATGGTATCTCAACAATATCTCAGTTTTCCTACGCAGCTCAAAGGCTTCTGCAACACGTTGTGCGAAATTCACTGGATCCTCAGCAGAAAACATTAACCGTACTCTTGGAATCCAAAACTGTAATGGCTTTCGCTTTGTTTCTGGGGCAGGCCTCTTTGGTACACCTGGCCCACGTGGCATTACACGAACCTAAAAAAGCAAATAAAAAACTAGCAGATCAAATTTTCATGATTTCGTAAGTGTTAAGGGAGTTTGAAACAAACCAAAAGCCTAATAAACAACATTTAAAGGTCCGCAGTTACGAATTAAGTATAGTCAAAAGCAAAAATGATTGCTAATGCGGGAAGAAAAACGCTCTAAGGGGTATCTAATGGGTTTTATTGTCATCTTCTCAAAATGTTATTTTGATGGCTAAGAGGAAAAGGGTCGAAAGAAGGAGAGGAGGAGAGACCAAAGACAGTTGAATTAAATTAGAGATAGATATTGTGCGAGTGCCTCTGTTGCAGTCCAAAAGGATAAAAGAGAAAGAGAGGAGACATAGCAAAGCTTCTCGGCGACGCTTTTAGCAATTCGGGTATCTCTTTTTACATCTATACCTGATAAAGCTGTTTCTTGGGATCATATGCAACCATTCCAACATTCATCCATTCATATTGCTTCACCCCATTATTAACGATGCCATTTGCAAGGAGAGCTTTCCCAGGGACAGGCTTCTGGCCATCGTCTTCTCTCCCAAGCTCCAGCCATTCTTCTGGCGTACGACAGTCAAACTCAGTGTCATCAAAAATGTCAAGTGGCAAGAAAGGATCACAGTCAGCATCTAAATGCTTAGCACCGGGCGAAATCTTCAGTTTAATGTCGTTTGTTGGCATCAATAGGTTTATCGAAATATCGAATTCTTCAAGAAGCTTTGTTATGTCGTACTCGGCAAAAAGCCTCTTTCGCCTAGAAAATAGAAAGTTGAATATTAACAATGCGTTTTCTTTTTAGCCTAATATCAGTAAGCTGATAAAGCAGAATTTCAAACAAAATACATACAGGAAACAGGGCTAGGAAAAACAGCCCATGCCTTATTAACCATTACTCTTGTTAGCAATGTAATGCATAAAGGTACTCCTTACAGCTAGATTTGAAAAGTCTGTTACCTACTAAAAGTCTACTAAAAGTCTTGAAAATTACAATGAAGGTCATATTACAGTAACGTTTTTAGCGACACACAAGTAAATTGTATCCATATGCATTAAACAGAAAACATTCGTTGAATACACCCCCCTCTTTTAAATGTGTTTAGCCCAATATGAACATGTAATCAAATTTTTAATTGCTATATAGATATGCATATTTTTCTTTGGAAGTTTTTGTTCTTCGAAGGTAAAATATTCAACTATTTAGTTGAAAAATAGGTTTAGATTAACAAAGAGTAATTTATTGATGTCGCTGTTGGTGTTTCTAGCAACGACTGTTCATTTTTCTTTAACTGTTTCTGTGACGACAGATCAGCAAACTTTTATAATGACTTTCACTTTAAAATGGCGCATAAAAGCTTAGTACTTGAAATAGCTTCGCATTTATATGATTTACGAATCACATCACATTTTGTAAGCAACAACTAAAATTTTCACCATATCAGTCGAGATAAAATTTCAGTACCTCTCAATTTCAATTTTCCTAGGCACTTGGTTTCCTTCTGTTTTGAAAGGAAGTTGTACCTTTGGTTCCCATGCTCTAAGTGGGAATTCCTGTGAAAAGACATTAATTTTCATTCATGGAAAGGTTAATTTAACAGATCTCAAGGCACAAGAACACCATTCTTTAAAAATATTGAAACTTCAGAGAAGCAGGTTGGTGTTCCCAGTTACACCTCTACCAATACATTTATGTCACTCTGTAGGTGTAGACTTTACTTTTTTTTGGTTACAAACATTTTGGAAACATTAACAGCATACTAGATGCATATTCTTTCAAGGTTTTATAAAACCATAGCTCATAAAGTTGACATACTTAAGTCCAGTAAAACAATATTAATCTTACAGTGAAAAGAACAGTTAATACATCAAATGAAGCAGATATAAATCAAACAAGAAATCTGCAAAACTATAGACTTACTGAAACCCCTACTGGGGCTGTTGTTGGACCATAAGCATTTTCTTTCACAATTTGTGTTACATTCTCTGGTCCTCTAAAACTTGTAACTAGAAATAAGGGTAGAAACTTTTTAAGAATGGTATCCCAATAGTCTTCTGCAAAAAACATGCATATAGGAAAAAGCTAGGTGAAAATCTCTCATTGTCATATAATTTTAGACAGCAAAACATACAAACATACAGCTCTAAAAGAAAGGAAAAGTTTTAATGTACAATTTCAGAAAACTGAAAAGGAATTATAATATAAAAACTTGTCTTTCTGGTGCCACCAACCCCATTTAAAAAGCCTGAATAGCCTTGCTTATGCTCAAGAATCATCATCTGTGTGTATTGCATTTATTGAAAGTGGTTACTCTTAAGGGCCTCGCAGATATGAATGACCCTTTGCCTAAGGTAAAAACATTTTGCTATAGTTCAACTTGGTAATAGCAAGAAGACCACTGATGTATTTGCTTTTGCTGTCAATGAAAAATTTACTACCAAAACAATATCAGGACATAAATTATCATGAGGGTTTGCCACAAATTCAAAATAATATCCATAAAAAGCTTCACATGAACAATTTTGTATTATCAACAGAGCATGGATGCCCTTAATATTAAGGATGAAGGCACTGTTCATCAGCCAGTTTGTTAATGAGAAGGATACAGAAATTATGAATGTGAGATTTAAAGTTTTCACATATTATCACAGAGCATAAAAATGGCTTAAAGATCTCATCTTATAGCAGCAGTTTTGATAAGATGTTTATATTCCTTCTGCCTCAAGGCAGGATAATGGAACATTCTTGAGGGATTAGCTTAAAGTTGTCAAATCCAGCAATAAAAATATTTGTCTCATATGTCAGTTTGTTAGTGCATTTGGAGCCATAGAAAATAATCTCCAAAAGAATTAGCAAAAGACTTCTTGACAATTTGAGGAGCATTTCTCTTATACATAAGAGCTTCCTACTTACCTTGCATGGCATAAAAACAGAAAAGAAGCAGGCCTTGACATGAGACTTCTAACAGGGAAGTAGTAAACAGCCCTCTTAGCAATTTCTAGGTGAGCTAATCATTTATCAAATAGAAATGAATGAAAAATTTATTCAAAGACGGGCAATTTCCTTTTTTGAACAGTTTAGGAGAGGAATCTGCAGCTACCCTTGAGCATTTGTGGAGAGCCTGGAGGGAAGCAAGAGTTATAGCTTTCTTTAAATGGCCAGACCTGAAGAAGATATGGTAAATTGGCTCAATTATTATGAATCTATGTTTAGTTTATCATTTGCTTAAAACATGAACTCACCTTTTGGAGAATGCTCCTTTTCAACAGTCTTCCATGAAACACTTGTTTCTTTTCTTGGGCCTGAACTTACATTCTACAAACAATAAGCATACTCTTATTTTATCTACCAAAGAAGAATAAATCTTAAGATCTTAAAAAATTTATAGTCTGTTTGCTGTGCAATTTCCAGGAAATTGTTTGCAAATTATGAGTCTCAAAGCTGATAAAGCTCACTTCATATCAAAAGATTATTTCATTGGAAATTGGAGTTCTGCAACATGCAAGACAAGCAAGTTTTGTTCTTTAGTGAGTTGTAGCTAAGTATTATAAAGATACTGATACAGAATTCACAGCTTTGGTATCAGTATCTTTGCAGAACAATATTGAATTTATGAACATCTACACCAGCACAAGGTACGTTATACATGCATCTATTTCAAAAAGCAATTTGTAAACTTATATGACCTCCAGTTTTAACTTTATTCCTTCATAGATCTATTCTAAATAAAATATCTGTGAAAAGAATCATTTTTTTCAGAAACAAATGTTAAAGCCCTCCACATTCACAAGAGCCTCAGAGAAAAGAGAAAAAAGCTATGGATTAGGCCAAGTACAAGATAATATACAATAAGTTTCTGTTTCAAGATAGAAACAGTAGCAAAGCCAAAGGTCCTGCTGGTTCTGCTGAGCAGCTGCAAGAATTTCCAAAGATAAGATTTACTGTAAACAATAAAAAACTTCTTCTTTGCAAAAAGGAAGTTTCAAATCTATTTGATATACAGTCCCGAGTTCCGTCAGCTGATACAGGCATCCTGTGCTAATCGCAAGGTCCTGTTCTTTACTACAGCAACCCTGTATTTTCATCCTGCTCCATACTACGATGACTTATGTTTGGTCCTGCTTCACAAAGGCTTTTGTAAATTTATTTCTGTTTCACAATAGTCTAGAACAAAGAGCAGTCAGTCCTGCTCAATCTCGGGAGCAGGACCTCATCGAGATGATCATCATAACATGTTATAAGCAGCAGTGATTTGATTAACTAATAAATAGGCCAAAGAGCATTGTTTAGAAAACCTTTGGTCCTGCTATTTCTGAGAGCAGGACTGTGAGGATTGCCTTGTGCATTCTCGTTCTGTTTAGAGACACTGAGATGAGAGTACTAGCAAGGAGGCCAGTTTAAGATGAAGTGAATGTGGATTATCTGCTTGTTTGTGTGATACCAGATGTGATTATTATAGACAACAAAACTTGCCTCAGTTGAGCTGCATAAAGATAGAGTCCAAAGTTCCAAGAAAGAAATGGTAAACAACATGGATTGGCTGTATAAGGCACTCTGATTTTGGCCTTCGCATGAGGCAAAATGTATCATGGTAGCCTAAATAAGTACGATTCTCTTAGCCCTGGACAAGGACAATGAAAGCATAATTGAAATTACTGTTGAGTGATTGAAATTTTGGAGTCGGAGAATAAACCAATTTCAGCGGAATATGCATTTGTAAGTGATTAAAGAGTGACTGATGTTGGGTGACTGATTGCTATGTTGATTACCGATAAGGTGAATGCTGAACTGCTAGTATGAGAGTGTATTTTTCTATCAGAATTGTTTGGCTCATCTAATGGTTTGGCTAATGAAGTTGTTTTCATTGATAACACAACAAATTATTCAAGTGTACCACTCTTTATCAGCTGCAGAATAATTGTCCTGCATAATATGTGAACTTGTCCGTACAGATTTAAACTCTGTTATTTATTTAATATGTTTTAATAATGCATCTAGAATTGTCAGATTTATAGGACCAAAATATAATTAGACTATTTCAGCTACCATAAATATATAATAGGTAACTTCTAATGTCACCCCTGTCCCTTATTGTTGTCAAATTTAGTTATCACCAAGTTGAACTTTTACATCAGCTGTAGAGGCTTACTACAATTTAACAAAGATTTGTCTGGAAAGCGCCATAGCATGCCTTTAAGTATGAGTTTGCTACATTTGCTTTTTACTGAATTGAAGAAAAAATTCATCTGCAGAAAAAGAATTTTTTTCATGGGCGTTTCTTATTGAATAAGCAGGACCTGTCCATACATACAGGACCAACTATGTTTGGCTCTAGCTTCACCTCTGGATAGAAATGATCGTTAACTGAGGCATATTTTCAAGCAAATTTCAATTCTATTAAAAGTGGACATCTTGTGCACAATATAAACCTCGTTAACAAGAACCCACAGGGTGTTACTGTTTCACTTACATTGAGCTGGGCACTGCTACCCTGTCCAACAACGATATCCGAGTAGTAGCCTCTTTGCTTCGGGGAAAAATTCTGTGTGTTTGGTGAAACACCACTTGCTTGTGGGAAGGATGAAGTCCTTACTGTTCTTCGACTTGACTGCGTTAGTCTGTGACTCGCAGACATCTTTTCTACGTATTTTATGGCTTTGCACCGTACGCTAGCGTTTTGTCTAACTTTCGGCGGCCATTTCCATTTCCAATTTGAAAGCGGTAAGTGAGCTACCGACCCATGGACCTTATCTACCCAGAAAGCAGTAAAACAATATCAAATATCGACCCAAGTTTACTAGGCACCATTAGCGCGTTGTCGTGGAGACTGTCCTATATCAAATATCGCTTAAAGTCCTGGCCTCATTCTGAATCTTCTCTCCTCAATCTTCCGCCATGTTAGGTTAGCATGGGAAATTGCATACCATGACGAAAAACTGCTGCTAAAAATATAAACGTTTAAGCACCGTTCTTTGAAGATTTAGGTGAGAGATTTGTTCTTAATTTTTTTATTTCGAACTTGCAGTTTAATTATATTCATATTTAACGAAAAAAGCTAGGCTATATCTGGTTATTACGATTTTTTATAAAATACAAATTGACAACATATAATTGGGATCAAATGTTAAATAGAAAGTGCTTCTCAACGAGGTATTTTGTGTTATTAGTCATTTCATCTCTTTGTTGAACCCGTGACCGTTTGATTACCAATTATATGACACGCGACGCAGACATTGGTGGACCAAAGGATTATCATCCTCTGCAAATTGGCGAAAGGTCGTTGCTATTTGAATATTGCTAAAAACCATTTTATTTTGTTTTTAGTCCTTTTCTTAGGTTATCTATAAGCGATTTTAAAGATCGGAAAAAAATGTGCTAGTACTTGATGATAATTTTTCTGTTCATAGTCACTTTTTACAATGATTTGTGCTTATAACTGTGTGCATTGCCAAAATATAATTATGAACATCTTCATTTTAAGGAAACATATTAATTTGCTAAAATTTATTCAATGGCAACAAACATGCGAGTTCTTGAAGAAAAAGTAGCAGATATCAAAGTGAATGATGATTCCAATGACCAGGATGGAGAGATTACCAACACAACTTCATCATTAGAAGAAGAAAATGAAGCGGATTTCAAGCACAATGGTCCTGTGGAAGGTCTGAGTATTCTTGATTTACCTCCAGAAATGATTCTTAGAATCTTTGTTCATCTTGATATCAGAACAATTTTCAAGACAGTAATTGTCACATGTAAAACGTTTTATGAAATTTTGAGTGCAAAGGATATCTGGCAGACTGTGTTTTGCTTGAAATGGGAGCATATCAATCTTTTGAAAGATCTTGAAAATGTGAACAGTTGGAGAAGCATATACTCTACCTATGATGATGTTGACAATTTCTGGAGGAGCAAGGGTGGATTGAAGCTTAATTGCAAAAAGCTTTTGGGACACTCAGCACCAGTTGATGCAGTCCATGTTATGCCTGGGAAAAAGTTTGCTGTTTCTGGTTCTAGGGACAGATCAGTTGTTGTATGGGATATTGAAAAGTTCTCTTTCGAGGATGAAACTGAATGTGATATCAAGGAAGCTGTCACTTTATCAGGGCATACTGTAAGTGCAAAAGAATGTGCTTTTGAAACCATTTTAAGGAAAATAATTGAGAATGATTGTAGTTCCAAGTCTGAAGTTGCTTCAGCAACAGTTATTGCAACCTTGCATTGATAATCAGAAAAAGTATTCACATGTTAATGTTGACACTATTTGTGACACTTGCAACTTTTGTACTTCCTTTTTACCAGACTTTATACAAGAGGTAAAATTCTCTTTGTTGAAAATTGTTGTATCAAAGGTATTTCTTCTAAATTGACAAACATCCTAGTTATTTGTTAAGAATCATTTGTTATTTGTTAAGAAGAGTTTTTGATTAGCTGTTGTTCTTAGCTGAGGCAAAAATGTCAAGCTTAAGTGATAAGGAGATGTGCGCAATCGGTGGTGCGTAAATGCTACTTTTCAGATTGAGCCTGGTTAGGAATAGTTAAAATATTTAACCAGTAAGGATTTTCGAATAAAGATTAATAAATGCTGTCATTCATGATATGTGTAATTTTCAATTGTTTGGTTCTGTTATTTGTTTAAGGGCTGGGTATGGTCTGTAACAACTGATGCAAGGCAACCACATGAAGTTATCACTGGATCGTGGGACAAAAGTGTAAAAGTTTGGGACTTGAATAAAAATGCAGAGAACATTCACACGTTCAAGTATCACCCCTCTGCAATATTGACAATGACATCATATAATGGGTTGATCCTCAGTGGTTGTTATGATAAGAAAGTGCGCAGTTTTGACCCACGATCTGAAGATGTACAAGAAATTATACAGCATAAGGGACCTATACTGTCACTTATTGTCCATGAAGATTTTGTCATATCTGGCAGTGAAGATAAAACAGTCAGTATATGTGACAGGAGAATGACAGGCCATACTCTGTCTTCAATTGGCATTGGAAGTGAGGTGCTAAGCATGAATCTTGCCCATGATATGGGTTTCCAGTACCTGAGAATTGGTAGCAAAAAAGGTGTCCTCAATCTATATGACACATCAAGCCAAAATTTTGTCCTTCTAGAGTCATATCAGCTGTGGAAGGACCACAAAGTCCTAAAGCTGGAAAACTTTCATGGAGCTTTGATTGCATGTGCATCTACAGGATATTACAGAGCCTACACCCCAGACAGGAGTTTGAAGCTGCTGGGAACTTTTCATGAACATACTTTGGAAATCTCCAGTGTTCATTCCAGAAATGGTATTATGGTTACTGGAGGCTGTGATGATACTGTTGCCTTATGGCGATACAGCAAAGAATGATGACAGTTTAAAAATATGTATGAATCTCGATTATCCTGCACTCATTAACAAACCCCACAAATTATTGGTGGGAAAATCACTTCTCCTTGTCAGTACTTATAGGTACTGATGTTTTAGAGCAGTTTAGGATTGATTGACGAATGGCAGGGCCGCACTTCCCACTGGGCCCTAAAAGTGTTAGTGTGGCCTTGTTGAATGGGACATAGAAGCAAGGCAGGGGGGCATTTGACTACCTGTGTATAAAAATTTGCAGGTCCCAAGACTTTTTCATCAGTTTTCACCCTACTAAATAAATCATATTTCCATACCCAAATGAGTAAATTTGAGAAATCTAAGACAGATGGCTAGAATGTTGCACCATATTTCCATACACAACCATAGACAAGAAGAATGTTGCCATATCACTTCAATTTGAAAAATAGACAAAATATTGAATTTATAAGTGAAAACTAAAGCCAAGGTTTTTTGCAAAATAATATGCAAAATTACTGTTAACAATCACAATTGCTCATAAGAATATTTGTATGCCTAGGTGATGTATCAGGTAATTTAATTTTAGTTGTATATTTTAGTTGTAATAAATTAATTTACCAGTAAACTTGATTGTTCTCTTTTGTTTTGTAGTTTCCTGCTTACTGAGATTCTAAATTGAAATTTGTCGAAAAGAAGTCATTTTCTAGGTATCATCTTTTCTACCCAATGTTACGGTAAATTGTTTTCTATGAAATAATTTAACGGAAAGGAGAGCAAATCGATTGTATTCCAAATAATTATCTCGACAAGGACAACAATTATCTCTAAGCAATTCTTTGCATTTATCAAGAGGGAAATACTCCGAGAAAACCTATAGACAAAGAAGCCACCGGTAATGTGATAACAAGCAGAATTTCAAAGGCGTGTCTATGTAAGTAAACTATTTTCGATAAACATTAATAACGCTTGGGATAAAATATGACTTCTATGGCATCAAAACAACTTTGTAAGGTAAACATCGTGACAGACTCCAATAGTTTATAAATAAGCTTTATGCAATGAAAAGCTTTAAAAATCCATGAAAAAAGCTTAAATATGCGGGGCCTTCCTAGATTGTAAAGGTTACGGCTCACGAATTCCCGCACAATATATTAGTACCTTACAAAAATAGGCACAGCGCCAAAGCATTTTTTAACGTTTTCAAGATATTTTTATTTTTCAAATCCATTTTCTAACTTTTGCATCACCAAAAATTATTAAGATTACTTTTGAGAAAACTTAGAATAAAGCACAAAAATGTTTTAGAAAACTTTGAAGATAGCACTACTCGGAGAATGAACGTCAGATATGACTAAAGGTAAGCATAAACTTATAAGGATTTTTTGACATTCTGTTTTTATTAGAGCTCCGAGGCTTGATCTTCCGGTTAAAAAAAGAACAGTATAAGGATCCAGCCTCATGTAAAAAATTGCAAGAAAAAACAACTTATCAGCAAATTAGTCCGTGCTATGAAAAATTTATGCAAAACTGTTATTCAGTGGTCTTAGACACAATGTGTAGTATGTTATTGTAGAAAAACCGATGTTGAAAAAAGAACAAAATAAAGAACAGGAGAACTTCAAATTATCCCAAAAATGAGAACAACCGAGCCTTGACAAAAACTACCTGGTTCTTATAAAGTATTGCGGTGTAACATAAGTGTCGACGGTAATCTTTAGTTAACCATTTAACTCAGACAAAAATCACCAATATTCTCGAGGTGCTTCAATGTAAAATCGCCAGCATTGCAAGAACTAATCTGGTCAGGGGCGTCGCGACCTGGGGGGGGGGGGGGTTTATGGGGGGTGCCACACCCCCCAATAGTATCTCAGTAGGAAATTTCAGGTAAAATTTGCTCGGTGGAAGAAACGCTTTAGGTATTTCAGAGGCCTTCAGGTCAAATAATCAATAAAGGATCAAGCAAAGGTAGTTGCTCCGTTAGTTAAATATGATATTCCTTGATATGAATGAAGGTAAATAAACTAATGATTTGAAGATTTGAAGATTGCTTGTTGGCAATAAATCTAAAAATCCAGGCCCTCTTTGGGTAAAATTGTGCCTTGTCTCCATTTCTCCTAAAGTTTCTCAGTAGAAGTGTCAACGGCAATTCACTATGAGCTTCAGATTTTTCTTAACATTCAAAAGGCATGGTAAGATGGAGAGAGGGATCTAAATTTAGAAGTAACTGACAACCTGGTATTTTTCAAGACCACGGCAAAGTTATTGCTTTTAACTGCTGTAAAATTTTTTTGCAAAAAAATAATAATTTTAAATAGGATAAGGAGGATTGCTTTAAAGAAATTTGCTTTAAAGAGTGCATTTTCTAGTGAACTGGAAGCATCAAAATTCGAAAATTTCCTCCTGCTTCGGCGGCAACCGGTGCCTCCTCAGGTAGTAACTATATCCATTGCCTCTCCCAATATAAAGATTTGACAAAACTATTAGGGAAGTCCGTTATTATCATACAGAGTTTGGCAAAATGTATTGCAGAGGTGTGTGACAGCAGCTAAAATATTTCAGGCAATAATTTTTAATCAGGTAAATTTGTAGTCCCCCCCCCCCCCCCCCCAATGAGGCTTGCTTCGCGACGGCCCTGTATCTGGTGTTAGCAAACACAACACATTCCCTTTATGTGAAAATTTATTGCTTACTTTTTCTCTTATTGATTATAAATGATTGTGTAATGAAGGATAAAGTTGCTATTTTTGCTATCAGTGTTAAAATTAGTGAACTTCATCTGTTTTAAAGGGTGGAACTTCAAAGTTTTAGAATGCAATCTCCATTCTGGTACATAAAGTGTCCATAAAATGTGGACAATACTCGTCCAAACTAACGATGTTGAGCACAAATCACAAACTCGCTCTGGCACTGACAAACAGCTGGTATTCAAGTTAAATAATTCATAAAATTAAGGCGAGGTTTCAAGATGTGTGACGAATTCAGAGTCTGCGTCCCAACAAAACGTGTATTGCCAAATATAATCATTGTCTCTATGTTGTGGCTTAACAAAGAGGCCACAAGTAGATATCATTGTTGCCTTGGAAACGGCTTGCTACACAGGACCTGCTGGTAACTTCATAAGTTAATATGACTCATAGTAGTTTATTGCTACCAATCCCCTTGTGATTCTGTAGCTTGCATCTCGCCTTAGGTATCATTGTTTTCTTGGGAATGGAAGTAAACAGATATTTCATAGACAAGTCGCTTTGTGCGTCATAGTTTTTTTAATACTCAGTTGCTGCATGCATAGTAGGACGACACCACTGGCAGTCACAACAAAATGCAAGGAATTAACGTCACTTACAACTGGTTTCAATAGATCGTCGCAGGATAGATCGTTCAAGGTATTCCAGCAAATAAAGTATGTTTTTTATTTGATGTTAGCATTTCATATTGTGTAAAATCAATGAATCAATCAATCACATTGCTACTCGTTAACAAACATATGGTCTTATTTTTTAATTAGTCTACCGTTAAGTAATTTGCGGAGGCCTAAATCAATATTTATAAATGGGAGGAGAGATATTAAAGCGAGATGCTTTATCGATATAAATATGGCAAAATGGAGCGTTGAGGGTACATTGTTTGCTGGGTTGGTAAGAATACTTTGTTTGCTGGCTGCTCTGCAACCCCTGTCTTTCTTCGTAGAAACTGGGGCACTCAAAGAAAACCTGATTTGGAATAGGGAGACAAAAGTAGGAGAGATAAGAAAAGAATTGAGTTCTACTGATTCTGACCTAG